>JAZKJV010007441.1:0-363831 GCA_037367405.1 Ottelia alismoides
TAACTTCCTTGCTTCCTCCCTCTTTTCCTTTTTACTCCTAATATTACCCACCTAATATAGGTATCAAATTACTCATGTCAATGTGTTATTTGTTGTGGTACCTTATAGTTCTCCCTTGTTGATATTCTACCTAATATAACCAAAAGTATAAAGTTCCTTACAATTAGTATGATTGTACCATTTATCTTGGAGACTCAGTTGTCACTTGGTAATGCTGGAATTAATGGACACATTCAATCTATGTTGCTTTGGGATTGTGGTTCTTTTCTAACATAAATACGGAAAACATATTCATTATGTATTTACCAAATGTTTAAATTTAGTTTTCATCATTTGCATGTATTTTGGTCATTTTGAGTTTTTTTCTGGATTTCTCCGCCTTCAAAGTGGTAATCAACGTTGACATTAATATGCAAACATGTTGCCTAGGATTAGGAAACATGACATGCATTTGGATATTCACATGGTTGTGTTTTCCACTCATGAAACATTTTAAGGCCTTGGAATCACCTTCTTTGGAACCGCCTACAACTGAAGTTGGTTCTTTGCATTTGCACTTCAAGGTCTCCGTTAGCGCGCCTTCGAATGCCGTCTACTACCTCAAGCGCCCAGATTGTTTTCCATTTAATGGTTTTAATATGATTTGCTCACAGTCTTGGATTTCTTTTGTGATTTTCACATAAGAGCCTTATTATGACTGTTTATTTTAATTGTTTGCATTGATGTTTTAAGTAATTTTTACTGTTTTATTGAATTGTATGCTTTAACAGTGTTTTGGAATGAATTGGATGTTAAACAGTGAATCTATGCCACTGAATTCGATTGGATGTTTTTACAATACAATGAAATACTATGATTTTAATATACTAAATATTATTTATTCTCATATGATAAGTCTATTATTACAGATCTGAAGATGAATGCAACAAGAAAAAATGGGGAAGAAATAAGGGGATATTTGATACTAGTTTGTGCCTTAAGTGCTAGTATTTTTAAACTTAAATGCTTCAATTGCTCATATTTTGTACCTTTTCCTATGTGTCTCTAACAAATCTTTTTATTTTTCATAATTTTACTTCAGTACATATTGCCTTAATTTTAAAATTTGTCTTGAAAAAAAATGAGGCTTACACCTCGGTTGCATCTGTTGACTTTTTGTCTACAAACTTCAGATAAAGATGAAATTTGATAAACTGTCAGGGGACCCTATGTCTTTTAAACTTTTCTTAGACAGGAATTATTTTTCGGGAACATGTTTGTGATGGAACTCTGTTTCCCTAGCATCAAAATTTCCAATTTCTCTATCTTATCATGATTTATTTTTTTGCATTATGGAATGGATATGCATTCTATAGCGGTGGTACTCTTTGGTCGATATGTATTCTGAAGAATTCTTTTTATAGATAAATAAGACTGATTCTGCTTCTTACAGCTCCGGTTCAAGCTCGCTTCACATTGCATAAGCCAGTATCTTTTCTCTCTCTCTACACTGCAAGATTAGAGTATGACATCTTTGAGGAGATTGGAGTTCCAAATACGAAGGTTAACTTGAAGTCATCTTTTTTTTTGTAGAAATTGATAAGAGGTTTAAAGATATTGATGGTTGTGTTACTGCTACTATTACAGATTTCTGTGATCTCTATGCATCCATTAACTTCAGCGAATTCAACTCGTGTTATATTTGGAGTTTTCCCTGACAACGGGCATGCAGAAATAGATTCAGTTTCCAAAAGTCTGTTGAAATCTGCTTTAGTCGAACTGATGCTCCAACAGTCAAATCTGTCTCTAACAGAGTCCATCTTTGGACGACCATCTTCTTTTGATATTTTTAAAGTTTCCTGGTGGTATATCTGTAATTCCATTACAGGCTGCTCCTATCTGGCAAATAACTAAATATCTTTTCAGCTTCACACTGAATAGTTCCATAACTGACGTGCTGAAAAATCTTAATGAGCTCAAGGGACAATTGAAAATTGGGCTTGGTTTAAAGTCCTATGAGGTAAATTATCCAAAACTTCAACTGTGTTCTTTGTTTACTTTCTTATGATTAAGAGCTATGCAACTCTTTTTACATGCAGAATGCCTTTGTGCAACTGATGAACTTTCATGGTTCTACTGTCAACCCTCCAGTGACAGTTCATGCCTCAATATTGTCAGATATTGGTAGTCGAAGTCTCCTGCCACCAAGACTGAAGCAACTTGCTGAAGTCATATCAGGATCTCCACAAAAATCTGGGCCTTAATCATACACTTTTGGTAAAGTGAAGGAAGTAGTACTGTCATCATACTTAAATAACTCAATTACATTTTCGGAACCTCCAAGTCCAGCACCTTCCCCGACAGATGGATCTCCTCACACAGCACTTTCCCTTCTGAAGATGCCTATCCTCCTGTGGTTCCTGTGCCAGATGACCCATCATGCCCACATAACAGTATTGCACCATCAAGAAGTCAAAGGTCATGTGCACCATCTCCCCATTCTCAGCCTAAACCACCAAGCCCCCAACCCTTCAAAAGTGTCTCCAATATTACCTTTTCCTTCCTCCCCACTGCACAGTCCTTGCGTCCCTTCATTACCACCAGTAGCTCCAACTGTTTCACCTGCTCCAACTATCAATTTCCGGAATCCACATAAAGGAGATGCCAACAATGAATATTTTGCATCACCATCACCTGCAAGTGCCCCGTTCTCTTCATCTGCAAATTGTGAGTTCTTTGATTAATTACATTTTTGAAGGGAATTGATTTACACAATTACACTTGCTTGGAGTTGATATGTGAACTGCCCTTGTTTAAGGTTGCAAAAGTTGATATTCGGTATTCTTCCAAATTAAGAATAAATTTAGAACGGTGTACTGAATATATAATAAATGCTCAGAGGCTAACTATAAATCTTTAGTATGTATTTTATATTACTTTAAATATAAATTTATTTTTTATAAAGATTTGATTATTACTTAACAAATTTAAAGTTACTATTGACAATTGAGCTCGTGCTATTCTATTAGATATCTTAAATAAATCATAAAAATAAAATATAAAAATTCATATCGATATGCAATCGGACAGACTAGTGACTGAATAGAGTTATTCTATTTGGTCAGCTTTGAGCTGCAAAGTTGACCAACTATTGCAAGCATGGGCGTTTCTAATACAAACTCGACTGTCTTGGTGACCTGTTTGATTAGTAAAATTTTGTTTTGATCAATAGTTTAAATATAGGTGGGATCCATGTATTTTTTATTTATACCAGCAAACATTGGTTTATTCAGGCTTAAACATGTGATTTGCATGCATAGAAATGCGTGGGAAATTTGAGCCTGATTTTGACTTATTTCTTTTCTTTCATTTTCTGGGGATCAATGAGCACTTCATGGATTGTCCTGGAAAAAATCACCACCCCTTTTGTATCTATGGTAAAAAGATTAGACATCCCTGCCAAAATTTATGGATATCACATCGTCTTAATTATGGCAAATGGAAATGTCACCAATGATAGCTCCTACTTGACAATTCCTATGACAAATAAGATTAGAGGTATATGGCCACTTGAAAATTCTGGCCTGCTATTTATGTCAGAAGCTACCCAATGTAAAGCTATTAGACTAGAGGTATATGGCCATTTGAAAAATTCTGGACTGCTATTTATGTCAGAAGTTACCAAATGAATGCTCCGATTTGACTCGTAAATTGCATCCTTGCATTTTTTATCAAATTTATTTCTGTCAAATGTATATTGTATGTAACACGTGTTTATGCTATAGTAAATAAGAACTTAAAATGACTTAAAGATTCATAGTGTATGGTTAATAAGGCCGCCCTTTCTAAAATTTTCAAGTTATCTATTCAAGAAGGTTCACTGTTTATAGTTATATTAGTGGCTTGAGTTTCCTGAGATTGCATTCTGATTTTTGTGTGGCACCCTGTGAGGGCTGTGACAGTTACATGTATGTGTGATTTTTTGAGTGGGCTTGTGTTTTGAGGGTAGATTACTGTCTGGAGTTTCTGGACTCTTGAGGTAACTTTATTGCTAAAAATTGTGCTTTTATTTTCACAGAAAGCATCTTACTAACCCACTTCAATGGTCTGGTGATAGAGCAGTGTGCCATCCACCTTAAGGACCAGGATTCAAATACACACTCCCCCATACGTGCCTACTTTAAAAAATGCATCTTCCTGAAGACACTTTTCCTTGTCATCTTCCGCTATTCTCATTCATTTTGTAGTTTTCCCATATACATGTGTACAAGAATCTGTTTACTCATGTAAAAAACAACAATGAGATTGCTAAATTGAGGATGCTGATGTCTAAATCATGAACTACAAATGAGATGCCGACTACAGTTGTGTGATATGTAGTCCATTTTTAACATTTTTGTTGTTATCTTATGTACCTCCGAGGTTTTTGCACTCTCCACCTCTACCATTTGCTTTGATTTTTTTATTGAATCTCATAATCTTTACTAGCAAAATAGGTTGGTTCTCGTATTTTCTAAAATCTGAATGATTTCAGTTTTCATCACTTGTTTACTTTATGGTTCGCTTGAATTATTGTTTCCAAGGCCCCATTACCTTTCTATGACCACATTTTTAACTTATCATGTGCTTTTTGTTGCTTTGGCAGCTCATTTATCCATCCGCCTGCAGACTATCATATTGGTATTGCTTTTACCGTTGTTATGGCAGCTGAATGCTGCATGACATAAGAGGAAACTAGTCTCTGGTATACGGTGTATAGAAGAGTTCTGATGGATGATCCTTCTACAATCGATCACTGCGAACGAGGATCATAAGCTAGATGTCTTTTCACGTCTACATGCCAAGGAGCAGGTTGCTGCTGACAACTTATCTAAATTACCTTCTGCCAAGAGAAAGAAGCACCTAACCATATGTCCAACAGCTGTATCTTCCAGATGTTCATATAGGGTCAAAGCTGCGAAGAAGGCAGCGGGCCTTATCGTCCATCTATTAACTAGTGTAGTGTTCCCGGTCCATATATTGATGAGCATTGTGCTCCCCTCCAAAGGGCTGGTGAGCCGTAATAAAGCTGCTGTTCATCATGCATCTTATTTGTAAAGAACGAACATTCTGGATTTGATAACTTAACATATGATCGGGAGGCAAAAAGATAGGTTAACTTTTTGCTGCAGCATATTATCTTGTTGTGATATGAGGATACAACACTACAATTCAATTCAACGAAAATTTGACAATGATACAAGCTGACGTAATTAGAGTGATAATGATGAAAACGTCTGGTTGCTGCTGGTGCTTTCTATTTGTGTCTGCCATCGATCTCCGTATTTCATGTGTCAATACGCAGGAGAGAGGCGCCATGCAGCCTTCTCGTGCTCAAAGTAAAGGTGGAGTATGTTTTTTCGTGTGTATTGCTTTTTTCGTGGGTATTGTATAGCTGTATATTGCTTGCATGATGACAGAATGGCCATCTTGCTGGACGGCAGGACGGTGCAGGGGTTCCGAATATACTTCCGGAAAACCCCAACAGCACGTATTTTATTATTGGGATTTTGGGACGTCAGGGAACCTTGGGCTCTTTCAAACAGCATTCGAGCTTTTCGTGGTAAGGAAACAAAGCAAAATTAAGTGAATAAATTAAATGAAAGGTCCTAATCTTACATTAAAAACTAAGGTCTTCCGCTTTGAAACGTAGCGAACAGAGTTCCTTATTTTATGTAAAAATTAGGGGTTTTTACCCGGCTGTAATCTTTTGCAATTACCGCTACGAGCTTCGAAACATCCTAATTCCTCACCCGACCTCGTAAACTTGCTCCGTCTTACCCAACAAACCCTACCGTCAGTTTTAACTATATTTGAGTCAATTACTTGAGTTAGTCTTGAGTTAACCTAACCCATTTGCCATCCAACGGTTAAGATTAGTCAAAATAATAAAAAAATAAAAAAACTTGCGAGGTGCAGGGAGGGCGGGGCTCCAGGGAGCAACAATCGCGGAAGGGGGGGGGGGTCCATCGCAGTGGGGGAGTAGGGCGGGGCTCCAGGGGGCGCGGGGCTCCGGGGGGTGGGCGCGGCGGGCGGGGCGCGGGCTCCAGAGCGTAGGGAGGGCGGGGCTCCAGGGAGCAGCAACCGCGGGGGGGGGGGGGGGGGGGGGGGGGGGGGGGGGGGGGGAGCAGGGCGCGGCTCCGTGGGGTGGGGCGGCGGGCGGGGCACAGGCTCCAGGGCGCAGGGAGGGCGGGGCTCCAGGAAGCAGCAACCGGGGGGGGGGGGGGGGGGGGGGGTCCATCGCCGTGGGGGAGCAGGGCGGGGTTCCGGGGGGTGGGCGCGGCGGGCGGGGCTCCGAGGGGGTGGGCGCGGCGAGCGGGAGGGGCGGGGCGGGGCGCGGGCTCCAGGGCGCAGCGGCGGCGGGATCCAGGGGGCAGGGGGCGAGGCCCAACCCCTCACCTGCACGCTTCCATAGTGGCACCACCACAACCATGGAGACCAAGACCTCCCGCCACCCTATCGATGTCGTCTCCGGCTTCGAGGGCTGGGGACGGTGAGGAGGGAAGGAGTTGGCATTCAATGTAAATTTAATAAATAAATTGGGCATAATATAAAGAAATTAACGGAATCCGGTTAATTTAAACAGTTAATGAATGGGGGTTAACCACAGGGTCTGTAGGATAAGAGTTAACAAGTTTAGGGGGTCGAGGGAGGAATTAGGATGTTCGAAGGACGTAGCGGTAATTGCAAAAGATTACAGGGTCTGCAGGGTAACAATTCTTTAAACAATTAAACAAATTAGTTTAATCAACTTTGGGTAGCACGATTTGGACATCTCCTCCTATTGTGGCCGCTAGCCCGACATAACCCACATCTGTTCAAACTTGAAGGCTCGTGGCTACTATGTCGACGATTATGGCCAAGTTGACGACATGCCCCGCACTGTTGTTGGACAGTATCCTCACGCATGTCCATTTCATATGTATCCGCTTTGGATTTAGGATGGCCCTTCGACCGAAACTCTTGTTGGATCTGGGATTATTTTCCTCCGTGGTGAATGTTGGCCATACCTCCCTATCCGCCAATGGGGTAGAATACACCCTCGTAGATTTCTTGTTGGCATGCCATGTATACCAAGGACCCATATACTCGTCAACATCATCATTTAGATGTGCTAACACAACGCATGCATGGGAGCAAGGGATTCTGTGAACATGCCATTTTTGACATGTGCAAGACAAGTCACTAAGTAGGACTGAATGTTTCCGTCCGCCCTTTAAATCAAACTATGTCATCCGTTGCCCTGTGATGACTTCATACAAGTGTAGTGGAGCACCCCTGATTCGAGTGATTTGATGGCTGTTGTGCTCCAATCCATCCATTTTTTTCCAGCATATTGATGAATACCCATTCATCACTCTTTATTCTTATATTTTAGCTACAAAACCTTTGCAAATACATGTAGATATTTGTAAATAGAAATAATTACCAAAATCATGCATTTTGTAAAAAGTAATAATTAGCATGTTTTTGTGCACAAATATAAGAATAAAGAGACAAAGAAAAAGAGAGAAAATATTTGGAATAAATATTGAGCGACCTAATCCCAAGGGAGGGCCCAGCCTGGGCCTGACCGCATAAAAGCCAAAGTAGAGGGAGATAAGGGCTCATTTTGTAAATATTATGTAAATAAAATAAAAATATTTCCTCACAAAAAGAAACTCAAAAAGAAGTTAAAAAAAGCAGAAAGATCAAAATACCCTTCCTTCACCATGTACATGAACCACACCTAGGTATTTATTTAACCTTGTAAATAAATTAACTTATTTTCCAAACTTTTTGTAAATAGTCTATGTTACATATTGTAAATAAATAAAATATAAAATAGGTATAAAAATACATAAAAATAACAAATAAAAAAATTCAAAATTTAAAATCTAATAGTGTACATATACCTATATATAGCTACCCTATTTTTATTTCCAAAATTAATTAAAAATCACCAAAAAAATAGAAAAAATAAAAGAAAAATATTTCATGTTTTAAGTTTTTCTTAATTCAGCCATTTTCTACCTTAAAATAAATAAACAAAAAAATTAATAAATGGCAGCTCCTGATTGGTCCACGGGGGATTGTTGACCCCGGTCAACTCCCCCGCGGACTCTTTCCTTTTTGAGAAGACGCGCGCCGCCCGCCTTCGCCATTTTCTCCACGCGCCTCCAGCCTGTCGCCCACGCAAACCCCGCGCCCGGATCCTTCGCCGATCATCCGACATCCTCGCCAGATCCTTCGCCGTGAGATCCACGCATTCCATAGCCGTCGCCTCCCAACCCTAATCGAGCCTGCAGCTATATATAGAACCACTCCGCCGCCTCCGCGCCCTATCTTTGGCTCTTCCCTTCTTCCCAGTGAACTCCAGAGGCACCGCGAGAGTGACAGCAAGCGATCGCCCTGTTGCAGCGAGGCGAGGAGGCGAAACCACTGATCCGGCGTTCTTCGCCGCCGTTGCTCCGCCACCAGCGTGAGCACCGAGCCTCGGGCCGAGACGACCCTTGAGGCTACGACCAGGAGCACCCCCTGCTCTTCCCCAGTCTCTCCGACCACCCAGGTAGATCCCTTAGGCCGTAGATTAGCGTAGATTTCGATTCTTAGCTTACTGGTAGCGTAGCTTCGCCGCCGTCGCCAGCCACCTCCGATATCCCATCTGTCATTCCGACCCGACCATCATCTTCGCCAGACCTCTCCGCATCTTCTTCACCCCTTCGCCCAACCCAGATCGCACAGGATCTGGGAATCGAGCTCCTCGCCGACCACCTTCGCCGGAGCTCGCCGTACCGACGCACCAGCCACCCCCACTTCGCCTAACTGGGTCGAGGCAATTTGCCCTCGACCCGTGAGTCTTCTGGGTTACTTTGCAGGTCAAGAGGAGGCCATCTGAGGCCCCCTCACATCCAGGCCAGGAGCTCATCTCCGTCGACCTCGCCGGGAGCCCTCCAGGGCTCGGCTGGGCCATCGGAGACCACCACCAGCTGCGGGACGACATCGCCGACCTTCTCCGACCTTCAGAGGCAGCTGAGGAGGACCACAGTACGCGCACGAGGCCGGCGAAGCTCGCCGGCTGAGTGTTCTTCCAGTATCCTCCACCGCCGTCAGATTGACCCCGAGCTCCAGATTCAATCACGATCGTCTATTCGAGGTCGATCGCCACCGTCGATCCAGCGAAGCTCAGCCACTTCGTCTGTCTACCGTTCGATCTGCAACGTGGCAGCACCTGGACCGTCGGGATCACAGTCGAGGACCCAGCCTTGGGCGCCACCCTTTTCAGCCGTCCATCTATCCACGTGGCGTCCATCCATCGGCTCGACTTAATAAAGGGGTAAATTACCTTAGGCCCCCTCTTAGTTTTTGCTTTATGTTTCAGTCCTGTAAATATTTAGAGTACTTTATTTATGTTGGATATTTGCACACTGGACCTCATCTTTTAGATTATTTGCATTTATGCCCCTGTTTGTGTGAGCCACGTGCGTCGTCACGTGTGTATTTGGTGTAATTGCAAATTTAGCCTTGTAGTTCTGGATGTTCATGAATGAATAGAAACTTTTTGATAATTGCATTTATGCCCCTGTGAGCATTGTATTTGCGCATGTGCGTCTTTTGAGTGGGTTATTTGCAACATAGCCCTTGGACTTTTTGGTACGAGTTACCAGAAGGTCCTCGGACTTGTTTTTTCTTACATATAGGTCCCTGAGTGCCTCAAGCACGCGCCTCGCGCGTGATTTCTTGGGTATTTTGCACCAGGACCCTCAGAACTTTGGGTATTTGCACTCAAGTCCTTGTGCACAGTGCCCCCTTGTTATTTTTGAATAAAATATCAATTCATCTCCAAATTCAATAAAAATTTGACACATGGCTCCTGCCATGTTGTAGGATTTTTGAGAATTTTGGAGGACATTTTTGAGTTTATTTGTTATTTTTAAAAAATTCAAAAACCATCATTTTAGCTACTGTCTAGATTTAAAAATTACAAAAAAATATAAAAACACCCCCAAAAATTCCATAAAAATTAGGTGTTGTTTCTGTTGTGTTGGTTGATTTTCTAGCCAATTTTGGTTATTTTTCATTGCTTAAAAACCCTAAAAATTCAAAAACACCTAAAAACTCATAAAAATCATATTAAATAATCTAAAAACCCAAAAACAATAATTTTGGTGCTCGAATTTTCCTTATTTTCTCTAGAACGCAGGAAAATTACCTCCAAGGCCTTCTGAGATCCTTAAATATTTTATTTTTGGGTTTTGGGCCCTGCTGGACAGTACCTTATCTTTTTAGTACTGTTTGATTTTTAGAAAATAAAATACACCTTATAAAAACCCCAAAAATTCACCAAAAACACTTAAAAACCTAAAAAACCTAAAAACAATTTTTCTTGAATTTTTGCTTGATTTTTCTTGCATTAAAGAAATTGTTGAAAGTGTGCTTGTTTTCGTGTTTCCTTATTTTCTTTACATATTAAAAATCCAAAAAAATTTAAAAACAATTAAAACCACTAAAAATGTTTTCCCTTTTTCTTTGACTACTTCGTAGGCTTTTTAAGCCAACCCGTGCTCCTTGTGTTCGACCCTGGGTGCTATACCAGGTTAATCTCCTAGCAGGACCGCTTTTGTGCTTAATTGATTTTGTATTTTGTGAGTGGTTCATCATTTTTCTTGATTGACTTAGTCTGAGTGATTGAGGTCGCAACGACCTATATTTATGTACCTTTACCTTAGTCATTCGGACGGTCATCAGAATGGCGCCGTTGCCGGGGAGCACGGCTTTGTAGTCATTTTTTCCATATTGTCTCTCTATATTGCCATTGTTTTCTGACACTCTCTCTTTGATTTTTGTGCGAGGTACTGCGTGGACAACTTGGAGTTTATTTTTGAGGGCCCGCATGGGAAGAAGAGCAGGGAGAGGAAGAAGAAGAATTTTATTTTGAGAGAGAACAATATTGTTTGTAATAATTTAGAACTTGGACATTTGTGGACACTTGTAACTTAGCGGGTCTGTTTCGCCGAGTACCGGTGTGCTCGGGGGACCCATTTGGATTTTCGCGGCTTTTTCTGCGGTTTTGATATCTAGCTGCCTTTTCCGGTGTTTACGCGGTTTTTCTCGAGCCCCTAGATTTAGGAATTTCTCTTGCTTGTGTCGTAATTAGTAGGGTCCCCACACTTAATTGCTTGCCTGATCCTATAGGACGTTAATTGGACCTACTAAAATCATTAATAAAAATAGCCGATTCATTTTCTTCCGTGGCCTACGTGCCGTAGCCCGTCCCACAAAGCGCTTCTCCTACCCCCGATTTGTCGGGCAGAGGAGGGACGGGCCAAGACCGGACTCTTTGGCTTGGAGGACCGTGAATCGGTTAGACGGTTCTTGCGATAGAAATTTGCTCATCTAGGACTCGGTTTTTCCTCGTTGCACCATTTAGGTAGTTTAATTCTGTCTTTAAATTCTGCGCGGATCACTTGCATGTAGAGTGCTGGAGACAAGGTACGCATTTCTTTCTCTGCATGCATCATTGATTTCTTCGCGCATCGGCTTTTTCGTCTTCTCCCTCTGTTTTTGGCTTAATCATCTGGAGAATCGGAAAATTCGTTAGGCCGCTTGTATTTATTTTGAAAAAAATTAAAAAGAAAAACAAAAAAAAAGAAGAGGGACTGGATAACACTATTGACCCTAAAAGACACTCACATTAAAAATTTGTCTTGGGGAGAGCAACCCCCTCCTTGTATGGTTTGGATGCGCGAGAGAGTGACCCGCACCCTAGGTAGAGCCCTCCGGTGCTATTTCTAGCTGACTACCGACTCTTCCGTGCGGGCCAGTCGGTTGGAGTAGCATCGGGTATCCTAACAGGTCACGTAAGCGCTCTGATATTTTGTGTGTTCACCCAATAAAATTGACAAGATAAATTGACCGAGCTTTCACGGTCTTCAGATTGTGTTGCGTTGGTGAACCGGGGGTTTGCTTTGCGATCATATTTTCTTCAGATCCCATCCGCCCAACTCACCAGATCAAGATGATGGGTAGACGATCTCTTAGGCAGCCTCTGGCTGCACCGCTTTCAGGCGCGTCTACTTCACCATCTAGGTTGACCCGTGAGAGTCGAGACCAGCTCTCCGGGCCCGAGTACGATTCCACCCTGTTCTCCCTCGATCCCCTTTCTTTTGCTACTGAGAGACATGAGCCCGAGGAAAGACGAATTGATTTGACAGAACCTGAGTTGGGCTCATCTGATTTTGCAGACGTCACTATGGCCGGAGCCGGCAGTTCAGACCCAGACTCCCGACAACCCGAACATTTTGTACTAGACCAGGGAGCGATCAACTCCACCCTGATCGCATCATTAGAGACAGTACAGAAGCAGCTACGCGATCAGGGAGCTTTCATGATTGAGATGAGAAGGGAGTTGGAGCGACTCAAAGAAGAGAGAGATCAGAGCGAGCCTGAGGACATTCCTGATGCTGATGCAGAGGCAGCAGCCGCAGCAGCGGCTGCCGCAGCGGCAGCCGCCGCCGCAGCGGGACCACCGAGACCGATGCGGGAGTTACACAACCCCGGATCTACACTGATGCACCATTGGGTGGTGGTACCTGCTATCGTGGGGGATTTCAAGTTCCCTCCGAACACCCTGCAGATGCTTCCTCATTTTCACGGACTTGCCACTGAGGAGCCCCACCTCCATCTCCAGGAGTTTTTGATGATCTGCAGCACTGTCCACGACCGTCATGTGGACCAGGATACGATTCGGATGATGGCCTTCCCTTTTTCACTGGCAGATAGAGCAGCCGCCTGGCTGAAGCATTTAGGGAAGTTTGTTTACACCTGGGAGCAGCTCCGCACCGAGTACTTGAACAAGTATTATCCACTCGGGCGGACGAATGCAGCGAGGGCCCTGATCAACAACTTCTCCATGCTCCCTAACGAGCAGTTTCAAGAGGCATGGGAGAGGTTCAGAGAGCTTCTGGATAGATGCCCACACCACGACATTTCCAAGCCGAACCTAGTTCAGAGCTTCTTTAGTGGGATGACGCCAGAGCTTTAGGGTCTGGTGAATGCTTCTTGCGGCGGGTCCTACTTTGCCAAGGACCACAACCAAGTCTGGGCCATCTACGAGGAGATGGCCGAAAATTACATGGTGATGTCCCAGACTCGGTTGTACACACAGAGATCTCAGCAGCCGCCAGGACCCGTGCAGTACCAGCGGATAGCACGGGTTGATGCAGGTCCATCCAGTTCGTCCACAGTTGCAGCCGCACAGGCAGAGTCGGCCGCTGCGGACATGGGGATTATCAGCGAGAAGTTGGACCGCATGGAAATAATAGAGAAGAAGCAGTGCCAGGGCATAACTCAGATGGAGCAGATGGCACAAACTCTGAGCGACATGAAGACCCATCTCTTGTGTCTTCAGGAGGCACAGACGGCTTCTCAGCCCCGTCTTCAGTCGCGAGGCGATTCCGGCGGCAGCCGCAGCTCGTCCCAGCGCCCCAGCTCCTTGCAGCAGCCTAGACAAGTTCACCTTGTACAGGCGGAGCCGTACCAGCAGCAGCAGCCCTCTTACCAGTCACCACCATCTCCAGACTTACAGATGGTGGTATATCAGCCGGATCAGCCTCTGGAAGTACTCCCACCAGCCCCTTACGATGAGGAACCGTTGATGGATGTCAATGGGATTTGGTATGACCGTCCTCAACCTGGAATCCGACGAGACCATCCCGGATTCAGGTGGGGGAATGGGGGTAACCAGTCCTAACAGCAGCCAGCCGGTCAGGGAGGGCAGTACTCCCAGCAGAGAGATCACCAGCAGCCCCCAGCATATCAGTCACACCAGCCATCATCCTTCGTACCTCGTCCCTACCAGCAGCAGGGACAGACTTGGAGACGTGAGCAGCAGGCTCACCAGCAGCAGCATCCTTCCTCTTACCCCTCTCAGCCGCAGCAGCACCAGGTCCAGCAGCCTCATTACCAGAGAGGCAACCCGTCGGGCTCCCATGAGAGCCCCGCCTTGGATGATCTAGCCCGCATCTTCACAGAGCAGCAGGCTACATTTAGACGGGAGATGGACGAGTTCCGCCAGGAGATGCGGGACCTGATGAGAGGGAAGGCCGCCATCCCTGCACAGATCGAGCCTAATCCGAATAGCTTGAAGAGGAAGTCTGAGCAGGTAGTTCACACTGAGCCTACCATTCCTAGTGACTCATTTGATGATATGTCGTCGGATCTATTTGATGCTGATTTTGTTACACTTAGGAGCGGTAGAAGACCAGCAGGCGGTGCCTCATCTGAGCGACAACGCGAGGATCCATCTAGAGTGCCAGATGAGGAAGAGGAGAGCGGTACTGAAGCTGCACATGATGATGACGGTGGTACTGATGCCACCCGAGATGCTGATTCCACCGGCGGTACTGAGGCCGCCGCTTCACCATATCGAGGAGGTGGTACTGACGCCACCAGCAGAGCCGAGCCAGCCCGCGGTACTGAGGCCGCAAGACGTCTAGTTGTGGAGCCAGCTAGAGGTGGTACTAAGGCCACCAATATTCATTCTGATAGAGATGTTGTCTTTCCTCGTATGGATGTATCTCAGGACTCTATTTTGAATAAAGGAAAAGGTTTAGTTTCTTCTGATCCCACTGTGGTGTATGATGTATGTGAGGATCCGGTCATCGAACCGTCTAGGCGTATTCCTAGTCCTTCATCTGAGAAGGACCCTGTGATCCCCTTTCCTAGAGCCCTTGAGTTGGGGAAGGGGAAGAAAAGAGAAAAAGATCCAAAAAAGAGAGAGCAGGAGGAGTTCAGCCAGAGCATGATAGACCGATTTCACATCCAGCTGACTCTCCATGAGGCTTTGCAGCACATCCCTCTTCTTCAGCGATCCTTGAGAGACAGGACCACAGTCAGGAGGAAGAAGAGGAACAACACCGCAGAGATTCATGTGTTGACAAAAGCCACGTGTTACGCGATCCAGAACCATCTGCCGACCAAGAGGCCAGATTTAGGAGCCCCGTATGTCAGATGTCAGATTAGTGAGCAGAGGTTCGACCGTACTCTATTAGATAGCGGATCGTCAATCAACCTTCTTCCGGCAGCCCTTCTCGACCACTTAGAGTTGGGCACTCTTAGACAGAGCAGGACATACCTTCAGTTTGCTGATCGGTCTGTCAAGAGGCCAAAGGGGTTGTTGCGAGACGTTGTCGTCACGATTCAGGGTTTGCAATTCCCCGTGGACTTCGTAGTGCTGGACATGGAGACCCCTGACTCGTTGACCGATTCCCCCATCATCCTCGGTCGCCCGTTCTTGGCCACAGCCAAGGCGGTGACTGACCATGACAGTGGGAAGGTATTCTTTCGCGTCCAGGGCGAGAGTATACAAATAGAGACGGTTAAGGACCACAGAGCCAGAGATAGATCCCGCTCAGAGGGCAGTACAGATTCAGAACAGCTGACAGATACAGAGCCAGACATACACCAAGACTGTGATTTTGTGATCACAGATGATGAGGCAGCTTGGGCAGATCCTGCAGCACAGACCATCCTCTCATATTCAGATACAGCTGATGCAGAGATGATAGCAGAGGATAGTCTGGAGAGCACAACCCTGGTTCAGGATACTATTGAGTCAGCAGAGTCGGACCTTGATCGCGACACGATTTTCAGTGATGGTGGTACTAAGGCCACCCTGCTCTACGGTGGTACTGATGCCACCGCAGTTGATACAGATCCCTCGGATTCAGAATCTGATTGGGCAGATTGTGATGATCAGATGCCAGACCTGGATCCACCTGAGCCTACAGATGAGGAGGAGGTAGAGGCAGAGCAGATCAGAGACAATGCAGAGGACCCGCCTTCTCCAGATCCAGTTTGTGAGAGTTCTTTATCATTTTCCCAGGCAGATTTGGCAGAATTGTCAGCATACACACATCTTCTTCAGAAGCCAGATTTGCCAGCACCCAGCTGTCCAGAGCTAAAGCCGCTCCCTACTTCGCTGAAGTATCGATTCCTTGCGGGAGAGTCTGAGATGTACCCAGTCATCATCTCTGCCGATCTGACTGGAGAACAAGAATCCCGTCTGATGGGGGTTCTTGAAAAGAACAGTAAGGCAATTGGATGGAGCGTAGCAGATCTCCATGGGATTAGTCCCTCGTTGTGCTCCCACCATATCTATCTCGAGGAAGGGGCAAAGCCGTCGCGTGAGTTCCAGCGGCGACTGAACCCCAACCTAAGAGAGGTTGTCATGAAGGAAACATCAAAATGGTGGAGTGCAGATTTTATTTATCCCATTTCCGACTCCAAGTGGGTTAGCCCCTTGCATGTGGTGCCCAAGAAGACGGGCATCACGACTGTGATCAGTGAGTCGGGAGAGGAGATTGCTACACGAATACCCACCTCTTGGCGGGTCTGCGTTGACTACAGGAGACTCAACCAGGCCACCAAGAAGGACCATTTCCCCCTGCCTTTTATTGATCAGATCATAGAGAGACTGGCAGGGAAGAGCCATTATTGCTTCCTGGATGGGTACTCGGGCTACAATCAGGTGGCCATCGCTCCTGAGGATCAGGAGAAGACCACCTTTACCTGTCCCTTCGGTACATACGCCTTTCGACGCATGCCATTTGGGCTATGCAACGCCCCTGCGACTTTTCAGAGATGCATGCTGTCGATCTTTTCGGACATGGTAGGGGAGTGTTTGGAGGTCTTCATGGACGACTTCTCGGTTTACGGCGACGGATTCGATTCCTGTCTTGACTGCCTAGACCGAGTGCTCCAGCGATGTATTGCTACCCGCTTGGTTCTGTCTTGGGAGAAGAGTCACTTCATGGTGACTCAAGGGACGGTGCTTGGCCACATCATCTCCAACAGGGGCATGGAGGTTGATCCGGCCAAGGTTGACGTCATTAGAAAACTCGCACCGTCGTCCAATTTGAAGCAGCTACGGTCATTTCTGGGGCACGTTGGTTTTTATAGGAGATTCATTCATGATTTCAGCAAGATTGCCCGACCGTTGACTGACCTCTTGACGAAAGACACCGAGTTCCTTGTCGATGACAAGTGTCTTTCGTCCTTTGAGACTCTCCAGCAGTGTGTTATTGAGGCTCCTGTCCTTCAGCCACCCGATTGGTCTCTCCCATTCGAGATCATGACGTACGCCTCTGATTTTGCCGTAGGGGCCGTGCTAGGACAGAGGAGGGACGGAGTTCCATTCGCCATTCACCACGCTAGCCGAACATTGGATCCCGCCCAGCGAAACTACACGGTCACAGAGAAGGAGATGCTAGCTGTAGTTTTCGCCCTAGATAAGTTCAGATCGTATATCATTGGATCTAGAGTAACTTTGTATACTGACCACACCGCCATCAGGTACCTCATGTCAAAGAAGGATGCCAAGGCCAGACTTACTAGATGGATCCTTCTACTCCAGGAGTTCGACATTGAGATCAAGGATAAGCCTGGAGTCAAGAATGTGGTGGCAGATCATCTTTCCCGACTAGAGCAGCCTGAGGATTCTGAGCAGATTGATCCTATTCGAGATACCTTCCCAGATGAGGCGATCCTTGCTATCGCCTCACTCCCGTGGTATGCCGATATTGTGAACTTTCTCGTTGCTGGGAAAGTCCCACAAGATTGGCCCAGGCAGAGGCTTGAGACCTTCCTTGCGAAGGCCAAGTCCTACCACTGGGAGGATCCCATCCTTTACCACGAAGGAGGGGATAGCGTCTGGCGTCGGTGTATTCCTCAGGAGGAGCATCATAGTGTCCTCACTTACTGCCACAAGCTTGAGGCAGGAGGACATCATTCTGGGAGGAGAACGACACAGAAAGTGCTCCAATCCGGCTTGTGGTGGCCTACACTCTTCAAGGACTCTGATGAGTTCGTGAAGAGGTGTACTGACTGTCAGAGGATGGGCACTTGTGGACAGCGTGATATGATGCCGATGCAGCCCATTCACTTCTGTGAGGTTTTTGACGCATGGGGCATCGATTTCATGGGTCCATTCCCTAAGAGTCAGGGATTTGAGTACATTCTGTTGGCCGTAGATTATGTTAGTCGCTGGGTTGAGGCTATCCCCGCCCGAGCCGCTGATGCGAAGACAGTTTGCAGATTTTTGAGGAAGCACATCATCATGCGGTTCGGGGTTCCACGAGTTCTGATTTCTGATGGGGGGTCTCATTTCGTCAACGACCAGGTAAAGGCACTTGCCAGTGAGTTCAATATAGACCATCGAGTAGCCACGCCATACCATCCACAGACGAATGGTCTAGCCGAGGTTTCGAACAGGGAGATAAAGACTATATTGCAGAAAGTCGTCCGCTCCGACCGAAAGGATTGGTCCCAACTTTTGGACTCGGTCTTGTGGGCATATAGGACGTCTTTCAAGACACCATTAGGCACATCTCCTTTTCGCCTCGTGTATGGCAAGCCATGCCATTTACCTGTTGAGCTGAGACACAAGTCACTTTGGGCAGTTACAGATATTCTTATGGATCCAGATGGTGTAGGAGACCAGAGGAGGGCAGAGTTAGCCGCCTTGGAAGAGCTTAGAGTTACAGCTTTCTCAAACAGCCTACATTATAAGGAGAAAGTGAAGGAGTGGCATGATTCTCATATCAGCCACAAGCATTTTGAGATTGGACAGAGAGTATGGTTGTTTGATGCAAGGCTACGATTATTTCCAGGGAAGCTACAGAGCAAATGGAAGGGACCTTACTTGGTCAGAAAGGTACACGATAACGGTAGCATTGATATATCTGAGTTATCTTCTGAGAGTACCTTTAGAGTGAACGGCCAGCGGCTCAAGCCATTTCTAGATCATGAGCCGCGGGACGTTATTGTTGCCCCGATTCATTTTGCGTGAGATGTGGTCTCTTGACTCACATCTTTTGCATCTCACGCCTGATTTTCACTGTTCCTCCGCCTGTATAGATCCAGTTGTCCATATCATTCTATTCTTTAGTCCCACATCCCTTTTCTCATCCTGTGATTATGCTATACTTAGGGTGTACTTTACCCTAAGTATAGGGGGGATTGTCGGACCTGCGAGTATTCTTTTCATTCTTTCTGCTCCTGTTTTTGCTGCCTATACTTAGGGATATTTTACCCTAAGTATAGGGGGGGCAGACTCTGTATCTTCTTCACTCGGATTTCCCTTTATGGACAGCTTTCTATACTTAGGATTAGTTAATCCTAAGTATAGGGGGAAACCACCGAGTCCCTCTTATTCTATTCATTTATTCATTTCTGTACTTATCCATTCCTTTTCACTTCCCTATACCAAGCACGAGTTATGTCTTCTTCATCGCTCTTGACTCTGAGGACATCGTTCGAGCTAAGTATAGGGGGGTGCATATATATTTCATATATATTTTAGCCATAACTCGTACTTTGTGTGAGCGTGTTAATAAAATGGCTAAAAATCACAAATTTAAAAAAAAAATTTCATACACACAAACATTCTTTTATTTGCACATAAATAGCTAGTGTACAAAGTATTTTGGTAAAAATATTTTCAAAAACTTTTTGTGTAAAGCTTGTGTAAATATTTTCTTATCAAAATTATGTATATAGTACAAAATTTTTCCAAAATGATTTGAAACAAAAAGTTTGCAAAAATCTTGTGTAAATGTTTGTAAATACTTTTGCAAAACTTGCACTTCATGCATCATCCATCCATTTTTCAAAAATTTTGCACGATTGTAAAATATTTGTAAATAGCATCTTTTGTACATATGTAAATAGTTTTTCTGGATGATAGTTGACATTTAAACTATGCCTGGAAATTAAATTGAGAAATGGAGCTTGACTAAGATCTTAATCCACTTAACTTTAAGAGGAACCTTATAGGGCTTAGATTTAAGGCTTTTCAGGTCCATGGTGACTTAATTCTTTGAGTCCACTAGGCTATGAGCATATGTCATCTTAATGAGCCTAAGTAGAGCACTTAACAACACACGCATGACTCTCAGAGACAATGGCTTGACTTGCACCAGCACCTTACACATAGCTCTTCACGGATGAGGTGGTGAGGAGACAGTTTTCCTCGGCTTGGGGTAGCATATGAGGGTAGTACTTCTAGGCGGAACCTCTCTTCTTCTTATAGTGAAGGAAGTGCACCTCAACTTGGTCTAGTGGTGATGAAGGCTAAAGACAGAAGCCGTGGGTTGCAATAAAGCTTCAAAAGAGGGATAGTCTACTGGCTCAAGAGGAAAATTTCTTATATATGCTGCACCATGTAGATATGTTGTACAGAAGCACTTGAAAAAAAAATGCAAAAATGCAAAAATAACTCCAAAAAAAATTGGTGGGTCGGATTGAAAATTTAATAACCCCACCGGAGTATAAAGCAAAAGCTTATGGTATCATGTCACATCTCATGAAGCTTGCAGCGGGAGACTTGGCTACACTGGATGAGCTTCCAAAAGTCTATACTTCTTCCCCCTCTTCTTGAGTCGGTTGCACTTGAACTTAGAAGGGAATACCCCGCTTCTCGAGGAAAGAGTTGCTAGACAGAGGCATTAGAGTTACCAGGTTGGGGGAGGTTGTTTCTTTGTTACTTCTGAGGTGAGGAGCTACTATCACTTACACTGCATGGAAAGATTCATGGTCATTAGAGTTTGTGTATGTAGACTTGTTCGGATCTGGATTATTGAGGAGTCTTGTCCATAGATTGGTGGAACTTAGAGGCTGTTGAGTTTTAAGTTTAAGTCTAAATAAGGTTCCGACACATTGATAATCTAAAGATCTAATCGAGCTCCATATTTCAATCTGATAAAAGGCAAGTTTACTAATCAGCCTTGATCCATGTACATTCCTCTAGAACACAGGAAAATTACCTCCAAGGCCTTCTGAGATCCTTAAATATTTTATTTTTGGGTTTTGGGCCCTGCTGGACAGTACCTTATCTTTTTAGTACTGTTTCATTTTTAGAAAATAAAATACACCTTATAAAAACCCCAAAAATTCACCAAAAACACTTAAAAACCTAAAAACCTAAAAACAATTTTTCTTGAATTTTTGCTTGATTTTTCTTGCATTAAAGAAATTGTTGAAAGTGTGCTTGTTTTCGTGTTTCCTTATTTTCTTTACATATTAAAAATCCAAAAAAATTTAAAAACAATTAAAACCACTAAAAATGTTTTCCCTTTTTCTTTGACTACTTCGTAGGCTTTTTAAGCCAACCCGTGCTCCTTGTGTTCGACCCTGGGTGCTATACCAGGTTAATCTCCTAGCAGGACCGCTTTTGTGCTTAATTGATTTTGTATTTTGTGAGTGGTTCATCATTTTTCTTGATTGACTTAGTCTGAGTGATTGAGGTCGCAACGACCTATATTTCTGTACCTTTACCTTAGTCATTCGGACGGTCATCACATATCAGCGGCGTATTTGGTGAACCGGTCACCACGAGCAAGATGAGACATTGCCTCACTATGACGGTCGTAGAAATATTTAATGCAATTGTAAGAAGTCTTCTGCACCAAAGCTGCCACAAGAAGTGACCTTGCATCTTTCAAAACAACATTATAACTTTCAGAGAAGTTAGATGTCATGTACCCAAAACGATGCCCGCCATCAAATGCCAAGGTCCATTGATCACGAGGGCAATTGTGTGTGTCAAACCAATACCATGTGTTCTCGTCCATTTCCTTCAACTTGTCCATGTAAGTGGTCCACTTTCTCTGAGTGTAAGCCTTCCCAGCCCTCATCACAAGACTCTTCATCGTCTGATTCTTCATGACATCATTGAAGTTACTAGCAACATGACGTAGACAGAAACGCCAATACACATAAGGCGGCTGAAATTGCACTTCTTGACGCCGCATGGCAGATCGAATTCCTGGTGCACGATCAGATATAACACAAATTGGACCAATACGATCCCCAAAAATATGAAGGCGAACTCTCTCCAAAAACCAACACCAACTGTCTTCGTCATCCTCATTCACAAAGGCAAACACAAGAGGAAGTATGTGATTTGCTGCATCAACTCCACACGCAATTAGAACCTTCTGCTTGTACCTACCATACATATGAGTACCATCAATGCTAACAATAGGTCTGCAGTGTCTCCATGCACTGATACATGGACCAAATGCCCAGAAAGCCCACTTGAATACCTTATGATATCCACCAACAGGTTTCCACAGATATCGGTCACGGTTCCTGGAATTGATGTCTCCAGCGCACAAAACAAGTACGGTAACTCATTGTAGGAAGCCGCCCAATTACCGTATACTGTCTCTATTCCCTTTCTCCTAGCATCCCATATCCTCCGACGACTCACCATGTACGCGAACTCATCAGAAATAGATTGTTGTATGTACGAAACCTTCACTGCTGGTGAAACCTTGATTTGATTCAGGAATTTCTGTGCCATGAAGTTGCAATCAAGTTGAGGATGGTCTTGGTTTGCTACGCGGTGCAAGCAGGTATGTGGTGCATCAAATTTTGAAATCACAAAGAGGCCATCAAGTGGGCGACGATGTCCACGCAACCGCCAAAGACAACCCATGCTCTTCTCGCTACAATAAATAACCCATAAATGACGATCAGATTCCAGCACCTCAAAATTGTAATGATGCTTGATGTGAAACAACTTGACCGAATAAATCAAGTCTTCTTTGCACTTGAAGGTCATCCCATTTCTTAGCTCATCCGAACTTCCCATTCCAACATGAATTTCCATCACGTCATCACCATTACGGATGTAACCATCACCGCCTCGTATGTTATAAAAGGGAATGCAAGACTCAACATGCACCGTCTCGTTCTCATCGTTCAACATTTCTCCATCATCATTTTCCATTTCATCATCGATGTTCTGTGGGGTATCCTCCATCATACGATCGATCTCGGGATCGTGATCCTCCCCTATAGTGTACACAGGATCATTCAGAGAGGGCCCCAAAGGTTGGGGAACAACATGTGCTCTTAGAGCTGTCGTAGCTGCTTGGCGTATACACATAGGATCTCTTGTGCGTACAAGGTCAGTAAATAGAACTGGTCTATACGAGCTTCCCATCATCTCAACGTAGTTCAAAACGTCGGCAATGTCACCATCATACTCCACATCAACCAAAAAAGTCTCATTATTCTCTGTCATCCTGTGAAATACACGTAACTCTGAACCATTGGTTAGGTCAAGATGAAATGATTTTGCAATCATCTCGACCAATCCATTGAATGTCAAACCCATCCCAATTTTTATGGATTTCACCCGACCACCCTCGTATCGGACTTCTTTGTCCACCTTACATATCTTCCCACCAACATGGCACAAGCACAACACTTCCATTGCTTCGACTATATTGAAAAACATGAGTAATTAAACTATATGGCTTACACAAAACCGAAAAAAAATAAAACACACAATGCTAGGGTTCACTCACAGTGGTGAGATGAAGCACCTCTAGAAGAGGAATGAGAGGACGTGGCGGCACGGGAGGGGACGTGCACGCTTAGAGAGCGCCGGGGGCAGGGTGCAACGGCGGGGGGAGCTCGGAAATGGAGGAGGAGGGCAGGGCCTTGCCGTAGCTGGAGAAGGGCTTCGGGCAGGGGCTTCCACAGCTGGAGAAGGGCTGCATTCGGTTCTATTCGCGTGGGGGGGACGGGTGGGTGCGTTGTGGGTATATTAGACCTGAAGCCGTGACTTGAAGTCACAGCTTTCTTGAGAGGAAGCCGTCAAGTCACGGCTTTCTTGAGAGGAAGCCGTGACTTCAAGTGACAGCTTCCTTCTATAGAAGCCGTGACTTGAGGTCACGGCTTCCTTGGGGCAGTTAATAAAATATATGTTCGCCTGAGGTTCTTGTGAAATAAGATTCCACAAGTACCCCTCAGACGAATTTTCTTCGGTGTTTCAGATCTCCAGAACAAGTGGACAAAACCTCGATTGGGAGATATTCACACATGAGAAATAATGTAAAACGGGAATGGAAGGAAATGATTTAAACAGTGTCCATTTTATGGTAGAATATGGAAACGTGAAGTGGAACGGATGATGGGATGAATGGCGGTGGATGAGAAAGTGATTGGTTTGAAGTTAGATGAACAGGAAGGAATTTAGAGGTAGAAGAGAGGATGGTGCGTAAAGAGAAATCGAGAGGAACCTACCTGGAGATGCGATGTAGGAGGCCTGCGGAAGTGCGCAAGGTGCGCCTGTGGAAGATGGAGCTCCGTGGAGGTGCTCCAAGAGATTATTGCCTCGACGGCCAGCTAACGGAGGCTTGACACCGGAGCTCACTTGGAAGAAGTTGTACAAATGGCGAATAGAGAGCTCGGAGAGGGAGGGTCGGATATAAATAGGCACAGCGGGATGGCGTCCCCGACGGGGGTGACGGGATGCGGGATAATTGAAGGATGCCGTTGAGGAGGTTGAACGGTTGGCCGGAGAAGATGAGGAAGCGGAGGAAGAAGACGACGGGAGGAAAGGAGGAGGAATCCGTGGGGGAAGAAAGGGAAATTAGGAAAGTAGTAGAGAGAAAAACGAGATGAGAGAGAAAGAAGAATGATAAAAATAAATAAATAAAATTAAATTAAAATTAAAGTAATTAATTAAATAAATAATAAGTATATTATTTTAATTATTTATATATATTAATTTCGTAATTAATAAATAATTAATAATTAAATAAGGTAAATAAGGTAATTAAGTATATAATTAAGTAGTTAAGTATTAATTCATTTAATAAATAATTATATACTTTAAATTAATGAAATAAATAATTTAAATAGATAAATAAGTAAAATATTATTAATTAATTAAAAATAATAATAATAAATGTATTAGAATGTTAAATAATAATATAAGTTACGACTTATTGTACCATATATCAATACGGATCTGAAAATCGTGTTTTTCGCCTTATCTCTGATTTTAGCGAAACTAGTGTCATTTTCTAGATAATTAAAAAAAATATAATTTTAGGGATTGAGTTTGCTAATTTCAGAGCTCATACGGTCGAGCTATGAGGTCCGAACGAAAAAAGTAGCGACTTCGGACCTCCGGATTTTATTGGTTTTTTAAGTTAATTTTATTTTTATAATTTTATATACAATTTTAGATGATTTTAGGAAAAAGAATTAACTTAATCGGGTTTACAGTTATTTAATTAAAAATCCGGGAAGTTTATACATAGAATACAAATAGACAACGGGTCCAAAAAATCGAAACTCACCCGTTTAATCCGAATATTTTTCTAATATTTTTAGTAAATAGTATTATATGTAAAACAGATTTTAAAAGTGAGTTTGGTCAATTTGGAGTTTTCTATAAATAGATAGAACCACGGAAGACAGTTTTTTGCGGCTTTTCCGGTTCATTACGGTTATTTTATTTTTATGCCAAAATAATTTTCTGATATTTTTAATAAATAATATATATTTTTATGAACAACTTTTACAAAATGAGTGTTTTTATTTGAAGTGGTTTTGATGATAAATAAAATAGGTGAAGTATTTACAAAGTGAAAAATGGGTAAATTATATTTTTGATCTATATTTTCTTAATATTTATATAAATTATGATCTTTATCTCCCCCTACTTATTTCTTTTGTCGAGCCGGTCAATATTGACCTGGTCTCGGGATTAGGATCAGTCTATATATATATATATGTGTATATATATATTACATATCTCCAGCCTTCTTTTCTTTTATTTTTCTTTTTATCTTTATTCTTTTTATTTTGGGTAATTTGAGTGTTAATTATATAATATTAATAATTACGGTTAGAATGATAATTAATTGGAATTAGTGGATATTTACATGTATGTTACAAAGGATTTTAGCCAAAATTAAACACTTGAAGATCCCAGAGTTCCACAACTAGACTCCAAGGAGAACCTAATGTGGAGTCCCCACAATACTTGCCTTCGATTTGGACCCACTTGTCATTGATCAATCACCTATTGCCAGAGACTAGCTTCAAACTATGGACACTCTTAGGGAGGAATGGTCTCATGCTTCCCGTCGAAAAGCATGTCATAGCAATTATGCAATTGTCAAAATTTAGTAATTAAATGTAAAATTATTCTCCATAAAAATGAGACATCGAGCTTCATGAGCGACGTAACTGAGCTCACCGCCACGATCAAAGATTCAATTGTCGACCACTATTTCCCTCGCATGTGGGTCTTCGCCCGCCATTCCCTAAGTGTCAGCTCACATCACAAATCCACTTATTGTGATAATATGGAAAGTAATTAACAATGTCATAATAGTTTATTTGATTTCAGATACGTTATACATACTAATTCAACCCTCATAATCCTGAAGCTCTTGGCATCGCTATTGGATTAATCTCCTACTTCACTCTGTTGATCCGTTGAATGCTTCTCAAAGTCATCAAAAGTAAATAGATCACAATATCAACTCCATCTGCATATAAGCTACTTGTTTTAGTGATTAAAAATAGTAAAGATACATTTTGCGGAGGAATTCCTTACCTATCTAATGTGCACCACGAAGGGTGGAATTGCTTCGCCTTCTCTAAATTCACATCTCCATCTAGCTTCACTTACACATACTTTCTCACTCTATATATGTTATTTATGATTCTATTGGTGACTGATGAATCCATGATTCATTAACTTTTCTTTTTCATTTTGTTTTAAAATCCTTAACAAATGCATGCAAATACCCATTAATTCACATTTCTTATAAAAATACCATTAATGAATAAAAATGTATTTTTATGTATTAAAAACATGTAAATAAATAAACGAATGTAAAGAAAGAAAATAAAAAGAAGCCAGATTGTATGTATGTAAATATGTACAATATGAATATAAAAATATAAATATAGCTGAAGGATATATTTATATAACTTAACCCCCAAGATCAAATCGGTATGATTGGTAGACAAATAATAAAGTAGGAGGAGATAAGGAAGAAAACCATAAAGAGAATCAAATATCTACATAGAACATTATTTATTCATTATTTATAAAAACTTCATTGATTCTTAATTAATACATTTATACTTATTTCTTTTATCAAACTCTTATTCTATATATTCTTAAAATTGTATATAAAAATATAAGAATCCTAGAAATCCCAACCTTTATAAATGTCCAGAAATCCAACTTTCAAATAGCCAATTTCTCAACTTCTGAATATCATAACTTCCTCACACGTACTCTAATTTCACTCTACTCACCTTTAAATTCATAAAAATAATATTCTCTAATTAATGAAGGTGATTTCACTAAAATCAGAATCTGTTTGCAAAAAGTTGTTTTTGAGACCTAATGAAAATTGGGTTTCTAGGATAATTATTTTATTTTGAACATACTATTTATGGTATCATGGATCTTATAAATTTTGATTATTTTCTTGATCTTGTATTTTCTATATAAATTATTTCATATTTTTTAATAGTTATTTAATATTTTAAATTAATCAAAATAAATTATTGATGAGTTTGAACTATCTAATATATTCATGTATTTATTTACATATCTAAATCAATTTATTCAAATCCAAAAAAATCATACAACTCTTATTTATTATTTTATTAAGTAAGAAAATATAATAATAATTTGTTATTTATTAAATTAACTTAAGATCTTATTTATTAAGTATACTATATACCTGATTGTTAATAGTATATTTATATTTTTAAAAATATTTATTTTTATAAAAATAAATTATACCATAATTTAGATAAATTAATTATTTACATTTTTATTTTTTATACCTAATTTAAATAAGATCATTTATTATTTATTAGTTATTTAATACAATTTTTAATCTTTTGGCCTACTAGGTGCTTACACGTGTGAGCACTTGAGGCTATCTTCTTCAAGAATCAGGTATGTCGTCTTGTTCTAACAACCCACATTTACCATTTTACTCTCGCATCCCTTTTCAACCTAAATCCCATCTAAACCACCCAAATCCTTGATCTAACAACCCTAGTGCTCTCTAACTCTTGGATCTCTTCCAACTACCGTTCGATTCATGTATATAATCATCTAAACTTATCCATTTCAAACAAACTCTCCTATCCCCCAAAACAAACTGGTCAACGCCTTCAACTTCCTCGCATCGCTTTGGTCATCCAAGGTGGTGACAACACTCGACATTGACCCCACGAGGAAGAGTTATCATCGGAGGAGCAGTTCGAAGGCTCCACCGACCTTGCATCGCTACTCTCGCATCGTTTGAGCTTCGGCTCACTGACCGTTGAGCAACGATCGAAGGTCTTAAACCCACAATCCCAAGTGAACATCCATTCCATCCTTTGATTCCTCGATCTTCATGCTTAGTGAATCTAAACCCATCATTAGATCCTCTAAATCTTCATCTTTGAATACACATAAGAACAATCACTCAAATCGATCCAACTTCGACCAATTTCACTTCCAATACATTGTTCCTTGAACCCATCATTTAATTTCAAGAATGCCTAATAATCTTTGTTGATCTATTATGAATCGATCTCCAATCCTTCATTTGTAGGTTGTTAATGTCATCTAGATTACTTCTACATTAGATTCATTATCAGGAATATCTTCAGCATCAAACGATCGAAGCTACAGCCTTGGAGCTACTAAACCCTAGCTAACCACCTTCGGTCATCTTCAATGCTTCTTCTTTGATGCTCAACACATTCCCTTCATCACCAGAGAGCTCTAATGGGGACGCACTCCCTTCGAGTCCTGCAAGGCATCATCGGTTATCACCCACCTAGCTACAATCTCTAGAGAGACGAAGATCGCCGTCGTCAGCGCCACATTTGGGGAAGAATGCATTCAAGAACTCGAGCTCCATGTTGATGACATGCATCCACATCCTACAGACAAGATCAAGCCCTACTCTCTAATCTCGGTTGTCAATTATGAATCAGAGTAAAAATTGCATATTTAACCCAATAATTTCTAGAAATTCAGATCCACCTCAAGAAAATTTTATCATTACATTTAGGTCCCCATACATGGACCTAATTGCAAAGTTCCATGAACTTTTCTTACAAATAGGTCCCTAACTAGGGATTTATTTGAAAGAAGTATTATCCTCTTTTGTTTAATCATATTTTTTACATTGATACTTGGACTTTTTGGACAATGTCGACCTCTGGACATTATTCTTGTATTGTAATTTTCTTTATTTTATTTTGCTTCAGATTTTGAGGATTTCATAGCATTTCCTTCAGATTTTATTCTTCGATTTTTGGATGATCTTGATTTCGTTTTGATTTCTTTCTTGAGCCCCCTGCTTGAGAAGTTTGTTTACTATAGAATATCACCTATATCCTCTATTATTTTCACATCTTATATTGTAGATAACTTGATTAAAAAAATCTATTTTGAAAAATAAATAAAACCTGAACATAGAAAAATAAATAAAAAAGAGATAAAAATAAAACCAATAAAAAATTTTTTCTCGTCGAAGAAGAGAAGAAAAGAAATAAAAAATAAAAATATTTTCTCCACTCAAAAAATCGAAAATAATTTTCAGCCTCCATGAGTTCGACCTAAGATCACTTGCGTGGACAAATAAGTATAGTGAAAACACTAATTTTTACGAGAGAGACTGATATTTCCTTAATTTTCTCTCTCTACCCTTTTTCTCTCTCCTGGTTTGTTTTCTTTAAAATAGACTCTCTCTTTAGCGGTATCTACAACAGACATTTTTAACCACTAGGTCAGAGACTCTTTTCACCATTTTGAAAAGAGGACATAGAGATTAAAAATATCTATTGCAGATTTAGCTAAAGAGAGAGTCTATTTTCAAACAAAAGAACACCAACTAGGAGAGAGAAAGACAACATAGAGAGAAAGAGAGAGAAAATTAATGAAATATTGGTCTCTCTCCTAAAAATGGATGTTTTCACTATCTTTATTTATCCAGGAAAGTGTTTCTGGGTTGAACTCAAGGAGGCAGAAAAATCACGCTCTATTTTTCAAGTGGAGAAAATATTTTTGTGACTTTTTTATTTCTTTTCTTATCTTCTTCGATGAAAAAACTCTTTTTCTTGGTTTAATTTTATCCTTTTTATTTGATTTTTATTTTTCACATTTTACTTATTTTCCAAAAGGGATATTTTTCAATAAATTTACCTAAAATATAGTAATGAATAGGTGGGTCAATGCCACACTAAACATTTCCCTAGTGTGCCTGGACCTTATGTCATATGTGTTTTGTGTTTCATAAATATGCTAATTAAAAATATGAGGAAAAATAATCAATAACATAATAGTAATTTTGATACTCATGTAAATATCCTTTCAAATCCTCTATTGCTCGAATGTAATCATGCAGGTCCATCTATAGTCCTCACAGTCCTAGAACCTCTTCCAAGCCTCGCATAACTCCTTGGTGATAGTATATTGATCCTTTAGAGTGCACCTATATCAAAGATTCTCAAGTAATAATCACAACATATTGCACTTGATACATAGTAAATCTCTAAAAAGAACAAGGGATATCCAAAGGGTAGAAACACTAGGAATTGACATGTAAATGGAGCCTCAAACATAGCAGGAATGGGGCAGTAAGGTGCATCGACAACATCAAATGGACGACTCGAGTGGGATGATGATAGTTACTCAAGGATGGATGGCTCGTAGTGGGTACCATACTGTAGAAAGTGTGTGGGAACATCTATCCCAAGAGTGAGATACCGCTGAATGAGTTCACTAGTATGTGGGTCATAAGATCCTCCAGCTGCATATAAGAATTGGACACAACAAGATATCAAAAATTCAGAATAAACTGATAATGTGGTTTTCTTACTCTTTGAGGTTTATGTAGGGTGGAAAGAGGATGGTTGGGTGTCATCTCGTGAACAACCCCGTCTGTTAGAACCGCTCATCCTAATGGGGAGCCATCACCTCTAGTAGTCCCCTTCACTGCGTTGGAATATTAAACAATTATACCATTAAACAATTAAGAAATGATAATTGAATATGATAAAAAGTAGAAAATTACACAATATTAATCAGCTATGCAAGGAACTAACCCATCACTTTGGTTGCAAAGAAATTTATTGCATATTTTATCATTCTGAAATTAATAAGTGTGTTGAAGGTTGACCCTCTTCTCAATCTCCACTCGTTTCCACAAACAGACAAGTCATATGCCTTAGTATCATTAATCCATCACCCCTCCACTATTTTTTACCCATGTATGCCACAAAACATATTCAATCAGGGAAGCTAAGACAAATGATTCAAAATTTCTTATATATCTACCCTAAAAAATCGTAACTATGTCGTGGACCAACTCTACATAGACTCCTCATCAAGGATCGAACCAGTCATACAAAAATAAGTAAAGCTTGTTCAGTGCAGGTGTGTTGTACTTAAATTCAACTATTCCTTAGAGAATCCCATATTAGCTAAGGATATCATCTTGATGAATATGTGATTCATCGCCTTTATTCTTTTATTTTAGTTAAAATCCTTGGTAAAATGCATGTAAATATTAACTATTTCCCATTAATTAACATTCTAGTCTCAATTATTAATATTATATATTTAACATTTATTTTATCCAAAATAAAATAATAAAGAGAAAAATAAAATAATAATAACCTCAATTGTTAGTGCCAGAGTCCGAATTTCTATCTGGATACTACCAACTTCATACAGTTAATCACATGTTCTTCAGTGGGGACTCTCGGGTAGCTGGAAACGGTCCTAGTTTCCTTAGTAGAGTGAGAGGTTTAGAGGACACCGCAATAGCAAGGTCCTTTAGTAACACGGGCAGCCGGAAATGGTCCGTACTTACTTCCATACTGGTTGAGAATAGGTGATTTTCTGTAAGAATTCAGGATAGTCTTCTAGGAAATTTTTGGGCACCTATCAGCTCACCTAATCTTTGAAAAGACCTGTTTGCCAATCAACCTTAAAATTGAAAATATTAACGAACCAACTTTTACGGTCATCACCGAGTTGAGTTAGTGAATACGGGGTTTGCTTTGCGTTTGATTTTGTGGAGAGTACCATCTTTCATAGATCTTGACCAACTATAATCTATTTTATCAAGATGACAAGTAGGGGATCGCTTCAGTTGACTCTAGCCGATCTGCTCTCTCGTGTACTTGCCCATCCATCTACATCGATTCGGTTTGTCTCTCTTTCCAAACCAAAATCTCATCGAATTTATACTTCTCGACTTGACTCTAACCCAAGAAGCTCTTCTCCGGTTTATTTTTTTCTTCTCATTCTTCCTCATCATTACCTCTGGTTCAAGAAAACCCTCACCATTTGCATGTTGACCTCGTCGAACCTGATCTACACTCTTTTTTCTTTTCGGAAGACTATTAGCCATGTGAGACCGTGGCGAACCATTCTTACAATAAATGTTATTATATTATATGATTTATCAATAAAATTTATTAATTGTTTCACTCCCTTTCCGAGATTAAATGAATGAATGCACTATAAGGTCCTTCTGTACAATTAGGGTTATGTACCGTGGCCGTCTTGATAATCATACAGTTGTTGATTCATTAATTGAATCATAGAGGCTGGTGCTTGGATGATCATCTAAGAGTTAGATTGAGGACTCATGAAGCACCAACAAGTGATTGTTAAGAGTCGATCTCCAGCCTGAGTAGGAGATGACAATCTGTTCTCATTAGGCTGATATCTGATCGACCTCTTGATGCAGGTCCTCTACATGGGAATAGTGATTCGAAGATATCAGATTAGTTAGGTCAAAGGGTTGACTTAATGAGATCAAGATAACCTATGTCCTATATTGAATACTGTGACAATATAGACACACATCCTCTGACCAGAGACAGGTGTGTTACTATATGTCTGAGTATGTACATTTGGAAGAACAATAGGTTGATGACCTAACCAAGGTCTATACACCGGCGAGCTGGTGTGAATATAAGGGCATATGAGTAATATGATATCTTAAAGGGATCATACATGTTCACTTGTGAACCGAAAGACATGAGCTCACTCATGATGTATTAGGACCAATCAAATTTCATGCATGGTCATCGTGCTTTGGAAGCATGACAAGAATGTGAAGGTATGATATATGTTTGAGAAAGCATATGATCGATACTGATTCCCAATGATCAAGATTGAGAAACTTGATTATTAAACCACAAAAATACGTACAACCTATCATTTTAAAGATAATATTCACCTACTTTGCAATAAAAATAAAATAAAAGCATTTTCGTATTGTTTTCAATATTAAAAGTCCAAAATAAAAATATGTTTTGAATAAAAACTTAATTTTCTACCTTACAAAACCAAATTCAATCAAATAGTTAAAACATTTAAAAATCCACAAAAATAGAAAGTAAAAATAAAAAACAGAAAACCCATAAAATCCTTAGTTCTCTATAGTTTACCCTAGTTTCCAACATTTTGCCTCTTTGAGTTCGACACTCCTGTACTTTATCGCTATACATCAAAGTTTAGGGGTATAAATAAAAAAATAAGAAGATTAACTAAAAATTAATCTATTCTGCAAAGAAATTACTCAATCGATTCAGCGACATTGTTCTTCTTTTTGAACAATAGATTGGGTGGTTTTTCACACCTCCAAATCCCTATTCCTATGCAGAGAACCTAATCAAGAGGTCGGTTAGATGTCAACCTATGTTATAAGGATTGTCATCTCCTTCTGGGCTAGAGATCCTTTCTTGACAATCACTTGACAGTGTTGTTGATTCCTCAATCTAATTCATTAATTATTCAATCCAACACCGACCTCTATGATCCAATAATTGGATCAACAACTGTATGATCTCGAGATGATTAATGTAAATAACCCTACTTGTACATAGGGATCCAATAAGTGCATTTGTCTTATAATCTCAAAAAGGAAGTGAAAATCAATAGATTTTATTGATAAGCAATTTACAATAACACTTACTGCATAAATGGTTTGCTAGGAGCTCGCATGCTAACAAATTTAACTCCCACGCTCTAAACCATGTCTTTACATATAACTAGGGTGTATACACGCGCTTTGCGGCGTGAGTATTTTTTTTTGGTAATCTATGAAATTAAAAGGCAATAATATAAGAACATATTAGAAGTATTATATGAAAAATATGTTGGGATATATTGCAAAGAAATTTTGCTGATCTGAAAGGTACATTTTTTTTCAAATAGTATGCTTCATTTTCACAACTGAAAAAATAATGGTATCTTCAACCAATAGTAGATATAGAATTAAATTAAGAGCAAAGGAAAGAATAAATGTTCAAATACATAAATGAAGGGAATTAAGTTAATTAGACAGGAAATTTTTTGATGCATATGTTCTATATGAATAAGAAATGAAGTAAATTAAGTTAATTAGATAGAATTTTTTTCTTACCTATCTAACTGGAGATAGCAGTGAATGTTGCAGCAGGAGTTCTTTATCTTTAAATATAATTCTGTATAGTGAGACGTGGTGACGAATCTTACGAAGAACCATGTCATATGAAAAAGAGTTATAGCCTTTCTGTTGAACTTCGATTATCCAGACAAATAGTAAGATGGAAACAAAAAAATCTACCAAAAGAATTTGTCAATTTACATGTTATTTCATTGTGCGGATCCATTACCAATGTGAGTAAAATAAGAGAGAGACTATTGACATCTAACTGTGGATGGCGACACGACAAAGATTGCAAAGGTTTCAGTCATAGCTCCACAAATCTAACATGAAAATCACTGGAAACTTTAACAAAAACGATACAACATGGGGAGTATATTTTACAAATCATATTAAAAATGCAACCTAATAAAAATATTATGTAACACCATTTAAATAAAATCGAAACAATACGATGAAATAAATATTTTAAAATATAAAAGACCAGCCACAATAATATGAAAGTATTAACAGAGGTTCATGTGGACCTAATACTAAGAACTTGTAGTTATATTATACAATGTTTGCAAAGTGGTCCGTTTAAAAACCTTCTACACCTGAATCGTTGTAGTTATGTCGCAAAGTGATTATTTGATAACAATCATAGAAAAATAACATTAGATGTATTATCTTTTTTTAAAGAATATACAAAAGTTAAACTGAGTTACTTGAAAGCAAATGTCAAACAATGGATCCGAGGGAAAAGAATACGGGGAACACATTGGCTGAGGCTCAGACTCAGGTTTACTGCATAATTAGTAACGTAATATATATAAAAACTTTAGTGTGGTCATCATTACCTTATGTAATATCCAATAAATTTAAGTACATGGAGCATATATAAATGTTTAAACATTATATCTATAAGTTGTTATATATTGAAATCGAATGATGATTTTATTGAGAAAAATAACAAAAATATAGTAAATGTGGTAATTTTCTCAAGAACGATTTATAACGAATGAAAGTTGATGTACATCTAACAGAATTATTGGAAGATTAGCAGGAAAAAGATATCTAATAACAATTGAACCATAATAACACTAACAACATAATCGATTAAATTAAAAGTATTTGTTGGTATACATTCTGAATGTGTTAGAAAATTTATAATAAAATGCATAATAGTGAATAGGATCAGGGCAACATAGAATTCCATCAATGTCAAACAAATGGAAAAGCAAGGTAGACAGATAAATAAAACCAAGAAGTTGTCTAAATGTACCAAACACCTGTGAAAATATGTCATAGCCTTGTAATCCAGGTGGAACCGATAACCTTGTGTTCATTTTAGCATCACACCTAGATTATTTTTTTATTGATAGTAAAGGAGGCTTTTCATCCCTAGTTGAAGAATTGATAAACATGGTTCGATCTCCTTCTCCATAACGTTAAAATATGTTGTAATAACAAAGGGAGGGTGGAAACTGACGGTATGGAGTTCACAGGGAAAAGAAAGCATTTCTGTGAACCATAAAAAATTCTATACTTAAATAATATGAATGTCTATTTTGTATGGATCAAAATTATATGTGGACAAACCATTTAAATAGAAAAAGCTAAAAAGCTAAAAAATATAAGAAGCTAAAAAAGCTGCGTACAACCAGTTAAATAGAATCAATCGAATATTTTTCAAGACCATGGATAATCCAACAGCACAAAAACAAATTATGCATACATCACAGTCGGAATAAAAAACATAATAAAATCAGAAAATATGATACAATATTATAGTGAAAACATATCTTACATGGCACGCATGATCTTCCACTAAAGGAGGAAACTAAAATATATCATCGTTACAATAATAAAGATAATAATAGTAATTTTGTTAAAAAAAATGAACATACCTTAAGAGAACCCGAAATCAAAATTCGAACTGCTCTCCGAAGAGAATGAACACAAACTTAGAAGGGATATGGAGGCACACAATTAACCATCTGAACTTCAGTTGTAACAGACAACAGGAGTCTATGAAACTGCAGAAAAAGAGTGGAGAAAAGAAGCATCACACACACCTTATTCAATCAAATAACAAACATACAACCCCTGTTGGAGGCCAGAAGAGGAGCGATGAGGAGGTGGGAAGCATCTTGACGGAGAAGAAAGGGCAATTAGGAATTCCAAATGATTGAGAATGAAGGATGAAGCGTGCATATAAAGAAAATGGAGAAGACTAACATCATAAATCGACAGTTGCCGTACGCGTGGCAATTGAGAATTAAAACGTGTCATTAATTTCGGAGGTCATTAATTTGTTAACGGCGGGAATCCAAACGGTGGAGGGAAAATTCCAAAAGGGGAAAGGTTAATGTGTTGTCATTAATATAGGAGAAACGTTGTCAAAAAAAGAGGGGAGGGAAAATAGCGGAAAGGGGATAGGCAAAGTGATCCAATAAAAACATGGGACGGAAAAGTCGAGAGGATAATGGGCAAAGCATCCACATGCCACGTGGTATAAAGCTGGACAAAAACCCACTAATAGTAAGTACTAGTAGGTATACCCGTGCTTCGCCATGGGATAGGAAGATATGAAAGAAAAATTAGGAAGGACGGAGTACAATCTTCTTGTTCGTTTCAATTGAACTTGAGAAAATATGTTTGGAAAATTATATTTAAATATTGTATAGAAAAAATATTTGAGCATTTACATGTAAATAAAACACGGAGTTTTACTGACGATAAAAAAAATTGAGAATGTAGGTGGTATTTTTTTCTTAAAGTAAATTGTAGTAAATACATATATTAGCTTCTTACACAATATCCATTGAAATTATGATTAGTTTTGCATTTGAAAGAATAAGAAATTTGAATAAAATTTTCTACTTGATAATGATGACAGATTTATCTTCAGTTGTATTAACACGATCAATCAAGCAAATATGAACATAGAGATTGTAGGTTAAATAAGGAAATGCTTTTAAACATAAAAGTTTGATTTCGATATAAAGAACTCACACTAAATTAGAAATATGCCCTAAATTATATATGTTACAATATTATATATGAGGGGAAATGGCAGTCCAATACTAAGTTTAGGGACATGATTTAGAGAGAGAGAGGAAGGAGAGAGAAAATAGAGAGATAACGAAGGAGAGAGAAAATGTTTAAATAGAGTGGGGAAATATTGTTGTAGATACCAGAGAGGAAAATTGGGGAAAGAGAAATTTTCAATGAAGAGAGGAAGGGCGGTGAGATAAAAAAACAGGTGTCCATAGCTGGGTAATTTCTAAATATAGAAAAGTGAGTGAGAGAGATAATAGGTGAAGCTCTTGTTACGGCCGTGCCCAAAACACCAAAACAATAATGGGAAGTGGGGTGCAAGAACAGGAGACACTCGGGTGGAAATGAAGAATGGGGAAGCTATCCACGTGTCCTGAAGGTGGTGAAAAACCCTCCTTTAAATAGGTATATAGATTTTGGAACACTTCAGCTGTTGTAGCCCATTTTGTATACATCTTTTTGCTTGTGATTAATGCAAAGAAAAAGTTTGCACATAAAAAAGGTTTCAATAAGGTCACTTCACTTCCCAAAGAATGCCACTGGGATCAAAACACTCCTCATGTACGAACTAGTGTTTCCCTCAACGTTATTTGATCTCCAGCCAATCTTGATTGTCAATCCCAAGCGATACTCACAACCCCGTCGCCTTGCCATGTCATTGACCCATCACTAAGAACCGCCACCTCCTTCCCAACTTGAGTCGAAAAGAAGACTTAAAGAAATTTTAGCATAGACGCACTATGGTTTACTATATATAACTCAGGGAATCGAGCTCTCACTAAAGAAAGTGGGGCTTATATTCCAACTAAGTCCCGTCTTCAAACAGGCACCTAATTCTTATGCTCATCCAAGCATACTATATTTGCTTCTTTTAACACTAGTCATACGTTCAAAAGTCTTTTTAACCAAATGGATTCGAGGATCAAAAGCTATGTAAGGTAATGATTTGAATCGGTTCCTCTTTCTTCGTAGCTTACTTGACTGCTTTTTATTTGATTAGATTTCCAAGAGAAGTGTCACAGATCACTGTCGAATATTACATTTAATATAGAGACTTAAATAAAGCAGCCTTCGCTTTCTGTTCTGTGCCCTCCTGTTCATAATTCTACGCAGGAATAAAATTATATAGACTAATCTTTTCGCAAACAATTTTTAATCACTCCGTTCAAAAAATTGAGATGAAACAGTACTCCTCCAAAGCTCGGTGTATGAGATTGCATACCTTCCCCCACATTTAAATAGACATACAGACCTCCTTGCTCTTCAGTGCCTTACTGCAGAGCATCTCTACAGTCCTTTACATTCAACAATGGCTCAGCCTCAGACATGGGAAGCCACCGTGAGGACGAAGATCCCAACCTCCACCATGGAGGAGGTCTGGTCCTTCTACTGGGACACCTTCTTCAACATCCACGAGTTCATGCCCAATGCCAAGGCCTGCCACCGCGTCCACGGCCAGAACAAGCTCCCTGGCTGCACGAGGCGCATCGTCCTGCCGTCCATGCCCACCGTCAACGGCGACAAGAACGGCTGGATAAACGAGCAGATAGTCTCTGTGGACCACACCAACTTGTCCACCACCTCCAAATTCATGGATAACAACATGGGCATCAGAGAGTTCCGTTCCAACCTGAAGATACTCCCCGGGACCGGAGGTGGCTGCACCGTCGAGCTCTCGTACGTTGCGGAGCCCCCGAGCGGAAACTTCTGGACGGAGGAAGGGATGTATGGTTTTGTTCATGGCAGCTTGCAGGAGCTTGCGAAGGCCATGGCCCGTGAAGCAGTGGCCGAGAAACCCTAATAGTGGCATCGCATGTGCATGGAATGGATACCCACCTAATGCTGTGACTTATCCCTACTATAATATGTAATAAAGCAAGGTGTATGTGGGACTAAGATGTTTGCGGGAGTATGCTTTATTTATACGTAATTTCTGCTTGCGTTTTATATATATATTCTTTAATATTAGAATAATGCTTTATATATTCTTCAAATTTCGCTTAAATATGAGATCATTTGCTATTTTATTTTAATACTTGAATATTTAGATCTTTTTTAAATGAAGTTTAAGCTGCTTAGATCTTGACCGATTGTTTGACCATTAGATAAAATATCAAATAATCTCGAATTTAAATGAAATTTGGAGAATATGTAGAGCATTAATCTAAGATTCAATCTATAAAATTAGATTTTAAAATCTAAATCACAAAAAAAAATTGAAGATTCCAATTCACAGCCCGTTGGATTTTTTATGGGTAAGTATATAATATCATTGATGTAAAAATTGATCATTTACAGGCATAACCTCAAGAGGCAATGGCAAAAAGGAACGAAGAAAACAGAAAACAAACCAACCCGTGCTCGGAAGATCAAAAACCAAGCAATAGGATAGAGTTAGCACATCAGAAGATGGACAACAGAAATGATGGCTCGAGCCACAGCTCGGGCTGTAGAGATAGTGCCGGAGGACCATCTGAGGTTCCGTTCCCTCCAAATTGTCCACGTAGTAGCCGCAAGAGATATGCAAAGCAAACTTTTTATGTCCTTGCCCTGCAAAGCCCCTGCCCAATCCATGATACCAACCAAGGAGGGGGATGGCGGCCTTGGAAGGCGAAGGCCAGAAATGACCAAGTCCAAGGTGGAGTCCAAGGTGGAGGCAGCAAAGCAGCAATGGAAGAAAATATGGTCACAGGATTCTTGTTCCAGCCCACAAAGGTAGCACAAACCATGCGCGACATAGCCATGCCTCGCAAGCCTATCCAAAGTTGGCAGCCGATTAAGAGCAGCGCGATACAGAGAGCGGGAATGTTTAGGGGCGTAAGAAACATTCCAAACGATCGTTGCCCACGTGACAGCAGGAGCATGGATACGAACAAGGTCGAATGCATCGTTGAAGGAGAAACCCATAGGGGAGCGGGTCCACGAGTGACCTGCATGAGTAGAGCTAATAGCACTACGAATGGAATCCCGCCCAGCAAGGATGGTCCGCCAGATCGAGGAGGCATTGGACCCCGGAGTAACCTCCCAAAAAGTAACATTATGAAGGTATTTCCTTCGCAAAAAGTTAGCCCAAATAGAATAGTCGACCGTAAGGAGCCGCCAAGACCATGTCACAATCGTCGCAGAGCGGAGGGAGACGAGCGATCTTAGGCCAAGACCTCCCTTGGCCTTAGGAAGGCAGACGGTGTGCCAGCCCACATCATGACGACCAAAGCACCAAAGAAAATTAGCATACAATTTGTCAATGCGTCGCACGGTGGCAATAGGGATGAGAGACCCCGCAACCCAGTAAAGGAGAACACCGGAGACAACCGTGCGAAGGAGCCGAAGGCGACCGGCGTGGGATAGGGCCTTTGCTTTCCAGCCACAAAGCAAGGCCCTAACCCTATCTTCCAAAGTAGCGGCAATAACACCATTCCTGGAGGAGGAAGTAAGGGGCCACCCAAGGTAGGAAGTAGGGAGGTTATATCTGAGGATATCGATCTGCAAGGTAACACCAAAGTCTATAGGGGCGCACTTGGCCGAAATAATTTACTTTTATGAGCGTTCAATTTGACGCCCAAGATTTCCTCAAACTCCGCAAACACCTCCCGGGCTGCAAGCAACAAAGCAGGAGTACCCTTACAGAAGAGAAGGATATCATCGGCGAACATAAAGTGGGTCGGAGCTAGGAGACGCCCCCTCCCCAAAGTCTTAATTTCCCCCCATGACCACCGCAACGTCCACAAGAAGGGACAAAGATTCCATACCAATTGAAAATAGAAGAGGGCTGATAGGGTCACCCTGCCTGAGGCCCCGAGAGCCCTTAAATAGGCCCGCCGGTGAGCCATTCATCAAGATCGAGAACAAAGAAGTGAGAATGCAATTCGCAATCCAACCAATCCATACATGGGGGAAACCCATCCCTTCCATGCATTTGAGAATGAACTGATGCTCCATTGTATCAAAGGCTTTAGTAAGGTCTATCTTTAAGAAAGCATGTGAATGATTGGCTGATCGGTCAAACCCACTTGCAAGTTCTTGAGCCAATCTAGAATTATCGCCAATCACCCTCCCTTTGATGAAAGCGGTTTGATTATCGGAGATGAGATGAGGCAGGACCACGGAGAGGCGCAAAGCAAGAAGCTTGGAGAACAATTTATATGTCACGCTGTAACATGATATGGGACTGTAGTCACCCAGACCCGAAGGAGAAGGGACCTTAGGCACCAAGGTTAGGAAGGTGTGGTTGACCTCACGGACCATGTTACCTCCCTTATGTAGAAAATTCATGGCAGCAACGATGTCACCCTTCAACATGTTCCAGTGCCTTTTAAAGAATCCAGCGTTAAACCCGTCCGACCCCGGGGCCTTAGAAGAGGGTATGGAGCGAAGTGCGTTAAAAATCTCATCCTCGTCAAAAGGACGCACCAACCAAGAACGAGCTTCCCCAGAAAGAATGGCTCTAGGGGAGGGGGGTCCAGTCTAGAAGGCTGGGGAAGTGCAGGGCCAAGCAAATTACCATAGAAGCCAACAACATCAGATGGCACTTCAGAGAAGGTATCCAAATGACGCCCATCACTACCAATGAGCGAAGCAATTGCATTGCAAGAAGAACGATTTTTGGCCGAGAGATGGAAGAACTTAGTATTTCCGTCACCGTGTTTGAGCCAGACGATGTGGCTATTCGCCAAGTCGACTCAAGGTCGTCCTCCAGCTTATCAACGAACTCTTTTGCGTCAGCCTCCAGCTGGGCCATGATAGGGTCAAGGGGGTTCAACGAGAGGATGCCATTGATAGTGGAGAGCGTGTGTTCCATAGACTTGTGGTCTTTAATAACATTTGCCTCCCTACTCGCCCAATCTTTAAGGCTAAGCTTAACCAACTTAATCTTCTTTTGCAGATGAAAGAGCGGATTACCGTGGACACATGAATTCCATGGCAGCTCGACCGCATCAGGGTAACCGGGACGAGATGCCCAATTGTCAAAGTAACGGAAGGGTTTCCGTGAGAGTGGAGCCTCAACCAGATAGATTAGCAGTAACAGGTGGTCACTCAAGGACGACGGAGTGTAAAAGAGCTTGACGTTTGGGAAGAGAGCAAGCCATGCGTCATTGACCAGTGCGCGATCCAACCGAGCAGTGATTCTGGAGGGGCCGATGCTAGAGTTGGATGATGAGACGACCTGAAGGCTAGGGTATAGGTGCTAAATTGGTCGTTGCGACCCAAGCGATCAAGTGTGCTCAATCAAGAAAAATCAGACCACTAATAATAGACAAAATCTATCAACAAAGCGAAAGCGGTCTCGCTATTGGATTAACCTGGTATAGCGACCAGGGTCGAACTCAAGGAGCACGGGTTGGCCTCTCGGCATACGAAGTAGTCAAAAAGAGATAAAATAAAATAAAAGAAATGTTTTTGGTGGTTTTTGAATGTTTTATATTTTTTTGGATTTTTAATGAATTAAGAAAATAAGGAAAGTAAAGAAACACACACTTCAACAATTTACTAAAAGTAATAAAAATCAACCAAAAATTCAAACAAAAATATTTTATGTGTTTTATAATTTTTAGTGTTTTTGATGAATTTTTGAGAATTTACTGATGTTTATTGAATTTTCTAAAAATCAAAAGATGACTGAAATGGAAGGTATTGTCCAACCGAGCTAAAAGGGCCTAGATAAAATATCTAAAGGCCCCAAATTAGCTTAGAGGTAATTTTCCTGTGAAGAGAAGAAAATAAGGAAAATTTAGGCACCTATTTTATTGTTTTTGGATTTTTAATTTATTTACTGGAATTTTTATAAGATTTTGAATGTTTTTCAATTTTTAGTGGTTTTGAGTAATGAAAAATAGCCAAAATTGGTTAGAAAATCAAACACAACAAAATAGACAGTAGACAATTTTTTTTGTAATTTTTAGACACTATTTAATATTTTTTTATGATTTTTAAAGTTAGACAGTGAAGAAAATAGAGGTTTTTGAATTTGTAGAAATATCAAATGAAAACAAAAATGTGCTCAAAAATCCTCGAAAATTTTACACCATGGCAGGAGCCATGTTTCCAATTTTTGTTGGATTTGGAGGTAATTTGCTATTTTATTCAAAAATAAAGAGAGGGCACAGTGCACATGGACCAAAGTGCAAATACCCAGGAGTCTGGGGGGTCTGGTGTAATTAACCCAGCAAAACACGCGCCACGCGCATGCCTGGGGCACTCATGGACCCAAATGTAATGAAAATAAGTTCCAAAGACTTATTGGTAACATGTACCAAAAGTCCAGGGCCCTATTCGCAAAATACCCAAAATATCACGCACATGTTGAAATATATCACGCACAGGGGTATAAATGCAAATAAACTAAAAGTTTCATTCAACTGTTAACAACCAGAACTACAGGGGCATGTCTTGCAAATAAACCAGAGAAACACGTGACGAAGCACGTGTCATACAACGCACAGGGGCATAAATGCAAGGAAAATAAAGTGCAGGGTCCACAGTGTAAATTTCACAAAATGTAAACAACTATGCTACGTATTTACAGGACTAAAGACTAATTGCATAAAGGAGAGGGGCCTAAGTGTAATTACCCCTTATTAAATGTCGAAGGCCGGATGTGTGCCACGTATCGGATCCAACGGGTGAGAACGGTGACGCTGCAACCCTGGTAACGCTCGACCTGATCGAACGGGCGGTGGCCCTCCACGTGGAGATCGGACGGTCACGGTGCCATGGAGGCCAAGCCCTTGGTGTATCGACGGAGGAGGAGAGGGCACGTGGCAGATCTGACGGACGAGGCGTGCTGGTGCCTCTTCCTCCGAGCGGATGGTCAAGATCTTTCCTCGGGATGATCAGACGGTGACGGTGCGCCTAAATGGATGGATCAGATTGCAACTGGGGCGCTGAGGACGATCTGACGGTCGACGAGGCTGCTGGAAGAACTGGCGGCCGGCGAGCTTCGCCGGCCCTCTGCGTGTCCGGTGGGCCTCGTCTGACGCTCCTGAGGTGCGGGAAAGCTTCGTCTGGAAGCTCCGCACCTGATGTCCTGCTCCGATGGAAGCGAGGAGCTCCAGCGAGATCCGGCGACGTGGAGGAACCTGAAGCTGTTGTGCTCAGAAGTCTCGACCTCCAGATGAGGTCGATTGGCCTAGATACCTGCACAGGAAAGAAGCTGGGTCGACGGCAAACTGCCTCGACCCGTCAGAGGGGGCGGAATGTGAAAGATGAGGCGCTATGGAGGCTCTCCGGCGAGAGGCGGAGGGTGAGAGCCGATACCCTGCTCCGGGGCGAGCCAGGGGGAATGAAGGGTCGGAGAAGGTGGAGAGAGGTCTGGTAGACGTGGAGGTAGTGTCGGATGGGTGAAAGGATGGTCGGAGACGGCAGGCGGAGGTGGCGGAGCTAAGCTACTGGAAATCGAAAAATCGAAACCTAAGCTACTCTACGGCCTAAAGAAGCTACCTGGTGGATGTAGTTGACTGGGCTGAAGCTCGGCGAGCTTCTGGTCGTTGCCTGCAAGGGGCCGTCGACTCCCCGAGGCTCGGCGCGCTCGCGGCGGCGCATGGCGGAGTTAACCACCGGATCAGTGGCTCCCAAGGTGCTCGTGCCTCGCTTCCACTCCAGAAGGCTCAGCTGTCACTCGGGCACTCCGGAGGAGCTCCTTGGCGGCGAGCAAGGGGTCCAAAGATGAAAGAATTAGGTCGCCGGAGACGACAATATATATGGTGCTGGATCCGAGAAGAAGGAGATCGGGCGAGATGCTCGGGGCTCGGATCCACCAAACCCACCCCGGGCGAGGGTCCTGGATGTGTGCTGATCAATCGGAGCCCGGGGTTTGTGGTGTTGACGGTCGGATCGAGCGGGTAAAAATTTGAGAAGTCGGGTCCATTACTCAGATCCGCGGGGAAGAGGGTCCGCGGGGGAAGTTGACCAGGGTCAACAAACCCCCGTGGACCAATAAGGAGCCGCCAAACCTTATTTGCTTGTTTGTTTTAGGGTAGAAAAAGTTCGGATTAATAAAAACTTAAAACATGAAATATTTTTATTTTATTTTTTTTCTATTTTTTTGTGATTTTTAATTAATTTTTAGAAATAAAAATAAGGTATATACATAGTATGTAATATATAGGTATATGTACACTATATAGGGTTTTAAATTTTTGATTTTTTAATTATTATTTTTGTGCAATTTTATCCCTATTTTACATTTTATTTTTTTCATTATAAAATAAGGCATAAAAAGGTATTTTTATTTTATTTTTATTATTTATATGCATAGGTAAAATAAATACATATATACACTTATATACATGGTATATGTACAATATATTTTTGTGTTTTTAATTTTTGCTATTTTTATTTGATTTTTGTTTTGATTGTTTTTATTTTATTTATTTGCATTTTATAACATAGAATATTTACAAAACTTTTGGAAATTAATTTTATAAATATATAAGAGTGGTTCATGTACATGATGAAAGTGGTGTTTTTTGTTCTTTTTGATTTTTACCCTTTTTCTTTTGTTTTTATACTTATAAATATGTACAAGTATTTACAAGCATATTTTGGACTATTTTTTTGAGGAAAAATATTTTTATTTATTTACATAAATATTTACACACATGGGCCCCTATCTCCCTCTACTTTGGCTTTTATGCGGTCAGGCCCATGCTGAGCCCTCCCTTGGGTTAGGTTGCTCAATATTTATTCTAAATATTTCCCTCTTTTTCTTTTTAATCTTTATTCTTTTATTTTTGCACAAAAACATGCTAATTATATATTTTTACACAATGCATGCTTTTGGTAATTATTTGTATTTACATATATCTACATGCATTTGCAAAGGTTTTTGTAGCTAAAATATAAGAATAAAGAGTGATGAATGAGTATTCATCACCCCCATATACTTATCTTTTCTAGTCCCTTAGCAAACACTTATTTGAAAAAGAAGTGAAAAAGAAAGAAAGAAAAAGAAAAAGAGGGGAATGTACATGGATCAATGTTGAATATTAAACTTTCCTTCATTAAATTGAATTATGGAGCTCGATCAGATCTTTGGATTATTAATGTGTCAGAACCTTATTTAGACTTAAGCTTAAAACTCAACAGCCTCTAAGTTCCACCAATCTATGGACAAGACTCCTCAATAAACCAGATCAGAACAAGTCTACATATACAAACTCTAATGACTATGAATCTTTCCATGCAGTGTAAGTGATATGTAGCTCCCCATCTCAGAAGTAACAAAGAAACAACCTCCCTCAACCTGGTAACTCTAATGCCTCGGTCTAGCAACTCTTTCCTCGAGAAGCGGGGGTATTCCCTTCTAAGTTCAAGTGCAACCAGCTCAAGAAGAGGGGGAAGAAGTATAGACTTTTGGAAGCTCAGCCAGTGTAGCTAAGTCTCCCGCTGCAAGCTTCATGAGATGTAACATGGATACGATAAGCTTTTGTTTTATTTGACTATATACACTCCGGTGGGGTTATTAAATTTTCAATCCGACCCACCACTTTTTTGGAGTTCTTTTTGCATTTTGCAAATTTTTTTTCAAGTGCTTCTATACAACATATCTACATGGTGCAGCATATATACAAGAAATTTTCCTCTTGAGCCAGTAGACTATCCCTCTTTTGAAGCTTTATTGCAACCCACGGCTTCTGTCTTTAGCCTTCATCACCACTAGACCAAGTTGAGACGCACTTCCTTCACTAGAAGAAGAAGAGAGGTTCCGCCTAGAAGTACTACCCTCATATGCTACCCCAAGCCAAAGGAAATTGCCTCCTCACCACCTCATCCGTGGAGAGCCATGTGTAAAGTGCTGGTGCAAGTCAAGCCATTGTCTCTAAGAGTCATGCGTGTGTTGTTAAGTGCTCTACTTAGGCTCATCAAGATGACATATGCTCATAGCCTAGTGGACTCAAAGAATTAAGTCCTTATGGACCTGAAAAGCCTTAACCCTAAGCCCTATAAGGTTCCTCTTAGAGTTAGGTGGATTGAGATCTTATTCAAACTCCATTTCTCAATTTAATTCCAGGCTTAGTTTAAATGTCAACTCTCATCCAAGAAAAACTATATACATATATATATATATATACAAAGATGCTATTTACAAATATTTACAATCGTGCAAAATTTTTGAAAAATGTTTTGAAATCATGAATGGATGGATGCATGAAGTGCAAGTTTTGTAAAAAGATATTTACACATATTTACACAAGATTTTTGCAAACTTTTGATTTTCAAAACATTTTGGAAAAATTTTGTACTATATACATAATTTTGATACAAAAATATTTACGCAAGCTTTACACAAAAGATTTTTGAAATCATTTTTACAAAAATACTTTGTACACTAGCTATTTATGTGCAAATAAAAGAATGTTATGTACAGGAAAAATTTTTTATTTTTGTGATTTTTAAGGTTTTTAGCCAATTTATTTATTAACACACTCACACAAAGTACGAGTTATGGCTAAAGTATATATGAAATATATACACACCCCCCTATACTTAGCTCGAACGATGTCCTCAGAGTGATCAAGAGCGATGAAGAAGACATAACTCATGCTAGGTATAGGGAAGTGAAAAGAAAGGCTATATACAAAGAAGAATGAATGGAATAGAAAAGTCAAGAGGGTCTCGGGTCTTCCCCCTATACTTAGGATCAAGTAATCCTAAGTATAGCAGGCTGTATACTCAGGGAAAAACCGAGTGGAGAATGTACAGGGTCTACCCCCCTATACTTAGGGTGAAATATCCCTAAGTATAGTCAGCAAAACAGGGGTAGAAAGACACGAAGAAAATCACGAATATCTACAAGATGGAGGGTCATCACTCCTCCTATACTTAAGGTGAAGAACCTTAAGTATAGGCAATGACAGTAGTGATGGAACAGAACGACGAACAACCCGGTGTTTTCACCCCCCCCCCCCCATACTTAGGATGAGCAATATCCTAAGTATAGAAAATATAATCCTAAGCGAGACCTGGGGTGAAAACAAGAACGGAAGAGAGAAGGATCAAAATAAGACGAAACACGTATATACAAAAGAGTACAATGTTGAGGTGCCTCTCAACGAGCGCTAGTTTTTACGCCCCTAGCTGGGCGCAAAGGCTAGGATAATGCAGTATCAAGGTTCAAGACGGCATCGGTAAGTCGAATGCCGTACTGTCGCCGCAGTCTCGTTGTGAGAACAACGACGAACTCAACAGTGTAACGTAAGACACCCAGGTATGCAATCAGGCGGGTGTCTACTACCGGCCAATGATATGAGAATAAGTGATCGGGATCCGGTAGCACAAAAGAAATCAGCGGCTCTGGATCAGACTGGAGTGAGAGTATAGAGCCGAAGAAATCAAACGTGGAGAAGGATGGATCAGTCATGGAATCCTCCACATCAATCAGTGTCTCAAACAGGTGTGGACAATCAGGATCAAGAGACTCTCGAAAAGGGCTGATATCCGATGCATGAAATAGAATCAGATCAGGCGAATCATCGAATATCTCCAGAATGGGCTCATCCTCGCGAGGGTCGTCGAGGTGAGAAGAATCAAAATCAGAATGATCTAGAGACTCGGTTCCGTGTTCCGCCAGATCGGAAACACTCTCAGAATGTGAAACCGAGTTCTCGTCGAGTGCGGCATCCTCCCGCTGATAACCCTCGGGGAGAGATGCAAGATCAGAAGTGACTAGAAGAGGATCAAGCTCTAGATGGGCATCTGCGCTACTATCAGGTATCCACTCAGTGCACCAGGCTGCATCATCATCGGAAGTATAGCTCTCGGCAATCTGGAAGCAAGAGAAGGTACTAGTCAACACCGCGGAAGCTGGCAAAGTGTCTGCGGCTGATCCTCGCTCTGCGGCTATGCTGTCTGTTAGCTGGTCCTCAGGAAATGTATCTATCTCAACAAAGTGGAGGACAAAAGGCTCGAAGACGGGACTCTCTGTATCAACTCTCTCAAGGTGCTGTCCCTCCTCAAGCTGTGGCTGCTGGGCTGAGTCCTGGTGACTGTATGCATCCAAGAAGTGTCTCTGCAGGAAGGAAACTGACTCCTCCGGGACTGAAAACTGAAGTAGCTGAGTCAATGGCTGCAAAAGCTGGGGCTCCTCCGGCTCCTGGAGTATCAGAAGATCTGATATCCAAGACTCGTCAACAGGGAACTCTGGGGCTGACTCGAACTCCAACTGGAAGGCCAACGGGAACTCAAGTAGACTCTGGGTCCGAACCTCTGCTATCACAGTCATCTCCTCTATTAGTGGTGCTGCATCATCCAAATCCTTGGACTGGTGTCTAGAGGCTGACTCACCATGTGAAGTGACACACCGTACTGGTACTGCATCGTCCTCATGTGTTGTCCCGACCAAAGCATCTCGTGAAGAAGAACTCTGTGAAAGTAGCCTCGAGATGGTATCTAGGAAGTGAATGTCGGAACTGCGGTGTGAACCGCCACATGTGGTAATCACCAGTGCAAGCTGCTCTGCGGTCATCCCCCGCATGGAGATCTCTATCAAGTCTGTAAGTGGAAGTCCGTGCTCAGGAAATCTCCTCAAGAGGTCAAGAAACCTCGGCCATGCCTCGTGCACTGGCTCCTGGGGATCAACTGAAAAGTCCATGATCAAAGACCGCATAAACTCTGCTCTACGTGGGGGGAAGTATCTCTGTAGAAACTCTCGGTGTAACTCTCCCCACATGTCGAATGTCCTCCCCAATCGTCGGTGCCATCTCATGGCTCTATCGTGAAGCGTGAATGGGAAGGTCCTTCTCATCAGCTCCTCTACAGTGATGTCTGAATATTTCTGCGCTCTACAAAACTCCTCAAATGCTGACAGGTGAAGATACGGCTCCTCGTGCGCCTCTCCTGAAAATGTCGGCAGTCGCTGAATGTAATCCAAATCCAAGACGAATGGACCTAGTGTAGAAGCTGACTGAGCTCCATGTGCTATCTGCTCCTCCATCCTTCTGGAATAGGATATGTCTGTTGATCTCCACTGCTCTCTCTGGTCACCATCGGAGTGCGCTCTTAACTCAGCAACAGCATCGTCCGGGTCTCGCATCTGCTCTATCTGGTATCCTCGGACATCTCGCACAACATGCCCAGAGTAGTGAGATGAAATGGAGGGAGGGAGCGGGAGGTTGGTCAGAGATCCAACCTCCCTAAAAGGTGGACTGGAGTAATGGTCAGAAAGCGAAGAAAAAGCTGCAAGAGTCGGCTCACAGTGAGGGGGATCCATCATCCAGGGGAAAAGGAGAAGAGAAGAGGAAGACTGAAGGGAGGTGAGGGTGGGAAAGCAGATAGATAGAGAAGAAGATGGGGAAGATCGAAGAGATCTGGGAATCAAACAAGATGAACAAGCAAACCCCCAATTCACCTACGCACGCAGAGCTGAAGACCGAAGGGATCGGTCAATTATCTTGTCAATTTTATTTTAGGTGATCATCCAGTCTATCAGAGCGATTACGTGATGTCAATAGGTATCCAGATCTTTCTCAACAGATTGTCCCGTACTAAAAGCCGGTAATCAGTCAAGAAAAGATCGGAGGCTCTATCATAATGTTCGGATCACTCTCTCGCTCATCCAAACCAAACAAGGAGGGGGTTACTCTCCCCAAGACAGATTTTCAGTGAAGTGTCTTTTAGGTCAAGTATGATTAGCAGTCCCGATTTTATTGTTTTTGTTTTTAGATATTTTTCAATAAAAGAAACGCCTAACGAATTTTTCGGTTCTCCTGATTATTAAGTCAAAAACAGGAAGGAGAAGACGAAAAAGCCGATGCGCGAGAAATCAATGATGCATGCAGAGACAGAAATGCGTACCTGACTCCAGCAGTCTACATGCAAAGTGATCCGTGCAGAATTTAAAGACAGGAAATAAACTACCTAAATGGTGCAGGCGGAAAACCGAGTCCCTAAATAGCAGTGCTACTCGAAAGAACGGTTAGCCGACCACCAGCCTCCAATCCAAAGAGTCCGGTCTAGACCTACTCCTCCTCTTATCGACAGGTCGAGTTCAGAAGTAGCGCTTGACGGGGTGGGCTCGCGGCGCGTAGGCTCGGAGGTGATGGAACTGCTATTTTATTATTATTATTATTATTATAGGTCCAATTACCGCACTATAGGAACAGACAATTATATTAGGGTGTTTGGATCCTATGAATTATGTCACAATCAAGCAGAAAATCCTACGGCTAGGGGCTCGATCAAGAACCGTGTAAACACCGGAAAAGGCAGTAGAAAAGAAAAGAAAACAAAACCACGTAAAAAGTCGCGAAAAACTCCTAAGGGTCCCCCGAGCACACCGGTGCTCGGCGAAACAGACCCGCTGAGTCAACCACAGTCCAAAGGTCCAGTCTCTGAGTCCCTGTATTATTACAATAATAATCAAAAGTCTAATCTAAACCTCACCCACTCAACTCTCTCTCGCTCTCTCATGCGGCTCCGTAAAGAAAGGAGCCGCCTCCGAGTCTCGCAGTTGCGTCGGCTTCTCGAAATCGGCCGCCTCGGTCCTCGGGCCCTCGCAAGAAAAAGAGCAAGTGTCACAAACCAAATTATTATAAAAATGTCAGAAATATATATATATATATATATATGTATGTATGTAGGAAGCTATACAAAAAGTCGCGCAAAGAAAAAGCCGCGGAAAAACTCAAAAATCGACTACTAAGCCGTGCTCCCCGGCAACGGCGCCATTCTGATGAGACGACCTGAAGGCTAGGGTATAGGTGCTAAATTGGTCGTTGCGACCCAAGCGATCAAGTGTGCTCAATCAAGAAAAATCAGACCACTAATAATAGACAAAATCGATCAACAACGCGAAAGCGGTCTCGCTATTGGATTAACCTGGTATAGCGACCAGGGTCGAACTCAAGGAGCACGGGTTGGCCTCTCGGCCTACGAAGTAGTAAAAAAGAGATAAAATAAAATAAAAGAAATGTTTTTGGTGGTTTTTGAATGTTTTATATTTTTTTGGATTTTTAATGAATTAAGAAAATAAGAAAAGTAAAGAAACACACACTTCAACAATTTATTAAAAGTAATAAAAATCAACCAAAAATTCAAACAAAAATATTTTTATGTGTTTTATAGTTTTTAGTGTTTTTGGTGAATTTTTGAGAATTTACTGATGTTTATTGAATTTTCTAAAAATCAAAAGATGACTGAAATGGAAGGTACTGTCCAGCCGAGCTAAAAGGGCCTAGATAAAATATCTAAAGCCTCAGGGAGGTAATTTTTCTGTGAAGAGAAGAAAATAAGGAAAATTTAGGCACCTATTTTATTGTTTTTGGATTTTTAATTGATTTACTGGAATTTTTATAAGATTTTGAATGTTTTTCAATTTTTAATGGTTTTCAGTAATGAAAAATAGCCAAAATTGGTTAGAAAATCAAACACAACAAAATAGATAGTAGACAAGTTTTTTGTAATTTTTAGACACTATTTATATTTTTTGTGATTTTTAAAGTTAGAAAGTGAAGAAAATAGAGGTTTTTGAATTTGTAAAAATATCAAATGAAAACAAAAATGTCCTAAAAAATCCTCGAAAAGTTTACACCATGGCAGGAGCCATGTGTCCAATTTTCGTTGGATTTGGAGGTAATTTGCTATTTTATTCAAAAATAAAGAGAGGGCACAGTGCATAGGGACCAAAGTGCAAATACCCAGGAGTCTGGGGGGTCTGGTGCAATTAATCCAGAAAAACACGTGCCACGCACGTGCCTGGGGCACTCAGGGACCCAAATGTAATGAAAATAAGTTCCAAGGACTTATTGGTAACAGGTACCAAAAGTCCAGGGCCCTATTCGCAAAATACCCAAAATCACGCACATGTTGAAATTTATCACGCATAGGGGTATAAATGCAAATAAACTAAATGTTTCATTCAACTGTTAACAACCAGAACTATAGGGGCATGTCTTGCAAATAAACCAGAGAAACACGTGACGAAGCACGTGTCATACAACGCATAGGGTCATAAATGCAAGGAAAATAAAGTGCAGGGTCCACAGTGTAAATTTCACAAAAAGTAAACAACTATGCTACGTATTTACAGGACTAAAGACTAATTGCATAAAGGAGAGGGGCCTAAGTGTAAATACCCCTTATTAAATGTCGAAGGCCGGATGTGTGCCACGTATCGGATCCAACGGGTGAGAACGGTGGCGCTGCAACCCTGGTAACGCTCGGCCTGATCGAACGGGCGGTGGCCCTTGATGACCAAAAAATTTCCCAAGTGACTAAGGTAATCAGGTGTGTAGATGGTCGTTGCGACCTCAATCACTCAGACTCGATCAATCAAGAAAAATGAACCACTAATATCAATCAAATCAATCAAACACACGAAATAGCGGTCCTGTTATTGGATTAACCTGGTATAGCGACCAGGGTCGAACTCAAGGAGCACGGGTTGGCCTCTCGGCCTACGAAGTAGTCACAGAAGAGATAAAATAAAAGGAGAAAATATTTTTGGTGGTTTTTGAATATTTTATATTTTTTTGGATTTTTTAGTTTATTAAGAAAATGAGAAGAAAAGCAACCAAGCACGCACTTCAACAAATTATTAAATGCACTAAAAGTCAACCAAAAATTCAAACAAAAATGTTTTTAAGTGTTTTATATTTTTTAGTGTTTTTGGTAAATTTTTGAGAATTTTCTGATGTTTATTGAATTTTCTAAAAATCAAAAAGTGGTAGAAATACAAGGTACTGTCCAGCCGAGCTAAAAGGGCTTAGATAAAATATCTAAAGCCCCCAAATTAGCTGGGAGGTAATTTTCCTGTAAGGAAGACAAGATGAGGAAAATTTAGGCACCTATTTTATTGTTTTTGGATTTCTGGTTTAATTACTAGAATTTTTATAATTTTTTAGGTGTTTTTCAATTTTTAGTGGTTTTCAGTAATGAAAAATAGCCAAACTTGGCTAGAAAATCAAACACATCAAAATAGTCAGTAGACAAATTTTTTTTGTAATTTGTGGACACTATTTAATATTTTTTTGTGATTTTTAAATTCAAAAAGTAGCAAAAATAGATGTTTTTTATTTTCTAAAAATATCAAACAGTGACGAAAATGTCTCCAAAATTTACAGAAAATTTTACATCATGGCAGGAGCCATATGTCCAATTTTCATTAAATTTGGAGGTGATTTGCTATTTTATTCAAAAATAAAGAGGGGGCACTGTGCACAGGGACCAAAGTGCAAATACCCAAGAGTCTGGGGGGTCTGGTGCAAAATACCCAGCAAAACACGCGCGATGCGCGTGCCTCGGGCACTCAGGGACCCAAATGTAATAAAAATAAGTCCCGAGGACTTATTGGTAACAGGTACCAAAAGTCCAGGGGCCTATCTGCAAAATACCCAAAATATAACGCACATGCTCAAATAAACCACGCACAGGGGTATAAATGCAAATAGATAAAAACTTTTATTCATTCAAGAACAACCAGAACTACAGGGGTCTCTATTGCAAATAAACCAGATAAACACGTGACGAAGCACGTGGCATACAACGCACAGGGGTATAAATGCAAATAGCTAAAATACGAGGTCCTCTATGCAAATAACCCTAAAACTAAACAACTAAGTTCAACATTTACAGGACTAAAACGAAATAAAAGACAAGACAGGGCCTAAGGGTAAATTACCCTTTATTATGCGGACTGCTGGATGCGCGCCACGTGGAGTATCAGATGGTGGCTAACGGAGGGCGCTCCAGATGTCGCCTCCTCAGATCGGACAATGATGGTTGCTCCGGAGATGGACGGCTCGGATTGAAACTGGAGCGGGAGGTGGCGATCGAACGGTAGCTGGAGGTCGTGGATGAATAGGCGGCCGACGAACTTCGCCGGCCTCGTGGAAGCGCTCCTGACCTCCCCTGCTGCGCCTGAGGATCGGAGAAGCTCCGGCGTGGCGATGCGCAGCTACTGGTATCCTCCAATGACCCAGCCGAGCACTGTAGGACTCCGGCGAGGTCGGCGGAGGCGGCGCTCCTGACTTGATATCGAAAGGCCTCAGATGGCCTTCCTTCAACCTGCAAAACAGCTCAGGAGACTCGCGGGTCGAGGGCAAACTGCCTCGACCCGGTTAGGCGAAGTGGGGATGAACGGTGGGTCGAAATGGCGAACTCCGGCGAAGGGGGTAGGCGGAGGAGCTCGACTCCCAGCTCCTGTGCGAGCTGGGTTGGATGGAGGGGTGAAGAATGTGCGTCGGAAGGAGGCGAAGATGTCTGTAGGGTCCGATGATCGAATCTATCTACTGGACGGTCGGAATCGATGAAATGCGGTGGCGGAGCGATTTGGGGGTAAATGGAAATTAGCGAAAACGGGAAGCCTAAGGGGATACCTGGGTGGTGGAAGAGACTGGGGAGGAACTGCTGAAGCTCCTGGTCGTCGCCTCAAGGATCGTCTCCCTCCGAGGATCGGTGCTCACGCAGGTGGCGGAGCAGCGGCGGCGTAGCTCGCCGGATCGATGGCCAAGCTCCCCTCCTCGCTTCGACAGGTCGAGACGCAAGCTGTCACTCTAGCGGACTCTCTGGAGCTCACTGGGGGTGGAGACAAGTGACCAAAGATGGAGCAATGAGGTGGCGGAGCTCGCTTATGTACGTTGGAGGGGTCCGAGAAGGATGGCTCGGGTAGGGAGTGGAGGCGCACAGATCTCGAGGTCGATGCCCGGCGAGGATGTCGGATGTGGTCGGATCAAAACGGATCTGGGGTTTGGTGGAATGGCGATCGGGTCGAGCGGGCAAAAATTCGAGAAGTCGGGTCCACGACCCAGATCCGCGGGAAGTGGTCCTGGGGGGGGGGGGTAGTTGACCGGGCGGTCAACATCCCAGGACCCAATAGAGACAGGCCACGTGGCTGGATCTTCAAGTGCAAATTAAGGGTAGCTAGGGGCCGAATCTGCAAAAAGTTAAAACATGAAAGATTTTTATTTTATTTTTTTCTATTTTTTGGTGATTTTTAATAATTTTTTTCGAAATAAAAATAAGCTATATACAATATAGTACTATACATAGGTATATTTACAATATATAGGGTTTTGATTTTGATTTTTAATTGTTATTTTTGTACAATTTTATTCCCTTTTTATATTTTATTTATTTACATTATAAAGTAAGGAATAAAAAGATATTTTTATTTAATTTTTATTATTTATATACATAGGTAAAATAAATATGTATGTACATTTATATACATGGTATATGTACAATGTATTTTTGTATTTTTAATTTTGTTATTTTTATTTTGTTTTTGTTTTGATTGTTTTATTTTATTATAGAATATAGATTATTTACAAAAATTAGAAAAGTTAATTTTATTTATTTACAAGACTAAATAAATATATAAGAGTGGTTTATATACATGGTGAAGGTGGTATTTTTGGTCTTTTTGATTTTTATCTTTTTCTTTTGTTTTTATACTTATAGATATATACAAGTATTTACAAGCATAATTTAAGCTATTTTTGTTGAGGAAAATATTTTTATTTATTTACATAAATATGTACACACATGAGCCCCTATCTCCCTCTACTTTGGCTTTTATGCGGTCAGGCCCATGCTGAGCCCTCCCTTGGGTTAGGTTGCTCAATATTTATTCTAAATATTTCCCTCTTTTTCTTTTTAATCTTTATTCTTTTATTTTTGCACAAAAACATGCTAATTATAGGTTTTTACACAATGCATGCTTTTGATAATTATTTGTATTTACAGACATCTACATGCATTTGCAAAGGTTTTTGTAGCTAAAATATAAGAATAAAGAGTGATGAATGAGTATTCATCAGCCCTCCACGTGGAGATTAGACGGTCACGGTGCTCTGGAGGCCAAGCCCTTGGTATATCGACGGAGGAGGAGAGGGCACGTGGCAGATCTGACGGACGAGGCGTGCTGGTGCCTCTTCCTCCGAGCGGATGGTCAAGATCTTTCCTAGGGATGATCAGACGGTGACGGTGCGCCTAAATGGATGGATCAGATTGCAACTGGGGCGCTGAGGACGATCTGACGGTCGACGAGGCAGCTGGAAGAACTGGCGGCCGGCGAGCTTCGTCGGCCCTCTGCATGTCCGGTGGGCCTCGTCTGACGCTCCTGAGGTGCGGGAAAGCTTCGTCTGGAAGCTCCGCACCTGATGTGCTGTTCCGATGGAAGAGAGGAGCTCCAGTGAGCTCCGGCGATGTGGAGGAACCTGGAGCTGCTGTGCTCAGAAGTCTCGACCTCCAGATGAGGTCGATTGGCCTAGATACCTGCACAGGAAAGAAGCTGGGTCGAGGGCAAACTGCCTCGACCCGTCAGAGCGGGCGGAATGTGAAAGATGAGGCGCTATGGAGGCTCTCCGGCGAGCGGCAGAGGGTGAGAGCCGATACCCTGCTCCGGGGCGAGCCAGGGGAATGAAGGGTCGGAGAAGGTGGAGAGAGGTCTGCTGGACGTGGAGGTAGTGTCGGATGGGTGAAAGGATGGTCGGAGACGGCAGGCGGAGGTGGCGGAGCTAAGCTACTGGAAATCGAAAAATCGAAACCTAAGCTACTCTACGGCCTAAAGAAGCTACCTGGTGGATGTAGTCGACTGGGCTAAAGCTCGGCGAGCTTCTGGTCGTTGCCTGCAAGGGGTCGTCGACTCCCCGAGGCTCGGCGCGTTCGCGGCGGTGCATGGCGGAGTTAACCACCGGATCAGTGGCTCCCAAGGTGCTCGTGCCTCGCTTCCACTCCAGAAGGCTCAGCTGTCACTCGGGCACTCCGGAGGAGCTCCTTGGCGGCGAGCAAGGGGTCCAAAGATGAAAGAATTAGGTCGCCGGAGACGACAATATATATGATGCTGGATCCGAGAAGAAGGAGATCGGGCGAGATGCTCGGGGCTCAGATCCACCAAACCCACCCCGGGCGAGGGTCCTGGATGTGTGTTGATCAATCGGAGCCCGGGGTTTGTGGTGTTGGCGGTCGGATCGAGCGGGTAAAAATTTGAGAAGTCGGGTCCATTACTCAGATCCGCGGGGAAGAGGGTCCGCGGGGGAAGTTGACCAGGGTCAACAAACCCCCGTGGACCAATCAGGAGCCGCCAAACCTTATTTGCTTGTTTATTTATTTTAGGGTAGAAAAAGGTCGAATTAATAAAAACTTAAAACATGAAATATTTTTATTTTATTTTTTTTCTATTTTTTTGTGATTTTTAATTAATTTTTAGAAATAAAAATAAGGTATATACATAGTATGTAATATATAGGTATATGTACACTATATAGGGTTTTTAATTTTTGATTTTTTAATTATTATTTTTGTGCAATTTTATCCCTATTTTACATTTTATTTATTTTCATTATAAAATAAGGCATAAAAAGGTATTTTTTATTTTATTTTTATTATTTATATGCATAGGTAAAATAAATACATATATACACTTATATACATGGTATATGTACAATATATTTTTGTGTTTTTAATTTTTGCTATTTTTATTTGATTTTTGTTTTGATTGTTTTTATTTTGTTTATTTGCATTTTATAACATAGAATATTTACAAAAATTTTGGAAATTAATTTTATAAATATATAAGAGTGGTTCATGTACATGATGAAAGTGGTGTTTTTTGTTCTTTTTGATTTTTACCCTTTTTCTTTTGTTTTTATACTTATAAATATGTACAAGTATTAACAAGCATATTTTGGGCTATTTTTGTGAGGAAAATTATTTTTATTTATTTACATAAATATTTACACACATGGGCCCCTATCTCCCTCTACTTTGGCTTTTATGCGGTCAGGCCCATGCTGAGCCCTCCCTTGGGTTAGGTTGCTCAATATTTATTCTAAATATTTCCCTCTTTTTCTTTTTAATCTTTATTCTTTTATTTTTGCACAAAAACATGTTAATTATAGGTTTTTACACAGTGCATGCTTTTGGTAATTATTTGTATTTACATATATCTACATGCATTTGCAAAGGTTTTTGTAGCTAAAATATAAGAATAAAGAGTGATGAATGAGTATTCATCATTGGACCATGCCCAGTGGTTACCACAAGAGTCCATTTCCAGAAGGCCGCAATGGGCAATGCAATTGTTGAAATCATCCATGCTACCCCGAGCCAGCGCTCTACCACCCACCTTTTCAGAGAAGAAGCGCACAGTGTTGAAGTCACCGAGGACAATCCAAGGGATGTGGCTGGGCTGGTCTAGGAGCATAAGGTCGTCCCAAAGTCCCCTCCGCGTGGACAGGTTGTTCGAACCATAGACCACAGTGAGAGTCAGAGTGAGTCCTCCCTTATTGGAACAAGCGAGCGAAACTGATTAGGGGGAGACGCGTAGTGCGGTACAAGACCAGCACGCTACCTACCATAGAACATAGATACAACCCAGCACAGTATCATTGTGGATGAAGCTCCATCCCTGCGGGATGATGGAGGCAAATTTGTTCCTCCTCTGAGGCCTGATCTTCGTCTCAACAAGGCCAACAATTTCCGTACCCATCGAGTTGAGGGTATTAAGAAGTTCCCTTTGCTTGCACGGTCTATTGAGGTCGTGAATGTTACAAGCGATAATAGACACTAAGAGATGTTGCTGGAGGGCGGCGATGTCCCTGAAGTTTGCCCAATGGCCTTGGACGGTCTTCTCTTCCTGTGAGTTGCGGTTGCCCAGCTTGGGTTGTCCACAACGAGCTGTTCAGGATGGCCCTTTTCCGATTCCACGCCCATTCCGCAAACAGCAGGATGGGGGTTGTTTAGGTCGAGCCCAGCAGGGGATGGTTCTTCCTGACGCAAGTGACTATTTTTTCTTACAGCGGCCACCTTTATATGGAGGAGGTGCTTAGTGCCAAAAGGAAAAGCATTGATTACTTTGGCCGAGGGTGGAGGGCGTTTACGAGGCTTCTGTGTGGATGTGACAGGAAGTTTGTGTTGAGGTGCATGATTGCAATAATATCAATAGAGCTCCCCGGAGGTGCGTTACTTCCAGAAAGCAGAGTAGACTCCATCGAGTTTACCAGGAGATGGTGGTTCGAGAAATCATGAGGTTTTCCACCGTCAGCGTGGGAACAAACGGGGTTATGAATAGGATGTGGCATGGAGGTTGAAGGAGCTCCACCCCTAACCGGTAGGGAGGCATTACTCAGGATAGGGTCCCCATGTAGGAGCACCTGATCAGGGTCCCCACCAGAAGCAGGACAACGCTCGGTAGAGTGGCCAAAGGAGATGCAATTAGAGCAACGAGGGGGCTGCCATTCAACCTCCACACCAATCATCTGTCTAAGGCCACTGAAGAAGACCAGAGGAATCATCTTGGGGATGACCTTTGAGGCATGGATGGATACACAACAACGCGCATAGCCCTCAGAATTGTCGTTGGTTGTAGCACTATCCATGAAAAGAGGAGTTCCCACGAAGCTAGCGAGTTTGTTGAGTATAAGATCCGAACAATATTGTCCAAGGCTAAGGCCATGGAATCTCACCCAGAGAGGGATTTCACTTAGCAAATCACGCTCCAGGCAAGAGCACACCTCCCGTCGCCTGACCACCATGAAACGACCTTGGAAGAGCCATGGACCTCCGTTAATGATATGGTCAAGTCCCTCTCATTTGAAAGCTTTAGGTAGAAGAATCCATTAGCTCTCGGAAATAGCTTGTAGGCCCCTCAAGGTCTCCAAACCTTTTCGATGAAGGAGGTAAGGAGCTTATGATAAGGGGTCTTCCCGAAAACGTAGAAGGTAAGCGTATTCTCCCAAAGGTTATCAAGCGAGTGCGTTTCTGCCTCCGAAATGAAAGCGACTTCTTCTCCATCCAATAGTAATGGAGGCGTGAAAGCAAGGCGACGAGTTGGTGGCGGGGCTACCGGCTTGTCCGCCCCGCAGATCTGGCTCCAAGAGGGCCTGTTGGTGAGATCCGTAAGGACTGGTATAGAGGCGGGATTGGTGGGGTTGGGAACGACTGGGTCGGAGGGAGGTGGCTGTGGTGGTGGTTGTGGCGGCGGCAAAGGGGGTAGGGGGTCGGAGGGCGCGGAGGGCACAATAGGGTTCATGAGGGCGCAGTAAGACGAAATGGATGGTTAATGAAGCAATTGCATCACTACCACTTCAGAGAAGGTATCCAAACGGCCCGTTGGATTTTTATTCACACACGCTCTCTCTCCCTCTCTCTTTTCTGTATTTGTTGGAATTATAAATTCATCTCTCTCTCTCCTGTGTTTCCACTAGTTCTCTCCTTCCGCATGTGCTCTCCTCCTCTCTCTGCACTCGTCTGCACCCATCCTCTCCTCTCTCCACGTCAAGAGCGTACCGCACATGTCAATGGACAGATCAGAGATGCAAGACGAGGGTTTTAAATTCTTTTAATTTCGTTCCTTGAACAAGGCTTTTTAACTCCAACTGTTATTTATTTTTGAACAAGGACGAAGAAGGGACAGATCACAGATGCAAGACGCGGTTCTCTTCTTCGTTGTCTCAGTGTAGTCGCAACATCGAGCCTCTCTCCCTGTTTACCAGAGGATGATCACATTGATGTCTCCTCCGCTCTTTCCATCTTTGCTGCATGGTGTCTCTGGCGTAAATGGTGAATGCAGTTATTAGTTTTATCCTTTGGTTTCATCACGCAAAAGATTCCCTATTTATGCCGTCAACGCAGACGCTTTTGAAATCACCTAGGAAGCTGCTTAGCTCGATCTTTCAACATAACCGTTACAATTTTCCATCGATTTTGGGGGAATGGGTTGTTTTGTATGAATATTTTTCTAATTTTATAGTTGATACATGTTTTCAGATTCAGTAGAACTCAAGTACTTGATGCATAATTGTAAAGTATAATAATTCGGAAGAGGATGATGTAATTCTCAACAAAATTTTGTGATTTCGTTTCCAAAATCCAATCTTATAAATTGAATAATAGATTAATTACTTATTTTACTTGATAATCAATAACATATTTTCTACTTCACTTGGATTGGGGTTCTGACAACGAAATGGTTTCGTTTTGGTTAAGAATTTATAGGCAATTTATTGTTATGGAGACATTATTGAGATTTAGATGGTGCGATAACTTTTTTGTTAGATTATAGATACTTTACTTTGAGGTCCATCTTTGGCAATACATCGCTTTTTTAACTAGGCGATGATGAGAATCTTGAATGAAGAGGACCTACATCAAGATGACAGTTAGATATCGGTCTTTTAGGGAAGAATTATTATCTTCCTCTCAGGCTGGAGATTCTCTTTTAACAATCACTTGACGGTTCTTGATGAGTCCTCAATGTAACTTTTTAGATAACATCCAAGCACCAACCTTTATGATTCAACATTTGAATCAACAGTTGTATGATAATTAAAATAGCCACGCAAATTATATAAGTGACCTATTATGCAAAGTAGTTATTATTCATTTTAGACCAAGGAATGATATCTGCAATAACATTTATTGCATAATGCCTCGTCGTGTACTCCCATGTCCAACAATCATCCACTAGCCAAAAGAGCCATTAATGAACTATTCTTTAAACCCACACTCATGTGTTAATAATAAGTCATTTAGAAAAATAACTAGGTAAACTGACTAGTCACTATTTTCCCAATAGACTATGCGAAGTCCTTTTACGATACTTGCATATCTCTTATTAAAGTGGCCACATCCAATGCGAATCTTGCGTCTTATGCAACCAATACTCAATTTTGTTAAAAGCAGTTATAGTGTCTTTGACACTAGAACTCAATAATCGTTACAACAATATATAATTTCTATTATCCTTATCAGAATACCCTTATCTCTGGAGACATCTATCTCCTAAACTAAGACCCAGTCTTAAGTCTTATAAGGCATCTGCAGTTAAGACCTTTTAGATCACTATCTATAAAGTCTTAAGTTTTTTAAGATAAGACTTTAAGATCAATATCTCAAAAATCGTGTCTTCCTCGAAGATAATTTTTATTATTGCAATTAAGTGTTTTATCTACATAGTAGGATTAGTGATAGTTTACTACTCCCACTACATGGCAGACATCTAACTTTCATACACATCTAGCAAACAATGGACTTCCCATAGCTTATGCACTAGGGCATGTAGCTTTGGTATGCGAGAAACTCTTTTTGATTTTGAATCTTTAATCTTTTACTTTGATTATTATTTTTCAATTTTTATTTGATTTTCAAAAGGATATTTTTTTGATCAATTTTTCTACAATATAGTATGAAAAAATAGAGTAATAATAATACTATATAGTAGAGAAATCAACTCAACCAGCGGGCTCAAGAAAAAGAGAAAAACAAATCAAAATGGAGTTGAAAAGCGAGGAAGAAGACTCGATGTAAAAGCGACAAAATACATCAAAAATATACTCAAAAATCAATGTAAGAAATAACAAAGAAAAAAGATATAAATCCTCTTGCAATTAGGTCCCTAGTCAAGGACCTAATTGTAAGAAAAGTATGTCTGGTCTTACACTTAGGTCCTTGGTCATGGACCTAACTGTAATAATGTATTCTTCTGGTGGCGTGTTAAAGGTTGATGAACTTCAGGGGCTACTTGTAAATTTTTCCACCCCTCCGTTATCCTGCAGTTAGGATTAAAATGGATGGCAGCTGATTTTCGTCGTCCATTGTTGCCACGCGTCATGCACCTGCGTGTTACGTTCTTCCCCAAGTTCTTCCCCAATCCATGCACGGGGTGTCTCTTCTTCGATTCTGATATCCTTCTCTGATGGTGCAAGGCTACATCAGGGCCAGATGGGGATCATATCTCCTTCGAGCTCACTTGTGGTGAGGTGGAGTCGATGGAGGTGATGACGAGGCTCCTTGACACTTGGCATGGAAATCAACTAGGGTTTCAAGCCCTGGTATTGGATGTGGTTGCAATGGTCTATTGCTCAATGAAGAAGACGAATCAACTCCAGATAGTTAATATAATTCTGCAGAAGTGTGAGAATGACCTACAAAGAGATTTGTGTTGCTCGATTTCGCAAGAATAAGCCAAAGTGTTAAAGGACATGCAAGTCAAAGAAAAGAGTTCCAAGGGTTGTTTGTTTAGAGGAATTTCAATGTGAATTAACTTGAACTGCGACGAGATTTGAAGTGGGAATTATAAAATGATAACTAGGCGATCTAAATTAGGGATTAACTAATCCTAATTAAGGTACATGGATCAAGAAATAAATAGGGATGGATGATGCACCTGGGAATCAAAGGGTATATGACCCTTCTATCTTTACTCCCCAGTTGGTGGTCAGAACTCTACATGGTGGTGAAGCCACGATTCAAGGCGGTGGAGGCCTTGGACCACTTCTCCAATCAATTGGCTTTGACACGAGCCTTTCTACATGAGCTATTCACCCCGAGGGTCGATCGGGATGAGGCAGACAAGAAAACAGATCGGCCAGACAGTTCTATTAGCAAGAGAAGTTGGTTTCAAATTGACGAGATATGTATTAATATATAGATGAATCGATGGGTTGTTGATTTAGATCCTAGGGCTAGAAATTATCTTAGTAGTTAGGACAAGAGAATGGATGGTTAGATCGAAGAGTTGGTGAAGAATGGCAACAGAATAAATCTGTGAAGTAAAAACATTGAAACAAAATCCAACTGCCTCTTCTTGAATAAGGCTCCAGGTGCTGACACGTGTCAGCACATGGTATGTTGATTTTATAAAAATACATATTAAATAGCAAATAATATTATTTAAATTAGGTATAAAAGGGAAAAGTATAAATAATTAAATTATTTGATTATATATTTACTCTCATAAATAATATATATTTAATGAGTTATAAAAATATTATTATTAAATAGATAAATCATTAGGATAATAAATAGGGTGTATGTGAAATTTTACAGATTTTAATAAATTAATTTAAATATATAAATAAATAAGTACATCGTCTATAGTTTAATTTTATCAATAAATAAATGTATTTGATTTATTTATTTGAAATATTAAATAGTGTCAAAAAATTATGAAATAATTCATGGTTAAAAAAGAAGATCAAGAAAATAATTAAAAGTTATAAAAATAATAACGTGTTTTCTAAATAAAATAAATAGCTCAGAAACCCAATTGTCATTAGGTCCCAAAATCTACATTTTGCAAACGGACTTAGATTTTAGTTAAATCAACTTCCTTAATTAGAGAATATTATTTTATGAACTGTAAAAGTGAGTAGAGTGAAATTGGATTTCGTATGAGAAAGTTTTGATGCTCGGAAGTTGAGAAATTAACAATTCGAAAGTTGGATTTCTTAGCATATATACATGACAATATTTTTAACTTATTTTTATATTTGTCTATACATTTTCAGATATAAATAGAAGAATAATTTGGTGAAAATATTACAAATGGATTAAATAAAAATTAATGAAGATTTGATAATTATTTCATTATTAATGAATAATGTGTATAGTGTATAAATCGTTCTTTTTGTGGTTTCTTCCTTATCTCCCTCTACTTATTTATTTGTCGACCAATCCATTCTCTCTTGGTCTGGAGGGTTAGGTTATATAAATATATCCTTTAGATATATTTATATTTTATAAGTCATATTCTTGATATATACATATTTGCAATCTGCCTTCTTTTTATTTTCTCTATTTTTATTCTTTTATTTCTTTGCATATTTTTAAAGTCTAAAAATGACATTTTTATTTAGGGATTTTATCACTTGTACCCCTCCGAGATATCGCAATATCAGTTATACCCCTATCTTTTTGGTAATATCAGTTGTGCCCCTAACTTCTTGCTCCGTCACCAGTTGTGTCCTTCCGTCAGATTGACCGTCAAAAAATTAAAATAATCATGGTTTATTCAAACCATGGTGTGGTTAAGAAGGGTATTATGGTCCATACCCTTCTTCATCTTCTTCCTCCTCCATTTGTTCTTCTTCCTTCTCTTCATAATTTCTCTCTCTTACTAACACCTTCATGCATCCATCGAATCTCTAAAATTTTTACATTTCCACGGACATATCACTCGTTACGGATCAAACGATGAATTTTATTGAATTTTTGATGACTTTTTATGAATCAATTAGTCAAAAATTTATCAAAATTTAAGAATAAACTCAACTCCAGTTTCAGCTTCAGCCACAGGTGGAGGAGGAGGGCGGAAGGGACCGGAGGAGGCGCGGGGGCAGGGATAAGTTCCATTTTTTATTACTTAAAAGACATCACCCACATAATAATTGATTATTGGATGTGATATTAATCAAAATATTTAGTTATACCTTCTCCCTGGGCGTTGCTTGCATCAAACTCAAGGACTCATTGAGTTGCTCCATGGAGTCGTTCAGCATCCTCGAGCATACGCCTAAGGCCTCCTTCGTCATAGGATCATTGATCTCGACAGCTAGTTTCAAGGGGAGAGATTCGATTACAGCAAGCCTGTCGATGCTGATTCTCAACGACAGTTGGAAAAACTCCACCGGATCACCTGTCCCATTCGCCCCTGCTGCCATAAGTATGGAGTAGCAGGAGTCCGGGTACAACGTAGTCCCGCACACCATGCGTATTGCATCGGCTACACCATTAGGGGACGTAGAACGATTCGCACGATGGAGGACGATACCAACAGTGAGGGGGCGGCTCAGGGGAGGGAGCACAGGGACGGGGAGGCGAGGGGGCTGGGGAAGGGGTCGGGGCTGCGGGCTGGGAGGGTGCGGCGGGCTAGGAGGGGGCGGCTCAAGGGAGGGAGCACAGGGACGGGGAGGCGAGGGGGCTAGGGAAGGGGTCGGGGCTGCGGACTGGGAGGGTGCGGCGGGCTGGGAGGGGGTGGGGCTGGGAGGAGGCGGCGCGGGGCAGGGGCGGGGGCAGAGAGGGAGGAGGAGGAGGAGCCGGAGGAGGAGGAAGAGGATGGGCAAGAGGAGGAAGAAGAAGAGGGTGAGGAAGATGACGTAAAATGACCTCCTAACCTTTTTTAAAGTAATTCCGCCTATGTCCTCAAAGTTAACGGCCGTTTGCACTGTGGATGGACGGTCACTAACCCGAGGGGCACAAGTGATAAATTAGTAAGTTTTGAGGGGCACAACTAATATTACCAAAAAGATAGGGGCATAACTGAAATTGTGATATCTCGGAGGGGCACAAGTGATAAAATCCCTTTTATTTATGAATGGATTTTATACAAGAAATGGAAATTAATAGATATATGCATGTATTTTTTTATGGGTTTTAAAATAAATGATAGAAAGAATGTTAATGAATCATAGATCCATCACATATCTTAAGAGAAGGAAGCCTTAATTGGGGTTTTTTGAGAAAATGGAACATGTACCCCTAATGTGATGGTCCCAATAACCTCTTCTCTTTGCTTTTGAACAAATTTAGTACTAGGATATAAGAGCCATCCTTGAGGTCATATCGCAAGGTATGGATTTGCTAGATCATAAACCACTTATTATCATCCTCATATAATTCCAAATGATTAGGATTTTATATATATTAAGCATGATGAATATAATGGCATTACCACTAAGCTTCACATGGTTCATCAAGATTTTGTATAAAATCATAATCTTTATAATTTCATTAAATATGATGTTCCGATAATTTGAAGCTTATTTGAGTCCATAGATGGAGTTCTTTAGCTTGCACACCTTGCTTTCCTCAACCATGAAGCCCTGGGACTATTTCATATGATTATCCTTATTGAGGTATTCATTGAGAAATGCAATATTTACTTCCATCTTACAAATATCAAAGTCAAGTTATGTAACTATAGTTAGCAATATTCTAATGGGTTTAAGCATGGTCACTGAAGAGCAAGTCTCATCGCAAGAGATGTCTCCTCTTCGTGTGCATCTTATGGATACGAGCCATGCTTTGAAGATATCTGCCTTCTCAGCAGGTTCCCCCTTTCTCTTGAAGATCCATTTACATCTAGCGCATCTTATCTTATAGGTGGATCCTAGATTATCCATATACAACACTTGTATATGAAGTCTACTTTAGACTTTATTGCTAACTTGCATCTTTCCATGTCATGATCCTCAGAAGCTTCATCATTTGAAGTCAAATCATTGTCAGACTTATCTGACACATGGAATTCATCTTCAAACTCATTTTGAAGAGGTATGAGTATTTCATCTTTAAATTTCACTTTTAGTTTCCGATTTTCAGGAGCCTTATTATCTTCTCAAGATTCAATGAGTTCATTTACTTCATTTTCATCTTGATTCTCAAGAAAGTCATCCTCTTTGAATCCTCCGGTGGGTTCGTTTGGTTGCAGGGTTGGGCAGGGTTGGGTTGGGTACTATTCACAGGGGTACCCCCTCCTCACAGTTTATTATTCACCCAACCCACCCAACCCAACCCAACCCTGCAACCAAACGAACCCTTAAGAATCTTAAGGTAATAAAGTAGGTATCCAATATCATCCTTTATATTCCTAATGATGTAGCACTCTCTAATGCCAGATTCCATCTTACTTGCATCCATGATATGATTATGGACCAAGCAACCATAAATCCTCAAGTGTCCAACACTAGGCTAGGTTTCAACCATAACTTATGAGGGTTTTCGGTTTAGATCTGCATGAAGTCCTATTAAGAATATATAATGTAGTCTCTACTACATATATACCTGGAAACTAAGAGGTAATTATGTTAATATTCATCATTGATCAAATTATGTCACACATGATCCAATTTTATCTCCCTACTACTCTATTGATTTTAGCTGTATTAGGAGGAGTGAGATAAAAATGATATTCTTTTCTTCATACAATATTCCTTGAATTTATCTAATAGATACTTACTACCTTGGTCAAATCAAATTCATTTTATCTTCCTTCAAACTTTGATTCTAAATCAAAATTGTCAAATCTTTGACCGTTTCAATGGTTTCTAAGGTAAAGGGAAGAAATCTCATATCACAAAAATCATCAATTGATAACACATATCATTAATGTTTTTTATGATATAGATGATCCACATACATTACTATGTATGAGAACTTGAATACCTTGGCATCTTACACTACTCCCAAAGAAGAGTGTATTGGACATTTTTACTTTGAATACAATATTCATAACTATGTAAGTTTTGAACCTTTAGACATCTAAAACTCAATATATTACTAGTCTATTGATCATATCAATAGACATATGTCCTAGACTAAATGTCAGATCATTGCCAAATGATCATCATTCTCTTATTGATCTTTTAAGATTTAATTCAGTATTTATAAATACAAATGAACTATTCATTAATATTCTAATATAGTAGAGTCAAGTGAATATTATATTACTATCTGAAATAGGTTCATCATAGCTCTTTATGTTGGGTCTATTCCAGAATACATGTTCATTTCCAACATTTATAATAAACAATGAATTTATTCTAATATCTAGGTCATAGAGACATTCTCTAACAATAATGGATCTCCCACTAAAATTATGAATTCTATCTATCCAATAGAGATTGTTGAAATAATTGCATTAATATCTATGTGGATGACTATTAAACCATAAAATCAAATTTTCTAATCTTCTAAAACATATGCAACCAATTGTATGTGCTATTAGAAGAATGTGATACAATTATTTGACTTCGATCTTATCTAATAGGCAAGTATCAGTGATTATATGTAGATGCATAATATGTCAATGTTTAATCCAAGTCATTCTCTAAGGATCCTAGATAGTTTAGATAGTCATACTGTCAGTATCATTTATTGCAGTATTAGCATTCATAACTCTTTGGATGTCATATGGAAGTCACAGAAGTATACTTAACTCTTTGACTTTTATTCTTACTTGGGTTATAACCATGCTTCCACTGCGCTTTCTTCATCTATAAACAACCATTGCTTGAGATAAAGGAACTCTTGTGTTGAATTTATAAGATTTTAATATAAGAGTATTTCAACATTTATATATGCTTCATTCAATTCATACAATATGAATATCATGAAGCTTCATGAGTACTAGAGTATAAATAGTATAATAATGACATTCATCATATCTACATCCATCTTAACTCTTAAATACTTTGGTTCAAGTAGGTACTCAAACATTCGGAGTACATCATCTCTTATCGAGCCACCATTCTGCATAATATAGTGAACCATGTCATTCATGATCAAATGTCGAGAGCACATATGCATGCCAAAACATCTTCTTAGGTTTAATAAGGATTTTCGATAATTATGACATCGACATGATACTTCCAAAGCACATTTGATGAGATATCAAAACTATGGAGACATACAAACCCAAGGTTGTTGTCCTATTGTCTATTTAATTGTTATTCCTTGTTAATATGAGGAAATTTGCACATAACAACCACATACATTATGTATCCAACTGCAAGTACAATATCTTGATTATAGATCAAATTCATGATATTTTACTGGTTATTAGAGTACAGTTTTGAGTAGGTTCAATGTAGGTTATTTGAAATAAGATAATTTGCATAAATATTTATTTTGCTTTGATTTAGTATTTTTATATCAAAGTTATCTTACATTGTCAACACTGAAATTTTATTCCCTTATTTACTTTCAATGTAAGAGATATATTTACCATTATATCTCAAGCAAGATTTGGGATCTCATTTCTTACCTTTCTTAAATCTCACTAATATGATAACTTGTAACTCATATAAAAAGAAGTGGGAACTCATTCCGCCTTACAAGTCGAATTTGCATTTGCTAATTCGGTCTTTAACACTCGAGACCACTACCCCTAAGGCTATGTGATTAACGGGTTTCTTAGCGGTTTTAAAGAGTGAAATTAAGTGATTTTAGTGTCGTTGTAACCGCAATTCAACCAATTAAAACATTAACTAATTTCAAAGTTTTACTTGTGTAATGATGAGCACAAGGTCGAACCACAGGGACACGGAGAATAATCAAAGTTCAATCCCAACATGAATGTGATGCACAATTTCAAATATCTCATTATTGCAATTTTCAATAATATTTTTTTGTATTTTTAGCAAATAAAGGGAATCGATTTTTTTTGTTTTCTAACTTTTAATTTTTTTAACACATCACTATGTGAACGTACTCATGATTTAGTAAATTACACAAGATGATGATTTTTTTAATAAGCAATCATAATATCGCCATTCGGCCTTTTGAAATTCAAAAAGTTCAACAAAGATTCAACAATCACGTTTGAAGGAAATAAAAAAAAGTCTAAACTTAAATTAACACAAACTATATGAAAAGAGGAGTACAATATTATTACAAAATATCCGATGGTTCTCTTTGCATAATCACGGACGGCATGCGGAAGTTGATGGCCATGGTGAAGCAATTAGTCCAAGCATATCCACGGGTCGTCGTCGTTGCCGTCGATGATGAAGAAATTGTGTTCACGGGTACTGTCACTACCCGAAAACAAAACCGATGGCGAATGATATGTAGAGGTGAGGATGTCGCAGCCCCAGAAGAAGAACTCGTCGGTTCTCGACTCCTTCGCGTGCGAGAGCCCGCTCCCGGCTCGGTCCACGTTCAGTCTATCTCCTTCTCTTCTTCGTTGTCCTATGCGCGGCTCAAACCGTTGGTGCTCCTGCGAAGGTGGAAGAATATGGAGTTAGGAATCGGACCCTCTAAATGAAGAACAAGCAATAGCGTTTATAGATTGGAGGGCGAGTGCGGATGTAAAAAAAACTACTGCAGTAACCGCTGCAGATGTGCGAGGGAAGGCGGTTAAACAACTGGGAAGCGGGGCTTGCACCAAACTGCGATGGTGATCGTGGTTGCTACGCAACAGTTGATGGAGAAGGAATAGGCACGATGTGGTGATGGGTCGGGTGCCTGTGCGCAAGAAAAAGGGAACGTGGGTGTATGCTTTCAGTTGGAATGAGAGATAGAGGCTGATCGATGGATGATATCCAACGGTGCGGGAACGAGTGGTTGTTGCGGAAGAGAGAACGAAAGACAGGAGGGGCGATTTCAGATGAAAATGGAATTCGAGAATGGAGGGTCCACTTGATTTATAATGCACGTGGGTATGCATGGGATTTTGTATGAATGGGAGAAATGCATGGCAAGTCCATGCACGTGAGTGTAACCACTTCCTAATAAGACCAAATGCTATTTTAGACTTTAGGATAATCCAATACCCTAAATAATATTATAATAGTCTTGTTGTTGAGAAGGTTATTTGGATTGCTAACTTGTAAAAACAACTCATCCTTTCTTAGAAATTTAGCACGTTCCACAAGGTACTTTGATATATTTTTAGCAATAATAAAAGTACAATTGGCTTATATTATGAGGATGAGATTTGGTCTCATCACTATGTTGACCCGTCATTAATTGAACCAACCGTCAAAATGAATTGCACTCCTTATGCGCAATCCAATATCGCCCCAATAATAGGAGGACTTGATATTAGAGTCGTTACACATTTAGACTTACTCTTTCAAGAAGCAAAGAGCCCAATCCATGTGTATTTGTATGCAAGAGCAATTACTTTGGACAAGCGTCTTCTACATACAATCCATGGAGACGGAACCCTTCGCCTTAATGGGAGATCATGAATGTCACTTATGTGATGATCCATATCATGTTCAAATTCTAAATCATTATTATGAATCATATTCACATAATTAATTATTCCAAGGGAAATGCTACTCAATTCATAACAGAGAGTTAATTGGATATAATTGATCTAATCATATTAAATCAATTATCAATCCAATTCAAACAACCAAAAAACAATCTTGATTGTTATTTGAAGGATGGTATAATCTCAAAATATGTATTATTAATACTTTAATAATTAGAAGAATATCTCATGATCATTTCAAGCATTATCCTTTCCTTCCCATTGGCATGGCCATTACACATAGGATGTTGGATAGACCAACCCCGGAGCAACCTGCTATCCCAACGATCCCCAATGATATTCTTCCTTTCAACCAAAGTGATATCATATAATATTTATCAAAATTATTTTGATTAATATTATAAGGAGACTTGCTAAATGAAACCCCAATCCTATTCAAGTATCAATATTTGCTGGAAAGTTCATTATAACCAAATCGATCAAGATCAATTATCTTATCGTGTTGGTTATTGTCATTCCAACATATTTATTGTTGTTAAACATTTCACAAATATTTAGCAAATAATTATCCTAAGATGTTAATAGTTAATTTTCATGAATTAGTTGAATGACAATCACAAGATTCTTGTCAAATTTATTAAGTTTCCAACAGTAACATATGTTTACTAAAATTAGCAAATCTTGATCAAATAAACTCCAAAGAATGCAAATTTTTTTTTTTGATTTGCCAATTTGATTTGCAACAGAATCCATGTGATAGTAATATATTTCTAGGGTTTTTTTAAAATGTGATTATCTCTTGATTGCGTTCTAAAAATACCACTCCCGTAACAATGGACACTAGTCTACTAAAACGATCATAACTTGAGAAAATGGATTTCAAATCACACAAACTCAAGTCATATAATTTTCTAATAAGTTGAGAAACATAATTAAGAAATAGACGTTTTAAGGCATTTAACAGGGTGAAAAAGTTGCACAAAATAAGGTTGTGTGAACAAAATACTATGAAAATTCGCACAACCAAAAATGCCATGTCATCTTATGTTTATGGATCGTATCTGAAACCTCCAACCAAGATATGATACTACTTAAAGTTATGAATAAAAACTTAAGCACATCACAGAAGCGTGAAGATTGCATCATATGCAATCGGGAGTGACTAGTCATACTAGTTGCTCGAGGTAGCAGAATTTAAAATTTTAAACGGTTGAAACACATGATCCGAGAACACTTCTCGGATCGTTTCATTGAGACCACAAAAGGATATTAGGGTTACCTCTTGAAGCATGCTCGTAATCATGTCTCTAAATGAAGAAATATCCCATCTCAAGTTCAATCAGGCGTAGATCGCACTAACGAGCGTGGGGATGAATTGCATGCTTCCTGTAATCACATTGATGAACCGAGCAAGGAGTCTCCTGATTTCATCTCACGAAATCCGATGCCTTCTTCATGAGCAAGATGCACTAAAGATGGAGGATATTCACGAGCAGTCGATCTGATTTTATAATGGCGATGCGGCGGATACGAGGATCTCTAGGTCAACAAGTGGATGACCCCACATTGTTGAGATGGAGAGGGGATAATAATGAGAATTAGAGAGAGAAAGAGAGAGAGATTTGTTCATCTTGTATAAAAATAAAAGGCTAGGACTACCCTTCCTTTTATACTAATTGGATGAATATGGATCTCAATCCATGTGCTCATACAAATCAAATGGTTGACATTGATTTGTATTTTCAATCAATATCAATGATTTTATTGTGTTTTAATTACCAACAACAATTATCAATTTGAAATGAAGTAAATATGTTACTAATATATTTCCAACACATTTAATTTCAATTAAAATTAATCTGATGTGGGAATAAAGGAAGAGGCATCCTTCCTCATATAGAGTGGATGACCATACATGGAGTGGGACTCTATGGTCGTCCACTCCATATATATGGAATGCATCTCTCATTTTCTTATTTTTGTGAGATCCCAAATCTCTCCAAAAGCCCACAAATGCAACAACATTTATTGCATAATTATTCACCAAAATACATCCAAATTATTTTGTGATAATTACAATCATGACATTAATACTTATGAATCATATGCATACATTCAAAATAAAATGTAATTGCATTTATAATTAATTCTCCAATGTGAATCCAATTCACATTAACATTTAATTCACAAATACCAATTGCATTAACTCTCTATAATATATTAAAAACCACATTTATAATGTCCATGAATAATATGGATAGTACTATCCACATTATTCACATCCTTGATAATTAAGTTATATTTAGTCATCTTAGACGTCCATTCTCATATGCCTAAATAATAATAATCAAATTCTTTATATTCATAATAATTAAATCACATTTAATTATTCATTTTTCTTAATTCTCAAACACTTTATCAACTATGAAATTATTCTTGAACTCTTTCAAGAATAATATGCTTTCTCTGCGGATACTTGTAGAAAAAGACATGACGATTATACGTTCCACATACTGTGACTTGGATATTGAGATCATATCTCAAATCTAGATCTCGGGGACCTCCCATAGATGTTTTATTAAATCAAAGCTATAAATCTAATCTTCTCATTGCATCTTAATCACATTCAGATCATTGTCCAACATTTCGACCAAAACTAGATTACTTATCTATTGAGAGGAGTAACTAAAATCCAGACCTATTTTATCACTCCCTCAGAATGGAAGTGTCATGATTATACAATCATTTATGATCAAATCACTTTTAGGTATTCCTAATACTTGTACATCATGTACTGGAAGACCTAGAAAAAACTCGAAGATTTAGATCAATTTAGATTGTCTTCTTCAGGGTTTTATCATTAAGTTTCTCATTTGATCATTTGGAGTTGATATTAATCATATCCTTTCTAAAAGCATATATCATACCTATATATTGATCATATACTTTCCAAAAATGTATATCAAACCTACAAATTTAGTTGAGCTTCTTAAGTAAGACAACCGTGCATGAAATTTGATCCCAATATCTAATGAGTGAGCTCATGTGTTCCTATTTAGTAATGAACATGTATGGTACCTATTAGAGATTGTATCACACATTTTCCCTTGTATGCACACCAGCTCATCGGTGTATAGACCTTGATTATGTCATCAACCTACCAGTCTGCTAAATGTACATACTCGGACATATAGTAATACATTTGTCTTCGGTCAGAGGATGTGTGCCTATATCGTGACAGTGTACGACATAGGTCCTCATTATCTCGATCCCATTAAGTCAACTCTTTCACATAACTTATCTATCACATCTAAATCTCTATTACTACGCAGAGGACATGTATTAAGAGGTCGGTTAGATATCAACCTTTTAGAGAAGAATTGTCATCTTCCTCTCATGCTAGAGATCCTTTTTTAATAATCACTTGACGGTGCTTGATGAGTCCTCAATCTAACTCTTTAGATATCATTCAACACCAGCCTTTATGATTCAACAATTGAGTCAAAAGTTGTATGATCATTAACATGACCACGGTACATAACCCTAATTGTACTAAGGGACCTATTATGCAAACTACTTATTTTTCATCTCAGATCAGGGAATGAATTCTGCAATAACATTTATGGCATCATGGCTTGCCGTGGGCTCCCTTGTTTAACATCGTGCCGATCACCACCTCAAGAATCAGCTGTGAATTTTTTCATTTTTCTTTTTCTTAAAAAAATGTCACCCCTTCTTCATTACTATATTTAGGATGTACTTTATCCTAAGTATGGGAGGTGTGCACACCGAGTTATTCATCCTTTGATCCTTTCCATTGTCTCCTCTTGTTGTCTATACTTTGGGTTATCTTACCTATAAGTATAGGTGGAGAGAGATCGAGTTGTAATTTGTTCATTTCCACCTTGACCCTCCCTACTTTGTAGACAGTCTACTATACTTAAGATTATTTGATCCTTGGTATAGTGGGGATAGTTGACTTCTCATTCATTCATTTCTTCATTCCTTCATTCTTTATTCGTCATTGTAGTATAGGATTTTCTATACTCAATACGAGTTATGCCTTCTCTTTTTCTGTTTGATCTATGAGGACATAACTCAAGCTAAGTATAGGGAGTCGTATATACTCCGTGTCTACTTTAGCCATAATGTGTACTTTAGAATTTTTAATAATTATGGCTAAAATAGTATACACACACATACCATTCATTAAATAAATTAATAAAAAGATGTTTATTATTTCTCAATTTTTTTATATTTACTGCTTAAATCAAGTAAAAATATTTTTTGCAAAATATTTTAAAAATAGTTTGAAAATCTTTTTAAAAATATTTTGAAAACTATTTAAAAATATTTTGTTACATATTTTTAACTTTATAAAAATATTTTTTTTGTAAAAAAATATGTTCTTTGTGTGAAATAAAAATCTTTTGAAAACTATTTGCAAATATTTGGAAAATGGTTGCAAATACATTTTTGAAAAATCTATATATGATGTTTGAAAACCTTTGCAAAATTATTTTCAAATGTTTGTAAATGTTTCTAAAACTTATTTGTAAAAATTATTTTAGTCTATAGTTTTCAAAATTGTTTATAAAATAATTTTCAAATAAGTTTGAGGAATATATACATCATCCTAATAAATAAGCACTTTTTCACCAACTGTATATATACATATTTATAAAAATAACTAACATATACCATATGTAAATCCTTAAAAACCCTATTCTTGTAAATAATTGATGCATTCCTGTGTAAATATGTGAACCTGTCTTTTATTCCAAAAATCGTTTGTTTTGAAAAAATCCCTAAAAATCTGCAAAACCGAAAATCCCAAAACATTTGTAAAATCATTTTGAAAAATTGCATAAAAAATTGCAAAACCTTTTATAAAAACCATTAAAAGTTCAAATTTTGAAAATTTCATCACAAAAATATTTTTTGCATTGTACATATCATTTGCATTTTTCAGATTGAGTTTAACGATTGAATGAGTGTAAGTAAAACCTGAAGATTGGAGCTTGGTTGGAACTTAAATCTACCTAGTCACAGGTATCTTGTAGGAACTGGAATTGAGGTACTTCAGGTGTAGTTGAATTAATTCTTTGAGAATTGTGAGACTTGTTTCAATGTCATCTTTGACTGCCTAAGTAGAATAGTTCGGAGCATGCACACTACTCTTGTTGATAATAACCTAGCTTGTACACTTGCACCTTTCACTTTACTCACCTTAGTTGAAGTGGTAGAGGACTAGATTTGTCGGCATGAAACACAAGCCAATGGAAACATCGGAAGTCATACATCTGTGGACATTGTACCCCAACATGATCCAATGGCGATGAGGTCTAAAGACAGATGTTGTGGGTTGTAATAAAACTTCAAAAGAGGGATAGTCTACAAGCTTAAGAAGAAAAAGTCCATATGTAAATGTTGTTTGTATATAAAATTCCAAAAAAATAAAAAACTCCAAAAAAGTGGATAATCAGATTTGAAGTAAAATGCATGCTAGAGTATACATATTTGTATAGTTAATAAGAAAGCTTGATCCTCAAAGTCATATGTTTGTGAACCTGCAGTCGGGTGACTTGACTACACTGGTCAAGCATCCTAAGATAGGTAGCTACATTGACTACCATCCATTCTTCTCTCCACTTCTCTTCTTGAGTTGGTTGTCACTAGAACTTAGATTGGAATACCCTGCTTCTCGAGGAAAGAGTTATTGGATTGGGAAATTATGGCCACCATGTTGGAGAAGACTGACTTCGACCGCTTCAGCCAGGGAGAGCTACATATAACACACACAGTACAAGATAGATTCATAGTCATAAGGGTTTGCTTATGAGTTGAAGTATATTAACCTGGCTATGAGTCTCAAAGGTTGTTGCATTTCAAATCCATTTCCCAATAAGGGTCTGATTGCACCTAAAATCCAAAAGTCCGACTTAAGCACCAAATTTTGATTTTGTGAAGACAAGTTTGAACATTAAAATCAATCCAATTTCTTTCCTTTTCTTTTTCATATTTTCATTTTCTGCACTTGTTGCATAAGTGTTTGCTAGGGACTAGCAAAGGAAAGTATTGGGGGTGATGAATATCCATTTTATAACCTTTATTCTATCATTTTGGCCTTAAAAATAATAGCTAAAGCATGTAAATAACATTGTTTTGTATAAATTAGCATCCATTATTTATTCCATTAATAGTGTATAAAATATAATTTTAATGCCAAATTATAGAATAAAGAAAAAAAGAAAAAGAATAAAATGCTAAAGGTATTTTATGACCCTAAACCCCAAGACCAAGTCAAGAATTGATTTGGTCTACACGGAATAAAGTAGGGGGAGATAGCGACCAAAAATCCAATAAAAATCCCATTCTTTTATTCATCAATAATCCACTTTTGGGACCTATTTTATTTTATATTTTTGTATACCTCAAATAAAAAAATTTTACATGAAATTGTAGATAAAAAAATTACGAAATTTATTTCATACAAACATAATATACATTGTACTTTTTATACTTTGAATAAAAAGCTAAAATCTAAATTTCCCAGGCACATATCTCCTCAATAAAAACTCAATATATAATAAAATCAATTTAATTGTGTATAAATTTTAATAAGCTATTTAATGCAGGTGGTTTCATTTAATTTGAATTTAAGGTGTGAAAGTTCAGTTTTAGACCCCAATTATATAGTATACCTATATAAAATATTCATTTTATTTATTCTTTATTATTTTTATTATTTTATATTTTTATAATTTTATATTTTTATAATTGTGTAAATATTATTTATAGTATATGTATATATTTATAATAATATAAAACAATGAATAAACCCAAAAAATAATATATAAAAATACATAGAATAAATACATATAGCTATATATTTGATACCCCTATTTAATTAAGTGTACATAATATATAATAAAAAGATAAAAATATATATTTATGCATTTAAAGATAAGTTATAAATATATAAAATTTGAAGATAAAAATGAAATAAAAAATACAAATTAAAAATAAAATGTACAAAAGATAAATAAATATACCTATAAATATACCCTTAAAAAGTAACTTGTAATAAATTTACTTATAAAAATAAATAAAATCATATTAAAATACTATATAAAAAATAATTATTTTTTATTTTTTAATCAAAAATTAAATAAATTATTTATTATTTATTTGTTATTTATCTTTTATTTTTATTTATGACTTGTCCCTGTGTGGGGGACGTGGTCCAATCAGGCAATGCCCCCCATTAACCTAGGGTCAACTCCGACCCTAGGTCTTGACTGTCAGACTACTTCGTAACCACATCTTTTCTCCATTTTCTACGCTTTGATCCATTGATCGAGGCCTGAAAACTCCTTCATGAGTTGTCATCCATGTTCATCCTACATCCATTCCGACGTCTTTCCTTGGGTCGAGCTCCATCGATTCGAGTGCTGCCCCTCGATCTTTGTACCCTATTCATTAGCTAGTACATAAGACTCCCACCCCCATATTTGATTTTTGGTTCCACTTCACCTAGTTTTAGCCCCTCGAGTCTGTTCATACACAATGAGTGAGGTGGTAGCTCACCATTTGTGAGATCCGCAACAAGCAGGAGTGCAGATGAGTAGCTCCCAGGCATCTCTGGCTACCTTGGCTGTCGATGTTCATATTTTGTGATCCTTGACCTTTTGAGATTCATCTCCCCGTTCTCTAGTTATTAGGTTTTGTTTAATGCATTTTGTTTCATAATTCATTATTGTATTAGTGTTGGGTTCGATCTAGCCCTTGCCGGAGCTCTAGAGATCCAGCCACTATCCCTCACCGTCACATGCCTATTCAGGCACCCTAGTCCATTCCACTTCCTTTCCTTACCATTTCTCCATCTACGTGACCCACTTGCTCTCCCATATCTCCTCAGATCTGGACCATTGAGATCTTATTCCACCACAGCGTCGAACCTCACCCAGCTCTTCCATTCCACCCTTGACAATCCATCAAATAATGGCCAAGACACTGACCTCTGTTCACCATTGCTTATATCTTCCTTGCAAGTCTTGAAGGTGGCGTTTGACCCCATCTGAAGGATATAACACACCCAGGAGCCTCGTCATAGATCACAGAGCTCCAGTGGTCAATCTAGATTCTTTGGGCATTTTTGAAGGTCTTGGGAGCTACTGGGCATCGAGAGTAAAGTGAAGCACCCATCGGAAGGCTCCAAGGTCGCCGGAACTGCACACATAATCGGATTGAAGCTCGCTTGTGTTGATGTATGGCAAGTGGACTTCCAGGAGTCGTACGATGGAGCGCTGAATGGGGGTAAATTGCAAACATTCCCCTCCCTACCTCCCTCCGCTATTTGCATTTTTTCCTTTAGTCTTATAATATTTAATTCATGGTTTATATTTTTGCAATATCTGCAATTAGGACCCCTAAGTTTTCCTTATTTGTAATTTTGTCAAGTCCATGGCACCTCACGTGCGATTCCACATGAGGTAGTGATTTTAAAGGGATACCCTTATAAGTATTTATATTTCCATTTAGTATAGAAATTTTTAATTCCAATTATAATATTTTGGGACTTTTGCAGAAACACCCCGGTGCTTTATTTTAATTACATAAATACCTTTTGTGGGATATTAATTTTTGTGCTTGTGTTTCATTTATTGAAAATAGAATATGTGCTCCAAAAATCCAAAAAATAGGGTTAAGTTCTTGTTTGCAAGTACTTTTACGCAACATTTTTAGTTTTACAATTTAAGACCTTTTTCTTCTTTGTAAAAATCAAAAAATGCACAAAAAGTCCTTGTTTGACTTAGAAAATACTGAAAAAATACAAATTATTTTTAAAAACTCTAAAAAATATATTTTTTATTATGTATTTATTTTACAACTCCAGAACCTAAAAACCCCAAAAATAGTAAAAGAAAACTCACAAAAATAAAAAGCTCCAAACTCCATCATAAAAATTTTAAAAGTTCTTAAAAATTCCAAAAAAAATACTTATTTCAGTATCTAAATTTTCTTTTTATTGTATACCATTGATTAAAAAATTTTTTCTAAAATTTTAATTTTGTTTCCTATTTTAATTTTCAAAACAATTCGGTCTATTTATTTAATCCTTGATTTGGGATAATTTTTACTTTAAAATCCATAAAATTAGAACAATTATCTAAAACTCATAAAAATAGTAAGAAATTATTTCAAATTTTTAAAAATTATTTTATATATTTTATTGATTTGTTGATAGTTATAATTGTATTATCCTATATTGTATATATAGCTTTATATAAGCTTATATTATGTATTATAAAATTTAAAATCACAAAATATAAAAAGAAAATAAAAAATTATAAAATTAAAATAACTAAAAAATAAAAAATTGAAAATTCATAAAAATAAAAAAATAAAAAACCCACACAGAAACTTAGAACAGAAGAACACAAGATTTCTTTTCCCTTGATCTACCATTTGCTCCTTGTGTTCGACATTCTGCATACTTATACCTATACACATCCATTGTAGAGTTATAATAAATATTAAGTCCACATATTTTTCTTTTCATTGCTTTACATATATTGTGGGTTAATGTTGAATTATCAGGGATTCTTGAGCGGTCATCTCAACTATTGTAGTTTCGCCTGGTGAGATTGTGCGATCCTCGAAAATCCTTGGTTTTCATCCGATGAGGGAATTTCTTTTGGATTTTTACGAAGTATTAATAGAAATCAGATGCGATAAAGACTAAACTATGTTATTGCTATGCCGCTAGACAAAAAGAGCGTGAAAAGTAGAAGCATACTATGTTAGAACCACCTGAAGCAGGGATTCCGATGGATATTGTGGCAGAGCTATGGATCGACCTCAATTCAACACACCCTTGATTTGCTGAACCACCAGGGAGAAGGCTTCTATCACCAAGATCCTCAATCAGATCTTAGGTTAGGGTTTAGGAGGTGAAAGAGGGATCCAATTCAAATGAGGCCTGGAGTGAAGTATATGTACGGGGAGTTCTTCATCTGGACAAGGTGCTCGATTCAAAGGTGCCTCGACCAAGAAGTGATATTAGCATGAAAGAGCTTCGATCGAGGTGCAAGATTGAAGAAATTGAGCTAAAATATTGCAAGATATAATGGGGAGAAATCGATGAAGATGGGGGTGTCATTCTGACAGAAGTAGGTCTAGGGAGAAAGGGCAGTAGACCTAGGTCAATTAAGGCTGAGCCTTGATTGGTCCATGTCAGCTGCTAAAATACAAAAAATAAAATAAATCCTTTATTAATTCAATTAAAATAAAAAATGATTTTATTAATTTTTTGTTAAAATAAAAAAATATTTATTATTTTATGCAGTATTTTAATATGATTTTTATTTATTTTTAAAAGTTAGTTTACAACATGTTACTTTTTAGGGGTTCGTTTATAACTATATTTACTTGTATTCAAATACTTTATTTTTATTATATATTATTAAATTTTATTTTTTTACATACATATATTTTAAATTTGTAAATTATTTAAATATACATAAACATATTTTTATATCATTTTTTCGGATGTATTTTGTTTGCTTAAATAAATATGTATATGTATTATATAGGTATATGTATAGTATATTCATCTATGTATTTTTATAAGTCAATTTTTTTAGTGTACCTTTTACACTTTTATTGTGTTCTAAGTATGTATATATATTATAAATAATATTTACATAATTATCAAAATATAAAATAGAAAAATATAAAGAACAAATAAAATTAATCTTTTATTCAGATATATTGTACAGCTGGTTTAGGGTTTAGGGTTAGTCTAGTGGTTGTCAAGTGTGTCTACTACACAAAAGACCAGGGTTCAAACCCCACTCTTGCAGTGGTTACGTTAGGTAGTCGACGGCCAGCGTAAAAAATAGTTGAATCTTTCAACATGGATTTGAGCAAGAATCCATATAGCCGACCCTATTTATAGTGGGAGAAGGCTTAGTACATTGTGTGTGTGTGTATTATATAGTTGGAGTCTAAAATCTAACTTTTGCATCTTAACTCTAAATTAAATGAAACTACCTTCACTAAATGGATAATAAAAAAATTATTACAATTAAAGGTGATTTTGATGCATTTTGTGTTCATATAGACAAGATATGGGTCTAGGAAGTTTGGGTTGGAATTTTATTTTTAGTATAAAATGTAAACTTTGTATTATTTTTATATGAAATCAATATTGTATTTTCTATGTAATTTTATCTACAACTTTCATGTATAAAGTTTCTTTATTTGAGGTATAAATAATAAAGAATAAAATAGGTCCCAAAAATACATTATTGAAGGATAAAAATGAGGGCTTTTGTTGTGTTTTTGACCCTTATATATGAATCAACGATTCTCATTCTTTTTTTGTTTTAGCTTTATCTTTTAGCAGAAACACCTATAAATATATGTAAATATAATAAATTAACATTACATAGGTTCTTGTTAATATTGTATAATTAACACATATCTTTCTAAAAATAAAAGAACAAAGAGAAAAGAAAAAGAAGGATGTATTTTGTATAAATATCGAGTGACCCAAAGCCCAAGAGAAGGCCAAACCTTATCCTGATTCACAAGGAATATATGTACGGGGAGATAGGGTACATTATAGATATTATCTATACAAATAAATATTTATATTTATTTTACATTTTTGTAAATACCATATTATTTTTCGAACACTTGTATATGGTCATAATAAAAAAATCAGAAAACACAAAATAAAATAAAAATAAAATCCATAATTCATTGTGCAAAAGCCACATGTGTGCATATTGTGCACATTACCTATTTATTTAACACATTTATTCAATTTATAAAAATCAAATAAAAATAAATTTAGATTCCTCAAATTATTTTGTAAGAAAATTAAATATAAAAAACATATTTTATAAAATTAATAAAATAAAAATACATGTATATAATACATAGGTATATTATACATGTATTATACTGTATATATTGTATATATGATGTCATAAAACAATTAAAAATCAAAAAAATATTTTAAAAATAATAAATTTTTTATTTTATTCACTTTTTATTTTAAAATCATTTACCATTGTATATTTAATATTCTTTTATTTTGTAAATCCTAATTTCTGATTGGTTCATGGCAGATTGTTGACCTCGGTCAACCCCGCCTCCTAGCTGACCTGACCCGATCCACCTATGCCGGACCCGTTTTCTCCCCATTTTCCTAATCGAGTCAGACCTCCTTTTGCCTCGATTCTTACACTCGAATATGCACTTAGGATCCGTAATCATCATGGATCCCTTGGTGCAGTCATATCACCCTAGGGTTTTGCATGACTCGCCGATCTTTCCAGAACCTTGGGCATGCCAATAAAGTATCTTCTCCTCCTCTTGAGATGGGCAGCTCATTCCTCACGCCACCTTCCTTCCCTTAGCACCTTCGACATCATGACAAGAGACTTTAGGTGTTTTTAGGAGGTTGAATCGATGATCGAGTGAGCTTGATCAGCTCATGGTCGGAGTTCTCCACCGCGATAAGCTTCCCGATTTTTCACAGCTTGGTAGAGGCCATAACCCTACTGACCATCTCGCATGAAGCTCCTTAGCTCATCAAAATCCTCAAGTACTGCTTATCTCCGTCGTAGTTTCACATTTCACTCTGATTCAGTCCTTCTACTCTGCCACTGTTTACCAGCTTCGAGTCTCCGACCAACAGGTCAGAGTCACTTCACGTAGACCTCCGTGTTTCGGTCAACACCTCGTACCACCGCCGTCCTTCCCTCATAATCCGACCCCCTTAGAATCACTCATCAGAGCGAGATTAAGGTTAGATCTCCTCCTCCTACTTCTGCCAGAGTCTAAAGATATCCCGCCATCGCTTCTTGGGTTTTCCTTGCAAAATAACAGTAGATGAAGCTTGGTCTTCGAGCTAGGAGTCTATCTGCAGGGTCGGGTTGGGTCGGGTTGGGTTGGTTCATCTTGATACCCGCCGCTCTTAACTCGATCTGGTTCAAGTTCAAAATTAAAATGGGTCAGATTTTGGTTAAAATAGAAATACATATGATTTGAGATGTTGGGTGAAGAGATGGTGAGGACGGTCCAACAAGTATTGGAAAGAGACTATATGAAGGGATCTTAGTTTTTTGGATTAAAGCCCGTGATTGACCCAAGATAGATCTGAATGGAGGTGAAGAATCCATGTAGCCGGTCCTACTTAATTGTGTAAAAATGCTTTGTTGTTGTTGTAGAGATCCATATGATTTCTCGAGTCTTGCTCAGGTTGAGGTTAGCCCAAAACCTGGATTGACTTGCTAGCCAAGTATAATATACGATGTAAAATGATATATAATATATGAATGATATATTATTTGTTTTTATTTTAGAAAATTTTATTAGAATTTTTTTCTCCATTCAATCTAAAGATGCCTGATTGATATGCACAAACTATAGTGTTGGACAGATATCCAATTTGCAAGGCCTTTCCTATAATAAATTAAAGTTGTAAGATATAATGCTTCCCTAAGATCATTAATAAAAGTACATACAAGAATAATGCAATGTAGTTTTATCATTTCCAGTAATGAATTAAAAGAGTATGCAATTAATGGCTTAATTATTGAAAGATGAACTGGGTAAAATGAAGTGTTGTTGTTAGATGTGTAGTTTGGGCTGGTTCTATGTTTTAATTTCGGGCCGGCCTTGGGTTTGACTTGGACTTTGATAGATTTTCAGATCCCTTGTCCGGTCAAAAGCCCATTGTATTAAATGGACTTGAACTTGTGCTTTGCATAGCCTACACATGTCGATCTAATGCACATCCCTAGCTGGTGTGGTGGAACTTTGTCTACAAGATTTAAGTTGAATGAGATAAGAGAATGTCTTATTAGAATAGGATATCCTCTAGCTCCTTAATGAAGGATATGAGAAGATTCTTAAGTGCATCACGGAGCGATCAAAAGCGACTAGTCGCACTAATTTCTCCGGACAACAAAATTTAAAAATGTTAATCCGACGAAATCACATGATCTAAGAACACTTCTCGGATCATTTCATTTAAACCACAAACAAGTATTAGGATTACCTCTTGAAGCATGGTTGCGATTCAGTCTCTATACGAAGAGACCTTCTATCTCAAGTCGGATTCGATGGAGGAGACACTTGCAAGCGTGTTGATGAGACATGTGTTCCTCGCAATCCATGTTGACTATCCAAGCGGTGAATCTCATGATCTCATCACACAAGATCCGACATCTTCTTCACGGGCAAAGCACACCGAAGGAGACAGAGATCAATAAGCAAGTAATCTTGCAGCATAACAACGATGTTGCGACGATGGCAACTCTCTCAAGGGCTCCATGGTGGACGACCACAATGAGAGAGAGAGGGGGGCTTGGCGTGTAGAGAATGAGAGAGAGAGAGAGATTATTGATGATGTCGTTTGAAGAGGAAGGGGGTGCCTCTTCTTATATAGTATTTTAGGATTTATGGATCTCAATACATGTGCACACAAAATCTAATGGATGATATTGATTTGTGTTCCTTTCAATGATCATAATCTTGTTGTGAAAACACAACAACAATTAATTTGATTAAATTAAATATATATTGAATAATAAATATAAATTAATTTCAAATCAAATCAACTATCTTGGAGGTAATTGGAAAAGGGATAATAATCTACTTATTAAAGGGGTGACAGCTACCAATCCCATGGTACTTGGTGGCTGTCCACCATATTTTGGTGGATAATAATCTCCTTTCAAATGAGATTACATTGTCTCATTTCCAACATTATCTCATCAATAATAATTCGCAATTATCTTGAGAATATTGTAATGATACCATTGAAAATTTGTGAATCCATTCACAACTCAAAATAAAATAGATATTATATTTTTAATTAATTATCCAATATGAATCTGTTATATAAATAATTAATCAACAAATATAAATCACAATAGGCTCTCTCGGATATATTATAAATCATATTTATAATATATATGAATAAGCGGATGGTGTTATCTACTTTACTCATATCCATGATAATTAAATAACATTTAATCATCTTGGATCCCCATCCTCATGTGCTCAAATAATATGAATCACATTCACATTATTTCACATCTTTGATAATTAAATCACATTTAAAATCTGGAGGTCCGAATCCGCTACCTAAATTTTCTGAGCTTCATAACTTGGTCGTATAAACTTCGAATTGAGAAACTCAGTTCTAAAAATTATATTATTCAATTATCTATAAAATGACACTAGTTTCGCTAAAATCGAAGGTAATACAAAAACACGGTTTTCGGGTCCATATCGGTATATTGTACAATGTACCATAATATATTATTATTTTATATAGATTAAATTATATACTTTATTTATATTAAATTTAAATAAAAATTTTAATTTAATAGATTAGTTACATATATTTTTAATTAGTTAATTATCAATTAATTATATGCTTATATATTTATTAATAACTTAATTATATGCTTAATTATTTCATTAATTACTTAAATAATTTCTTAATCATATTTAATTATTAATTATTTATTTAATTACTAAATTACATTTATTATTATTATTTATTTTCATAAATTATTTTCATTTATTTTCCTCTCTCTTTTCTCTCTTTCTCTCATTCATTTCTCTCTCATACTTTACCAATTTCCACCCTTCTTCCCCGTTTCTTCCTCTTCCTTCTCCGTCACCACCTGCCCTTCCTCCTTGTCATCAACCGTCGAGAACCTCCTCAACTGTCGGCCGTTCCTCTAACGACTTGCCGCTCCCGTCACCCCGCCGGTGACGTAACTTCGCCTCCTCTATATAAGGCGTCGACTCCCTCCGATTCTGAGATATCTGCCATTTCACTATCTTTCCGATGAGAGGATCCCAGCTTACGTGAGAGGGACAGTGACAGCGTCGTGTCTTCTACCATCGAGCAAGATCGGAAGGGTGTGCGGCGAGATCACCGCAGGCGAGGTGTTGCTCTGTCACACTCCGTCGTTGCGCGAAGCCTCCGCGATTACCGTCGTCGTGTCAAGGCCTTCATCTGAGAACTCCTCTGAGTTCCTCGCTCCCAGGCGAATCCATCCACGATCATGTTTTTTGTTAGGATTTCTCCATCTGATTCCTCTTCCCCTCATGTAATCCTCTCTTTTCAATTTTTCCTTCTTCTCTGTATTGTCCCTACGATTATAGCCTATCCATTTCATTTTCCATACCTCTGTTTTCTTCTCTCGTGTGATTTTATTCCTGCCCATTCAATTCTGTTTTCTTCTCTCGTGTGATTTTATTCCTGCCCATTCAATTGGATCAAAATCCAAGTCAGATCACTTTGCAAATCCTCAATTTGATCAAAATCCATATCAGATTACTTCGCAAATCCTCAATTTGATCAAAATCCATATCAGTTTACTTCGCAAATCCTCAATTTGATCAAAATCCATATCAGATCACTTCACAAATCCCTACACCCTTCTGCTGACTGTATTGACCAAAGCATTATGGCTTTGAGTCGCCAAAGCTTTGCAGGAGATGGAGCATCATTCTGATCGCTAGAAGCTTTATTGATCGAAAATACCTGCTACCACAGAGCTTGGAAATCTGTTAAGCTCGTCGGATTCCTAGTACTTGAAGCCGCATAGCCGAGTGTGTCCACCGCCCTCGAGGTCTCCACTTATAAGATCTATAGACCCGATCCATCTGTGATTGCGAAGCAAGGCCACCACCTTGAATTAGCACAAAAACAGGAGAACCAATGAAGAGTACGACTAACCAATGCGAGCACTTGCAAATATGTCGGAATATCCTCCGAAAATCACATCATCTGTAGGTAATTTTGTTTAATTTGCGTTATCTCGTTCTAAATCTGGTTGTTTGTTGCAAATTGATCATTCTGTAACATCCTCGGGTTGAGTATAATTGTCGCAACCATTACAACACACGCAACTGCACGGAGATCAGATCAGCGTCGAGCAAACCACATCACCATCGAGGTCATCTTCAACGGACATCCAAAATCAACGAGATCTGAATCCATTTCTTTGATTGAGACCCTCTGCTAAAATAGTTCGAACAAATTTGAGGAAGAATATCCCTCTCATGCTCCAGATTGACCCAGATCCATACGATCGATCGTAATCCAACACATCAAATCGATGGAACTCCAGTCGTTTAAAGCGCCACACCTGCTGATCACGTGCAAAGCCAGATTTTTTGGAGGATTTGCAGGAATGTCCTCGGATTATTTGTAATTGAAAACATGTTTACAGGTCCTGCGGCTAGTTGAATCACGTTCCACCACGTGCCGCCACCAGAACACGCGTCGACCCGCCACTAAACGCCCTCACGTGCACAACACGTGAGGTGGATATAATTTGGATCAATTTTGCAAAATATTCCCTATTGTTCTCAGAATCTAGAAACATATTCGCATAGAAGGAGAGTATGATTCACACGTGGAACCTGGAAGATTTGAACACGTTCCCTTAACACTTTACGAATTGACGAACAGGTCTAGCTCCAGTTGCCCTCACGCGTCAGCACGTGCGTCCCTAGAATTTGTGCACGGATATCCTTCGAATTTTTGGTATTTCAAATACCCCCAATATTTCTAGAAAATAATAGAAATACCCCTAAACAGTATATGCACCCTATACTATATACATAACAAATAAAATTCAAAAATACAAAAATATAATACAAATACATAAAAATACCAGTATCATACAATATACAGTATGAAATAAATGTTAAAAAAACAAAAAAATAATAGTTAAAAAAATTTAGCATTTAATAAATCATTAAAACGCTAAAAAATTAAAAAACTTAAAAAATAAAAAAATAAACAAGCTTCTGAAAATCCTAAAAATTATCTAGAGCATATTTTACAATATATTACATATAAAACCAAAAATAAAATAAAAATCAAATATTAAAATCATAAAAAAGACAAAATTCATCAAAACTTGTAAAAAGCATAACTAAATATATAAAAATGGCCTACAAACGCACAACATATCATTTTTAAAGATAATTTCACATACTTTCCATTAAAAATAAAATCAGAATATTTTCGCATTGTGTGCATTCTTAAAAATTGAAAATACGTCCAATATTTTAATAAAAACATAATTTTCAACACTAAAAATTCATTAAAACTCATAAAAATCCATAACACCTTCTAAAACTCCATAAAAATATAAAAAAAATAAAATATAAAAATAATAAAATAAAAATTACAAAATATTTTCTAAATAATAAAAAAACAACATACTAAAAAATCATGAAAACAATATAAAATTCATAAAAATATAGAAAATCGTTAAAAATAAATAAAAAGTAGAAAATCCATAAAATCCTAATTATCTATTGATTTCCCTAGTTTCCAACAGTTTGCCTCCCTGTGTTCGACACTCTCGTGCTTAACCGCTATACACTTAAGTTTAGGAGTATAAATAAAAAATAAGAAGATTAATTCCAAAATAATCTTTTCTGCTAAAACTCACTTGGTCGATATAACGACCGCGGAATCCCTTTTCTATCTCCTTTGAGGAATAAAGAAATTGATCGAGTGACGATTTTTCATGCACTCATTCACATAATGCACCTATCTAGATATTACTTGTGGATGCATATTTTGTTGGGTTTTTTACACTTTTTTCCCTTTAAGGTTCTGCAATTAAAGTTAGTTCTTATGTTTTTTACAATAACACGTACCCTTATACTCTTCCAAAATTCACAATTTTACCTTTCTATTATTACACTTACGCCGCATTGTTTAAATTAGTGACGATTAGTTCAAATCATCAAAAATTGCATCATGTAAGCATTGCTATATGGAACATCTAGCACCCATCTATCGATGCCCTCATCACTAGATCCTCTTGATCAATCACCCTTTACTCCAATACCCTCCATGCTAGAGCTTTAGAAAGAAAAAGAGGTATTGGTTAAATGAGGGAAATGTAGGAGAAGGTCGGATGATTATCAATATGCTGGACACCAATCATTTATGTAGTACATCGGTATAAATGTTATACACAAGTATACATACACGTGTACTTAATGATGTTGTTGTTAGAATCTATCCTAATATGCGAAAAAAAATACAAGTTCATGTCATTTTTGAACCTTTCTTGTGAGCGTGTCATTTTTATACATTTACTTGGTAAATTAGTGTTATATATCTAGACATTTTTCTCTCGGTAAATCATGCCTAGTTCTTCGCAAAGGTTCAAAAATGATATGGTTCGCAAAGATTACTTGCGTATGTTATAATTACTTGCATACATTTACTTGGTAAATTAGTGTAGGTACATAATTATCAACTCTCAGTTAGATATGCTTGCATATGTTAAACTGGTCTTGTAGACGCATGTATATACAGAGATAGACATTACATAGTATCTTCTGTATATGTACGGAACAGTTCAACTTGACCGATCGACTCCACCTTCAAACCCCCAATCGAAGTCCAGCGTCTAAAGCAAAATTCGTTATGCGTCCTTTAAGATGCACCAAGCAGACATATCAAGTTGGGTCCGATTGGCAGCGAACCTGCTCGACTATACTCATCTTGTAATTACGAACATGCGTGAATAATGCAGATAGAGTACCTGCAGTAGTAAGGATATGCATCTACTTCACAATGTCTCAAGCAAACCCATCATATCTCAAGTAGTTAAGCACAACCAAGACAACCACACGCAGTGCAACTGCAAAACCAACATAAAAGGATCTGATATGGTCGATCATGTGGCTCTCGCCATAAGAGAATATTTAGAAATCTCAATAGTTATCATTCTTTAAAAAAAAACATGAATAACTGCATACACTAGTAAGTATTTCTGCGGAAACAAGAGATTGAAGAACAACATAAACCAAAAAATATGATAGTGCAAGTACTCATGCATCTCAGCCATGTCCATCCCAGCAATATACACGCGAAGCAGGAAATAAAACATATGGAGAATAGTTTCAGAGTCCAAACTAATGCAGACCTAAAATCTGATCAAAAGGTAAATAAGTTATCTTACACCACAAAGAAAAATATAGAAAAAGAGAGCAACAACATACGATTGCGTGCCAATAATGAAGTTCAGTTCTCACCCCTTCAAAAATGCATGGATGGCCTACCCGATGAACACAATATATGTAGAAAAACTACGTACTTAGAAAAGGGAGGGCAGAGAAAGGCAGCTGAGAGGAATGAAGCCTGGTCCGAGACAAACCATCTCATGCCACTTAGTGGCATATTGCAATGGTGTATTGCCCTCGAGCCAGCCAACATTCCCCTCAACATAAGCCTCCCACCAATAAACACCACCAAGCCAACAATTTGAGACGCCCTGAGGAGGAGGGTGAGGGCAGTGTAGGGGTGTGGGAATGATATATAGCTCACAAAGTGGGAGAGAAAGGCATCTTAGGTCAGGAGTGTAGGTATGTTTTGTGAAGGGGAGGGCAGGTGGTCACTTAAAAACACTAACAAGGGCTGTCATTAAACATGGGCAGATATGGCACAAACTGCCTTGCAACTTCATTGTAGGAAAACAACATGTCAATGTTGAACAACACACACATCACAATAAATGCCCTCTACCTATCTCTCTGTGGCCGCTAATTAATAAAAAGGAAACCACAGCCCAGTGGCATCTGCAGCCACACTCACCTTTCCCAATTCCCTGTTGGCGAATTAACTCCTCTGCGGATTTATCAGACGGGGCGGTGGTTGGTGTGGCCATTGTCCTATCCAATATCCATGCAAGGGCTGCTTTGATTTGGGCCGGATGCATTCCATCATCATTACTATATCATTGCACCCAACGCCTGTCACATGTATATGTGCATCTACACGTATGCATGTCATGCTTCAGTAGGGGGGCGGGGGTGGTGGGGCAATCCACTGTGTCCGCCAGTGCTGGGCAGCTGACACTACTCAGAATGAAGCTGACATTGTAGGACTGATGCCAATCAATGCGGCATCATTCTTACAATGATGAGACCTTGATTTGAGAAGCTTCGTATTTGTTTGTGTATTTATGTACGGTACAGCTACACGTATGCATGCCATGCTTCTGAATGGCTGGATTATTTGTCATTGGTTCGTATAGTAAAAATTGGATGATTAGCTGTTAGAGGATAAGAGTTCTGGGGAAAAGGAAACTCTGTACGTGACATATCAGGTGACATGATCTGATAATGGTTATGAGTAACGTTCAGAACCCTCTGAACAGAAGAAGAAACGAGTTTATTGCTATAAAAGAGACAGGACCAACGTTACAATATTATTTGAAAGTCCTGCATCACATCACGTGATCATGGTGGTGAGGAGTTTCATCTCAGTTTTATGTTAGGGGCCTAGGGCTGTTTTGATAATTCAGTTTATGAAGTATAGATAAGATCAAGTGGCTGTGAATATTTATTTTGTTGACAGTTTAGTAAAATAATCTGTTTCACATCGAAGTTTCGCCGAAAAAGCAAAAAAAAGCGTTGCTTAAAAGAGCCTTGATATTTCTAAGTTCAAATACCTGGGAATCGTGAATATTGGTTAATACAGTAATATTCCTCAGAAACGATGCGTATCTGGTTTTACTCGTTAAAAAAGCAAAATATGAGAGAGGTACTTTTCAGAGCTATTAGCTCAAACTAGAGTCTCACGTTGGACGATCTGAATGTCGGTTTCATTTGTATCTATTACCTTTTAATGGTGATTCTATTTGTTTGGAAGACATTCCACAGCTCCACTTGAAGCTTTTGCCTCACTTGGATTTTTTTACTTCGGTTTTTCTGGGGGTTTGCGACGCATACATATAGGATTTGAGACTTATATAATGACATATATGCTCCTGTAAACCAAGTAATGCCATTCCTTATACCAAGTATTATTAACACACTTACCCTTTTATCATCACGATATTATCTATGCGTCCAAACAGTGATATGTATACATATAAATACATGCATGCATGCATGCATGCATGCATACATACATGCACCCAGGTGCATGTAATTTTACATGCATCTGGGCCTATAACTTCCACTTTTTTTACTTTTTCAAAAAATACCATCATTAATATTCATCTATATATCCCTCATATATGTCATTTCTATTTCATCAGAAACAGAGACTCATGCGCCCTCCATCCAGAACAGGTCGATTACAATAATTTTAAGACCGTTAAAATGACATGTTCTAGATGGAGTGCATATAAGTCTCTGTTTCTGACGAATTGGAATGACATATTAGAGGGATATCGTGACGAATATACATGGCAGTATTTTTCAAAAAAGTAAAAAATTAGTGGAAGTTATAGGCCCAGGTGCATGTAAAATTACATGCACCTGTGAGCATATTCCCTATCCCCCCTCCCTCCCTCCCGCCCTCCCTCTCTCTCTCTCCCTCTCTCTCTCTCTCTCTCTCTCTCTCTCTCTATATATATATATATATATATATATAGAGAGAGAGAGAGAGAGAGAGAGGGGGGGGAGGATGGGGAGTATGCACCCTGGTGGATGTAACTTTATATGCACCAGGGCTTATATCTCCCATATTTTTTACTTTTTTAGAAAATATCACCATGTATATTCATCTATTTTTAAAATTGTTGTAATCGACCTGTTCTAGACGGAGGGCATATAGGTCTCTGTTTCTGACGAAATTCGAATAGTATATTTGAGGGATATATAGATGGATATACGTGATGATATTTTCCAAAAAAAATTAAAAAATTGTGGGAGATATAGGCCCCGATTTACATGCACTAGGCATATGCCCCATCCTCATATATATATATATATATATAGGGTAAAATGGGGCTGCCCCCAGGGAGTAGCCAACTTGGCTACTCCCACCCCTATTTTTCTCTCATTTTTTTATTTTTTTGGAAAATAAAAGTTTGTATATTCATCATTATACCCCTCTCACATTCTATTAAAATTTCGTCAGAAACAGAGACTCCTAAGCCCTCCATCCAGACGTCATTTTTTTAACGATCGTAGGATTTTTTAAATCGACCATGTTTGGATGGAGGCCGTAGGAGTCTCTGTTTCTGACGAAATTTTAATAGAATGTGAGAGGGATAAAATGATGAATATACAAATTTTTATTTTTCAGAAAAATAAAAAAAAGAGAGAAAAATAGGGGTGGGAGTAGCCAAGTTGGCTACTCCCTGGGGGCAGCCCCATTTACCTCATATATATATGAGGTAAATGGGGCTGCCCCCAGGGAGTAGCCAACTTGGCTACTCCCACCCCTATTTTTACCTCATTTTTTTATTTTTTTGGAAAATAAAAATTTGTATATTCAACATTATATCCCTCCCACATTATATTAAACTTTCGTCAGAAACAGAGACTCCTACGGCCTCCATCCAAACATGGTCGATTTAAAAAATCCTGCGACCGTTAAAAAAATGACGTATGGATGGAGGGCTTAGGAGTCTCTGTTTCTGACGAAATTTTAATAGAATATGAGAGGGATATAATGATGAATATATAAATTTTTATTTTCCAAAAAAATAAAAAAATGAGGGAAAAATAGGGGTGGGAGTAGCCAACTTGGCTACTCCCTGGGGGCAGCCCCATTTTACCCTATATATATACATATAGATATATATATATATATGGGGCCCTTCGAATGAGGTGGGTCTTTCCTGAAATTCAGAAAGCCACTATCAAATTTGTAAATTACGTAACAATTTTGTAAATTTAAACTACATATTGTAAAATACTGACGATTATACAATTATATAAAATATATCATCCATATTGTAACAAACTTTTAATGTCAAATATAGTAATATTTTCATAAATTTTTCATGATATACATATTATATTAATATTTAATATTAAATTTATGGAGTTGAATGTGTAAAATAAATAGAACAAATGCTTAAATTGACGTGGCTTTCCATGCATCCAGGAAAGGTGCACCTCATTTGAAATATTTCCTATATATAGGGTATAATTGGGTTTCCCCATAGGGGGAGCTAACTTAGCTCTCCCAACCCTATTTTCATCATATATTTATTTTTTCATCATTATATATCTATATTATGTTATTAAATTTTTCTGTGAAATAGAGATGCATATGAGCTCCATCCAGACAGGTTCGATTTCAACAGTTCTATGACCTTTAAAAAAGTCATGTCTAGATGGAGGTCGTATGTGTCTATGTTTCTCACGGAATTGAATGACATAATATAGGAATATAGTGGTGAATTTCTGTGGATGGATTTAAAAAATAAAAAATAGGGAAAACGGGACGGGAGGATTCAAGTTAGCTCCCCTTAGGAGCACCCACATATTTTTCCAAGTATATATATATATGGACCCTTTCAAATAAAATGTGGTCTTACTACTTTTGTAGTGAGCCATTGAAAAGCGCGCACCTGATCTAAAGGATAAAAGACTGTTGTATCAACCAGGTGGATTTTTGCAGAAATTTACTATTATTTTATTTATAATCCTAAATATTGATGTATAGTAAAAGTACGAGAGTGTCAAACTCAGGGAGGTAAACTGTTGGAAAGTAGGAGAATATAGTAGAAAATTAAGGTTTTATTGGTTTTCTAATTTTTATTCATTTTAGGAAATTTTGTAGATTTTTAGGGATTTTTATAAATTCTATATTGTTTTTTATATTCTAAGTATTTTGTATTTTTTAAATTTTAGAGATTATTTTAGTATTTTTATTTTAATTTCGAAAACTATATTTTTATTGAAAATAGATTTTTATTTATGATTTCAAAAATAGAATACAGAAAGAAATATTTTTATTTTATTTTTCCTTTAAGGTAGGTGAAAATATCTTCAAAATAATGTATTGTATGTATTTTTATGATTTTTCATTAATTAGTTAAGAAATTTTAAAGTTTTTATGTATTGTGTATTTTTATTATTTTTAATATTCAAATTTTATGTGAAAAATATGGGAAAACGTACTAAAGGTAATTTTATAGGATGTTAATGGTATTTTTATATTTTCTATTTTATTTATTACATAATTTTTAGTATAGTATTTAATATAGTGTACTAGGGTATTACTGTGATTAAACGAAAATCTAGGGGTTATTTACACAAGGGTATGTGGGCAAAAGATCTAGTAAGCATTGATGAATCTCCATTTCATCACATTTATTCTATTATTTTGGCCTTAAAAACCCTAGTAAATGCATGTAAATACCTTTAGTTTACAAAAATTAGCATTTATCCCCCGTTGCGTAAATTGTATATAAAATACTGTTTTTTATTCCAAAATTATAGAATAAAGAAAATAAAATATTAAAGATATTTTATGACCCAAAACTACAAGGAATTAAGTAATGAGAGATAAGGGGACCTATTTTATTTTTCCTCTTTTTATACCTCAAATAAAGAAACTTTGTAAATGAAAGTTGTAGATAATAAAATATAAAAAATTACAAAATTGATTTCATGCAAAAATAGTATACACAATAAAATGTATACTATGAATAAGATTCCAAAATCCCAACTTCTTAGACCCATATCTCTCAATCAAAATCACCTTTAATTGTATATAACTTTTAATACACTATTTAATGAAGGTTGTTTCATATTTTTTAGAGTTAAGGAGTGAACGTTTGATTTTGGACCCCTACTATACAATATACCCGATTAAAATATTCATTTTATTTATTCTTTATTATTTTTATTCTTTTCATATTTTTACAAAAATTTTAAATATTATTTATATTATATGTACATATTAAAGATAGAATAAAACACTACATAAAACATTAAAATAAAATATGTATATAAAATATATATATATATATGAATATACAATAACGATGCCTATATAATAAATGGACCTATTTATTTAAGTGTATATATTATATTAGAAAATATAATAAAAATATATTTATGCATATAAAAATAAGTTATAATTATATAAAAAAATAAATTAAAATAATAAAATAAAATATACAAAATAAAAATATAACAGTTAAAACAGAGGTAAATATACCTATAAATGGCACCCTAAAAATAACTTGTAAATAATAACCTTGCAAAAATCATAATAAAATATATGAAAAATAATAAAAAAAAATTATTTTATAATTTAAAATTAATGAAATCATTTATTATTTTATATTAAATTTATTCTTAATTTTAGATCTGATTTTTTCTGGTTCGTCCACATGGACCAACTAGGGTTCAACCCCACTTGACCATGATCAACTCTCTAACTGAGGTCGTAGGGTTGTCAGACATGTATTTTGACCTTGTTTCTCCCTTTTTTCCAAGTCAATACAATCACCGACTTGGTTAGATTTCTTTTGGACTTTTTCACATCGATTCTCATTGATACACGTGGACATGATTCCTCGAGAGGATCGTCGTTGCATCGCTACCATTATCCCTCTCCTGGACCTCGTTCCATCATGTGTATAACATACCACCTTCATCCAAGATTCAAGTTTGATCCTTCTTCCACCCTCTGAACCCAAATCTGAACTTTGATCCTCATTCCTGGTGGCACCAAAAGATGAATTGACTCCTTGGGAGCTCGGTTGGGAATCAAATCGAAGATCCACTGCTCGCTGCCACTTTTGCCGAAGCTCCTGCTCTCGGTAGATCTTCGATGGTAAGCTTCTAGTTTCCCTGCTAGTTCATTTTCTTAGGACCTCAATAGCATAGTGTAGTGATTCCTTTCGTGCTATTTCACGTTATTGCAAATCCCTCAATCGTCAATGCTCATGCTCCGCCTCAGTATTCCGACCATATCCTCAATGATCTGCCATGTCCAACGACTCTACGAGCTTCCCCTCTGCCTTATGATCATCTATCGCAACTCCGTCCACCATGTTCTTGCACAGAACATGCATAGCTCCTCCTCCTCTATTGCTCGTCGGAGGAGCTCCACCAGAGCCATCTTCTGCCCATTCCACCCCCTGAAGCTCCACCAAGCTTTGGGTTTCTCCGTAACAAGTTCCCTGTAGGATACAAAACGAAAAATGCATTTGCAGGGCTCTTTAAAGTTCAAACAAAACCGACAGGCGCCTGGTCTCTTCGAAGCTGCCTCGAGGTCCCCAGAGCCTTCTAAAGCCTCTCCGAGTTGCGAAAGACTTGTAGGAGCAGTTCCCTTATCGCAGCAGCATCGAAGGTGGCTTGGCGAGGTTGTTAGGGCCGATTGAGGTTCATCTAGTCCAAGTTCTTCACGAGTGATGAGCACAAAAAACACCGAGCAACCAAGGTAGATAAATCAAAAGCGGTCGTTGCTACCTCAGTCGCTCAGGTGCTCAACAAGAAAATTATTCGATCACCAAATAAAGATCAAAACACAACAAAACTCAAGATAGCGGTCGTGCTATTAGATTAACCTGGTATAGCGACCAGGGTTGAACTCAAGGAGCACGTGATGGCCTTGCGGCCTATGAAGTAGTCAGGAATAATGTAAAATAAAAGACAGGTATTTTTGGTGGATTTTTAATATTTTTATATTTTTTGGATTTTTAGATGATGAAGAGAATAGCAAAAACAAGGGAACAAGCAACTTCACACAATTATTTAACTAATCAAATAAGCTCAGAAAAATCAAACAAAAATATTTTTGTGTTTTTTTATATTTTTTTTTAGTTAATTTTTGGTATTTTTTGATTTTTTATAGAATTTTATAAAAATGAAAGAAGACTGAAAACAAATGCTGCTGTCCAATCAGGCTTCAAGGGTAAATTAAAATAGAAAATGGCCCTAATAAAACCTGAAGGTAATTTTTCTGTATATGAAATACAAGGAAAATTTAGGTACTGGATTTATTGTTTTTGGATTTTTCAATTATTTATTAGAATTTTTATAAGATTTTCAATGTTTTCAATTTTTATAGTTTTTATAAGTCCAAAAATGACCAAAATTGGTCAGAAAATCAAACAACAACAAACAAATAATATCTAATTTTTTTGTTATTTTTAAAGGTGTTTTAATATTTTTTGTTATTTATAAAACTGGACAGTAAGAAAAATACGTGTTTTTGAATTTTTAAAAATAATAAATGGGCTCTAAAAATTTCCCAAAAATTATTGAAAATTCTACACAGTGGCAGGAACCATGTGTCGAATTATCACTTGATTTGGATATGATTTGATATTTTATTTAAAGCAACCATGAGCCCACAGTGCACAGGGACCTAGTTGCAATAAAAATATCTTCGGAGGACCTAAAAGTAACAAACCAGGAAACCCAGGGGGGTCCGGTGTAAAATTCCCAAGAACTCACGTGCAAAGCACGTGACCTGGGGCACTCAGGGACCTACTTGTAATAAAAATAAGTTCTGAGGACTTTTTAGCAACAGGTGCTAAAAGTCCGGGGACTTATTTGCAATTTACCCACTAAATTCAACACATGCACAAATAAAACATTTGCAGGGGTATAAGTTCAAATAGCTAAAAAGATTTTTCAGTCATTAACCATCCCATGCAAATAAACCACAAAAATCATGTGACGATGCACGTAGTCCACATAGACAGGGGTATAAATGCAAATAAAATAAGCACGAGGTCCAAAATGCAAAATGTCCAGAATAAAATGAATGGGATAAAATATTTACATGACTAACTCATAAAAACCATAAACAGAGGGGCCTATTGGAAATTTACCCCTTATTATATCCGAGGGCTGGATGTGCACCACGTGTGAAATCCAACGGTCAGGAGGGGGTGGTGCCTCAGCAAGGGGCCCTCGGTGCAGATCGGACGGCCGGGAACCTTCCATGTGGAAGATCGGGCGGTGGAGGTGCGACGTGGGTGAACGAAGGGTCTCCTGCTCTGATCTGACGGAAGAGAGCCAGCCACGTGTATGATCGGACGACGGCGGAACGTCGTGGCTAACCCTCGTGGATGGAGGGTCCAGATCAAACCTCCCAGAGATCGGACGGTGGAGGGCTCCTCAGATGAACGGCTAAAGTCACGTCTGGAGCCAGAGGAAGATCGGACGGCTCTGGAGGATGCTCGATGAACTCGATGCCGGCGAGTTTCATCGGGCTCGTGTGCGTGCAGGAGAGATCCTCGGAGGCTTCTGAAGATCGGAGAAGAATCGTGGGAGCCTCCCGCGTCTGAAGATGGCCTCCGATGAGGCTGGAGGCATCGGAGGTGGTCCAGCGACCACAACGGAGCTGGAGCTGCTGCTCCTGAACGACGAGCCCTCAGATGGGCTCCTTTGTACCTGCAAAGCTGTGCAACAGACTCCTGGGTCGAGGGCAAAGTGCCTCGACCCGGTTAGGGGTGGTGACGGTGAACGGTGCGTCGAGGTGAAGGGGCTCCGGCAAAGTGACGGCGGTGGAGCCCCTATCCCAGTTCCGGTGCGAACTGGGTTGGATGAATGGGTGCAGAAGGTGCGCGGGGGAAGGGCGGAGATGATGGATGATTCCGATGATCGAGATACGGGCGTGGGTGGTCGGAATCGGAGCTAATCGGCGACGGGTCGATTTGGGCGAAAAGCTAAATTAGAGAAATAGGAAAGAGAAGAAGGCTACCTACTGGTCGAGGTCGACTGTGGATGAGCTGGGGAAGCTCTAGGTCCTAGCCTCGAGGGCCGTCGATGCTCGAGGCTCGAGCACCACGTCTGGGCGGTGCACGGCAGCATGAAGTCGCCGGATCAGTGGTCTGGTCGCTCCCTCCTCGCTGCGACATGGCCGAACGCAAGCTGTCACTCTCGCGGCGGCTATGGAGGTCCCGCGGTAGAGTGAAACGATCCAAAGATGCGAGAAAATGGAGGCGGAGCTCGGACTATATATGCCTAGGGGTCCGGCTATCTGGGAGTCGGGCGAGAAGCTCGAAGCGCGGATCCCCAAAATCCACCCCGGGCGTGGATCAGGGTTGATCAAGGTCGGATTAGGACCCGGGGATAACGGATTTAGTGATCGGATCGAGTGTAGAAAATGTCGAGAAGTCGGGTCGCGGGCTCGGATCCGGGGTTCAGTGGTCCAGGGGGGAGTTGACCGGGGGGTCAACATCCCCCGTGGACCAGTCAGTAGAGGCCACGTGTAAATGATTTAGAATATCAAATTAAAATAGAAGATGGCCGAATAATTAAAAACTCAAAACATAAAAAATGTTTATTTTATTTTTTTCTATTTTTTGTGATTTTTAATTATTTTTTTGAAATATAAATTAGGTATCTACATTATAGTACTCTATATAGGTATATACACAATATTGATTTTTAATTTTTGTTTTTTAATTGTTTATTTTTAAAACAAATTATCCCAATTTTATATTTTATTTATTTATAGGATAAAATTTGGGATAATATTCTATTTTTATTTTATTTTTATTCATTATGTACATGGTTGAAATAAGTAGTTTTATTTATATCCATGTATGATATATATACAAGGTGGCTTTGATTTTTATTTTTATTTCTTTTTGTTTTTATTTTATTTTTGTGATTTTTATTTTATTTATATACATTATGAAATAAGGGAGTATATACATATTTTTATGGAATTTTATTGATTTATTTACAAGGTGAAATAAATACATAAGTGATTTTATGTACATGGCTTATGTACAATAATGAGGGGTATTTTCACTTGTTTTTAATTTTATTTTGTTTTTCTCATTTTTATTTTAATTTAATATTTACAAATATTTACAAATAAATATGACCCATTTTTATTTTTATTTTTAGAGAAAAATATTTGTTTTTATTTAATTACAGGTATATGTACACATGAGCTTCCTTATCTCTCTCTACTTGGGCATTTATGCGATCAGGCCCATGTTGAGCCATCCCTTGGGATTAGGTCGCTCGATATTTATTCTAAATATCTCCCTCTTTTTTCTCTCTATTTTTTATTTTTGCACAAAAACATGCTAATTATTAAACTTTATAAAATGCATGCACTTTGGTAATTATTTGTATTTACAAGAATATACATGTATTTGCAAAGGTTTTTGTAGCTAAAATATAAGAATAAAGAGTGATGAATGGGTATTCATCAACGAGTTCCTTCACCACCATCCGGGGTCGTTAGATCCTACCATGTTCTTCGTGCGATCTAGTAGTCGTTAGATCGTTGATGAGCGCCCGCGCGACTAAGCTAAAATGGCATCAAAGGTCGTTGCAACCTCAACCACTTGGATCGAACTCAACAAGAAAAAGAAGACCACCAAAATAAAAATCAATAAATCAAGATAATATAGCGGTCTCGCTAATTTATTTTACCTGGTATAGCTACCAGGGTCGAACACGAGGAGCACGTGATGCTAATGCTATGAAGTAGTCGAGAGTCCCAAAAAGATAAAAAATGTTGGTTTTTAGTTTTTCAATTTCTTTGTAATTTTTAATATTAAGAAAAAGGCTAAAAGGAACCAACAATCAACACTTAACCAATTATTTGAAGACTCAAAAATACTCAAAAGTTCAAACTAAAAATATTTTGGATTTTAAAAATATTCAAATATTTTTATTGATTGCCTTCTCATTCCTCTTATTGGCGATCAGATTCTTTTCGGTCATATTCTTCTATCTTCTATGCTATGCGGATGGAATTTTTCTGATTTTTAATTGATTTTCTAAAAATGAAATAAAAGCAAAAACAACAAACAATGTACAACTGAGATCTAAAGGCAAGTTAAAATTATTTAAAATGCCTATAAAATCCCAACAGTAATTTTATCATGAACTAAAACCAAAGATCTAACTATAGAAGAAGATAACATATTTTTTTGAATTTTTATGAATTTTTAATAATTTTTATAAGATTTTTGGTCTTTTTCAATTTTTTGGTTCTATAAATGGGAATGAGATGAAACTTGGATTGAATGAAAACACAATAAAACACACAAATAGGAATGTTTTTAGAATTTTCAAGACTTTTTATTATTTTTAGTTGATTTTACAAAACAAATAGTGATACTTTTTAGGGTTTTTGACTTTTTAAAAATAATAAACGAAAACAAAGCAAAACCAAAAATTCAAAGAATCTCCTACACCATGGTAGGAGCCATGTGTCAAAATTTCGTGATTTTCGGACAATGTTTGCTATTTATTGAATCAAAAATCAAACACACGGCATATAGGGACTAATCTGCAAGGAAAATATGTTTCAGAGGCCAAATAATAACTCACAGAAAAACTATAGGGCCCAACTGCAATTTTCACATCAATTTTCGTACATGCTGGAAAACACCATTCACATGGGTATAATTGCAAATACCAGAACTATATCCTCAAATCATAACAGAGAGTAAATTCAGGATGATTGTTGTAAATAACACACAAGTACACGTGACGAAGCACGTGAAGCCACACAAGAAGAACTAAAATGCAAATAAAGAAAACTGCAGGGGCTAGTATGCAAAAAAGGTCCTCTGCATAACTTTTATTTTACAGACTAAACTAGAAACAAACATAAATGTAGGGGAGACTGAGCAAATTGCCTATGCAGCACGTGCGCTGCGCGTGGGGTGGACATGTGGCAGGCTCTGACAGGGCGAGGGCGTGCGGCTTTGGCGTCTACAGGTGGCTGATCCAACGGTCGTCAGACGGCAGCTACGTGGGTGGTACAGAGGCTGTTAGATGTCATATCTAACGGCCTGACAAATGCAGGTGCTGAACGGCTACGATGGAGTCTGGCAGAGAGGCGTAATCCAACGGCGGCGAGGGGCTCAGGAAGAACTCCACCTATGCGAAGTTCACCGGAGCAACGAGGGAGATCGACGACTCCGATGAAAGATCGGATGGTGGCAAACAAGTTGTGGGGCTCCTCCGCGTCGGGTGCGTCAGTCGGATGGGCTCGCTGACGGTCAGATCTCCGAGACAAAGGCTGGGACCTGGCTGAGCTCCGGTGAAGGTGGTCAAAGGTGTATCCGGGTCGTTCCACGGACACTGAGACCTGCAGGGTAAAGCTCAGACTCGGATCAAGGCTCTGATCGAGGTTATTTAGCCTAAGATAAAGAAAAGCGGCGGTGAATGAGGTTTGGGTCTTTGACGAAGGTGGTAGAGGATACCCAGATCCTAATCTCGATGCAATAATCGAGACTTAGGTTGATCAGGTAGCGTAAGAAGATGGGGGGTGAACGGGGTAGTCGATCGGAACAGATGGGAGTGGCTGAAAAGGATCCGACCGAATGGTCAAAGCTGGCGGAAGTGCAGTGGAAGAAGAACTAAAGATCAAATTAGATAAGGAAGATAAGGACTACGGGATCGATACCTGAAGGTCCTAGTGAAATCCTGAGCTCCAGGGGGTGTTTTCGATGGTGGTCGTTGCGTCGACCTCGCTACGAAAGGCGGGGGAGGCTCGTCGCAGCGGTGCTCTAGCCACGAGTCTTGAGTATCGGCTGCAACGCTCCTCTCCGATTACTAAAGGTCTCCTCCGGCTGTTGTCACTAAGGCAAAGGATCCTAGGGTAGTAGAGAAGGGTGCAGTGCGAGCTGGTGAGCAGGGGAGGCAATGGAAAAATATATAGCATGTCATAGGAGGTCAGAGCAATCGGGCTAGGGCGCGCAATCTGAGGTCAATCCACGACTCTCTAAGGATCCGCGAGGATCACTGATTGACTGGGGAGACGTGGGCACCGAAATCGGGGCATGAGTGGGCAGGATCCGATCAAGAAAAATGGGAGAAGAAAGGGCGTGAATCGGATCCACGCGTAAGAGGGTCCGAGAGGGGCAACTGATCGGGGTCAACATCCCTCCTAGACCAATCAGAAAATAGCTCGGTCAAAAAGATTTGTAAAATAAATTAAAAATAGAAAATGATTTAAAATTAAAAATTGTTCAAAATAAAAAATATTTATTATTTTTCAAACTATTGTTTATGATTTTTAATTATTTTATGAAAAATAAATTATGGTATATACAGTTTACTATATTATATACATGTATAAAATACCTATGTATTTTAAACAATTATTTTTAATTCCTTATTTTTGTATAAATACGCCAATTTTATATTTTTTTATTTACAACATATCATTTGGATTCTAAAATAATTTTTATTTTTATTATTTATTTAGAAGTGTAAAATAAATAGGTATATAGTACATATATACATGTATTATGTATAAGGTAATAGAGAGAAAATTTTATTTTTCTAATTTTTGTTTTATTTTTAGAAATATATACAAGGTTATAAAAACATCTTTTTATTTTTATATTTTTGTAAAAATAAAATATATACACATAGGAAGGAGTACGTACAAGATAGAGTGGCCCTACCTCTCTCTACTTATTTTATTTGGTCATCAGGCCCATATTGGATCCTCTCTTGGGTTCATATCACTCAATATTTATTCTAAATATTTCCTTCTTTTTCTTTTATTCTTTATTCTTTTATTTTTACACAAATACATGCTAATTATTAGATATTAACAACTGCATGCTTATTGATAATTTATTGTATTTACCACAATATACATGATGCTTTGCCAAGATACTCAACTAAAATAAAAGAATAAAGAGTGGTGAATGGGGATTCATCACCCCCCTATACTTTACTTTTGCTAGTCCCTTAGCAAACACTTATTTGAAAAAGATGTGAAAAGAGAAAGAAAAAGAAAAGGAAGGGAAATCAAGGTTGATTATTAAACTCGACTTCATTAAATTGAAGTATGGAGCTCAGTCATGCCTTTGGATTATTAGTTTGTCGGAACCTTATTTGGACTTAGGTTTAAAACTCAACAGTCTCTATGTTCCACCAATATATAGTCAATACTCCTCAACAATCCAGATCAGAACAAGTCTACATACACAAACTCTAATGACCATGATTTTTTCCTTGTATTGTGTAAGTGATATGTAGCTCCCCACCTCAGAAATGGCAAAGTGACAACCCCCCTCAACAAGGTAACTCTAATGCCCTAGTCTGGCAGCTCTTTCCTCAAGGAGCGGGGTATTCCCTTCTAAGTTCAAGTTCAACCGGCTCAAGAAGAGGAGGAAGAAGAGAATGGACAATGACCAGTGTAGCCATGTATCCTTGGGAGCCCTTCCAACGTAGCTAAGTCTCCCGCTGAAAGCTTCATGAGATGAGAATGTGCAACATAAGCTTTGCTTTATTTGACTATATACACTCCAGTGGGTATTTTATTTTCAATCAGACCCACCACTTTTTTGGAGTTTTTCTTTCTTTGCACATTTTTTCTTTCGATGTGCATAAGTACAACATATCTACATGGTGCAGCATATATACATAAGGAGTTTTTCCTCTTGAGCCAGTGGACTATCCCTCTTTTGAAGCTTTATTACAACCCACAACTCCTATTTTTAAACCTCAACACCACCAGACCAAGTTGAGATGCACTTCCTTCACTAAAAGAAGAAGAGAGGTTCCGCTTAGAAGTACTACCCTCATATGCTACCCCATGCCAAAGGAAACTGCCTCCTCACCACCTCATCTGTGGAGATCTATGTGTAAGGTGCTGGTGCAAGTAAAGCCATTGTCTATGAGAGTCATGTGTGCGTTGTTGAGTGTTCTACTTAAGCTCATCAAGAAGAAATATGATCATAGCCTAGTGGACTCAAAAAATTAAGTCCCAAATGGAACTGAAAAGTCTTAACCCTAAGCCCTATAAGGTTCCTCTTAAAATTAGGTGGATTAGGTCTTAACTAAGCTCCATTTTCTAATTTAATTCCAGGACAGTTTAAATGTCAACTATGATTCAGAAAAACTGTACAAATATATACAAAAATCTTTTTATGCATATGCAAAATTTTTGAAAAATGTTTGAATGAATGAATGCATGCAGAAGTTTTGCAAAATATTTACACACATTTACACAAGAGTTTTTGCAAACTTTTGTTTTTCAAATATTTTACAAAAATTTTCCACTATAGACATAATTTTGTTATCAAAGTATTTACAAACTCTTTACAGAAAACATTTTTTTAAGTCATTTGTACAAAAATAGTTTTTATAAATAGCTATGTATGTGCAATAAAGAATTTTTATGTACAAGGAAAAAATTTAAATTTTTATGGAGTTTAGATAAAAGAATTTTATTCATTTTATTTATTAGCATACCCATACAAAGTATGAGTAATGGCTAAAGTATATATGAAATATATACGACACCCCTATACTTAGCTCGAACGATGTCCTCAGAGTGGATCAAGAGAGATGAAGAAGACATAACTCGTGCTTAGTATAGGGAAGTGAAATGGAATTGTATGCTACAACGACGAATCAAAGAATAGAGTTAAGAGAGCTCGGTGTTTCCCCCTATACTTAGGATCAAATAATCCTAAGTATAGCAGGATGAAGGGAAATCCGAGTGATAGAATGTACAGAGTTTACCTCCCCTATACTTAGGGCGAAAGGTCCCTAAGTATAGGCAGCAAAGCAGAGGTAAAAAGAATCAAAAGAATACTCAGGAGTCCAACACCCCCTATACTTAGGGTAAAGTACACCCTAAGTATAGCATAATCATAGGATGAAGATGGGTTGTGGGACTAAAGAATGGAATGATATAGACATCTGGATCTATACAAGGCGGAAGATAGTGATAATCAGGTATGAGATGCACTAGATGTGAATCAAAGACCACATCTCACGCAAAATGAATAGGGGCAACATCAACGACCAGCGGCTCATGATCTAGATATGGTTTGAGTCATTGCCCGTTAACACGAAAGGTAGACTCAGATGACATCTCAGATATGTCAATACTCCCATTGTCTTCTACCTTTCGGACCAGGTATGGTCCCTTCCACTTGCTCTGCAACTTCTCTGGAAATAATCTAAGCCTGGCATCAAACAACCATACTCTTTGATATGGATCAAACTTCTTGTGGCTGATATGAGAATCATGCCACTCCTTCACTCGCTCCTTGTAATGTAGGATGCTTGAAAAGGCTTCATCTTTAATCTCCTCCAGGGCTGCCAATTCTACCCTCCTCTGGTCTCCTATACTCACTAGATCCAAAAGTATATCTGTGATAGCCCAAAGTGACTTATGCCTAAGCTCAACAGGTAAATGACAGGGCTTGCCATAAACGAGGCAAAAGGGAGATGTACCCAAAGGAGTCTTGAAGGACGTACGGTATATCTAGAAGACCGAGTCCAAAAGTTGTGACCAATCCTTTCGGTCAGGGTGGACGACCTTCTGCAATATAGTCTTGATCTCCCTATTCGACACTTCAGCAAGACCATTGGTCTGAGGGTGATATGGAGTGGCTACTCGATGGTCAATGCTGAACTCGCTAGCAAGGGCCTTTACCTTGTCGTTGACGAAATGAGACCCCCCGTCAGATATCAAAACTCGAGGCGCCCATAACCGTGAAATGATATTCTTCCTCAAAAATCGGCATACGATCCTAGCATCTGCGGTTCGGGCGGGGATGGCCTCAACCCAACAACTCACATAATTAACGACCAACAGAATGTACTCGAATCCCTAGCTCTTAGGGAATGGACCCATGAAATCAATGCCCATGCGTCAAAAACCTCACAGAAGTGAATGGGCTGCATCGGCATCATGTCACGTTGTCCGCAAGTGCCCATCATCTGACGATCAGTACATCTCTTCACAAATTAATCAGAATCCTTGAAGAGAGTAGGCCACCATAGGCCGGATTGGAGCACTTTCGATGTTGTTCTCCTCCCAAAGTGATGTCCTCCTGCATCCAGCTTGTGGTAGTAGGTGAGGACGCTATGGTGCTCCCCCTGAGGAATGTACTGTCACCAGACACTATCCCCTCCTTCATGGTAAAGGATGGGATCCTCCCAATGGTAAGATTTGGCCTTCACTAGGAAGGTCTCAAGTCTCTGCCTGGGCCAAACTTGTGGAACTTTCTTGGCAATAAGATAGTTCACAGTGTCGGCGTACCTGATGAATCCTCATTCATCACTCTTTATTCTTTTATTTTAGCTAAATATCTTGACAAAGCATCATGTATATAGCTGTAAATACAATAAATTACCAATAAGAATGCATTTGTTAATATTCAATAATTAACATATGTTTGTGCAAAAATAAAAGAATAAAGAATAAAAGAAAACGAAGGAAATATTTAGAATAAATATTGAGTGACCAGAACCCAAGAGAGGGCCCAATATGGGCCTGATCGCCAATTAAAATAAGTAGAGAGAGATAGGGCCTCTCTACCTTGTGTATATTTATACTTATGTATATAATTTATTTTTTTTAAAATAAAAATAGAAAAGGGTGTTTTTATTCCTTTGTATATACTTCTAAAATAAAACAAAAATTAGAATAATAAAATAAAAATAAAATTTTCTCTCTATCCCTTGTATATAATACATGTGTATATATATATCATATACCTATTTATTTCACATTTGTAAATAATTAATAAAAATAAAATAAAAATTATTCTATACTCCAAATATTATATTGTAAATAAATAAAGTATAAAATTGGGGTATTTATGCAAAAATAAGAAGATAAAAATAATTGTATAAAATACATATGTATTTTATACATGTACATAATATACTATAATGTATATATCATAATTTATTTTTCATAAAAATAAATAAAAATCACGGAAAAATAATTTGAAAAATAACAAATATTTTTTATTGTATAAACTTTTTAAAATAAAATCGTTACCTATTTTAATTGAATTTTCAATTATTTTTATGTATCTTTTTTCTGATTGGTCCAGGGCGAACTGTTGACCCATGTAAACTGCCCCCCCCGGACCTTTCTTCGCCGAGATTCTGTTTCCACCTGATTGTCTCCTAATTTTCGTGAAATGATCCAACCACCATCCTTATTACTCAGCTGCTCCGATTATCGAGGGACGATCCATGACCCACGCCCGATGAATCCTCCAGGGATCCGTCCCTCGGTTCGTGCACTCAAGCTCCACATTTCTCGGACCCTACAGAGTATAAATTCTCCAAGAGCTGTACCTTCTTCTTGATCTTTGGTCGCTCTCTCATCTCCAGTGACCTCCACCTCAACCCACGAGTGACAGCGTACGATAGAGGCCGTTGTAGAGAGGACTCGAGCCCTGTAGCCTTAGGTCCGACGAACGCTTCGTCGTGCTCCGCCGCAAGGAGAGCCTAGCATCTGGACCCGTCGAACCATTGAGGCAAAGACCCCCGGAGGTCCCTGACCTTCATCCTAGACAACTCCATTCACCAGGTAGCTTAGATTACTTCTTGTTTACTATTGATTCTAGATTTTCGCATTTGGGTCGACTTCCGTTCATCAACCCCATTCACCATGATCGAATCATCCAATCGCCATCCCGACGATCATATCACCGTTGCTGACCTTCTCTACACCTTCTACGCCCAACCGTTCATCTCGTTCGCCCAGGAACGAGCACCCAGGCCCTCCTTCGCCATCGCTTCGCCAGAGGGCCACGCATCGCCTCGTCGACCACCCATTCCGCGCACTAACGAGTCGATGCACTTTTCCCTCGACCTAGTAGCTCATCTTTGCAGGTCTAGATCCCAAAGGGCCTCATCTGGAGGTTCGAATATCAGAGCACAGCAACTCCAGTACCTTTGTGTCGTTGGGCCATTCACGACGGTCCCAACCTCATCAGAGCATCGTCATCTCTGCGAACAGGCGCCAGCATCATTTCCCCCATCTAAGCAGCCCCGGAGGACATCTCAACCGCACATAGTAGCTGGTCGAAGCTCGCTGGAGGTGAGTTCTTCAACGTTCTTCCAGGAGGTGTCCCCGTCGTCGGATCTAGGCTCCCTCCAGTTTTGATCGTGATCGTTCATCCTCGGGGAGTCCTTTATCGTTCGATCCATCTGAGGATCAACTGTCAGTCGTCCATCGCTGAACCGGTATCACCCACGCTCAGCCATCCGATCATAAGTGGATCTGTTCAGCCATTGGATCGCTAATAAGAAGGGTATTTGCACTTAGGCCATGTTATCTTCTTGCATTTATTTCCAAGTCTTGTAAATATTTTTCGGAGTTGTTTTTAGTTTGGACCTTTTGCGTCTAAGACCTTATGCTTCTTTTATTTGTATTCGGTCCCTCTGTTTGTGTAGCATGTGATCAGCCACGTGACCTCTGGGTTATTTGCATGTTTCATCCTGGATTTCATGGTTGTTAATGAATGAATCTTTATAAATAGGATTTACATTTATACCCCTGAGTACCTAGTTCACGTGATGCCCGCGTGCGGATCTGGTTGTGTTGTAGATTGAGCCCTAAACTATTTCCATGTGTTACTATTTGGCTGATAACTTTTCAATAATTGCATATAGGTCCATGTGTGCTGTGTGTTTGATTTTTGCTTTAATAAATAACAAATATTGTCCAAAAATCACGAGATTTTGATACATGGCTCCTGCCATGGTGTAGGAATTTCTGTGAATTTTTGGTTTTATTTTGTTTTTGTTTAGCATTTTTAAAAATTCAAAAACCACAAAAATTGCCTCTGTCTATTTTCAAAAATCAATTAAAAATATTAAAACCCTTAAAAAAATTCTTTATAAAAACTTTTCTGCTTATTTTTTGTTGTTTTAATTACTAACCAATTTTTTGTTGCATTTTCACTTATAAAAACCATAAAAATAAAAAAAGAGTAAAAATATCAGAAAATCAGTAAAAATTCATAAAAAAAATAAAAAAATGTATTTTCACTTGCTGTAGTTAGGTTTTTATTTCTAGTTTGTCATAAAATTGCCGCTTGAATTTTTTAGGCATTTTAAGAAATTTTAAATTGCCTTTAAATTCTGGTTGTACATGGTTTATGATTTTTGGCCTTGTTTGATTTTAGAAAATCAGTTAAAAATCAGAAAAATCTAAGAAAATTAACAAAAACATATGAATCCTTTAAAAACACAAAAACATTTTTATTCTGCATTTTTTGTTATTTTTTAGTCTTCAAATAATTTGTTGAGTGATGATTTGTGTTTGCCTTTTACCCTTTTTCTTGTATTAAAAATTATAAAAAAAAATGAAAAATTTAAAACCATCATTTTTTATCTTTTTGGGATTCTCGGCTACTTCGTAGCTTTAACATCAAGTGTTCCTTGTGTTCGATCCTGGTAGCTATAGTAGGTAAAATAAAATAGCGAAACTGCTATTTTTGCTTGATTGATTGATTTTTATTTTGGTGGTCTTCTTTTTTCTTGTTGAGTCCGACCCGAGTGGTTGAGGTCGCAACGACCTTTGATACCATTTTACCTTAGTCACTCGAGGTCGCTCATCAGTACCACGGGAGCGAGGCAATAGCAAGGATCACCTCATCTGGGAAGGTCTCTTTAATAGGATCAATCTGCTCAGAATCGTCAAGATGCTCTAATTGGGAGAGGTGATCCGCCACCACATTCTTGAATCCAGTCTTATCCTTAATCTCAATATCAAACTCCTGGAGTAGAAGGATCCATCTGGTCAATCTCGCTTTGGCATCCTTCTTTACCATGAGGTACCTGATGGCGGTATGATCAGTGAAGATAGTCACTCTAGATCCAATGATATATGATCTGAACTTATCCAGGGTAAAGACTACGGCTAGCATCTCCTTCTCAATGACGTTGTAGTTCCGCTGCGCGACATCCAATGTACGACTAGCATAGTGAATGGCAAATGGCACTCCATCCCTCCTCTGTCCCAGCACGGCCCCTACGGCAAAATCGAAGGCATCCGTCATGATCTCGAATGGGAGAGACCAATCAAGCGGCTAAAGGATAGGAGCCTCAACCACTAGACTCTTGAGAGTCTCAAATGATGCAAGAGACTTATCATCTGCAATAAACTCGGTGTCTTTGGTCACTAAATCAGTCAACGGTCTAAAATCATGAATGAATCGTCTGTAGAAACTGACGTGCCCCAGTAAAGACCGTAATTGTCACAAATTGGACGGTGGATTGAGTTTTCTGATGATATCCACCTTGTCCGGATCAACCTCCATGCCCCTGTTGGAGATGATATGACCAAGCACCGTCCCTTAAGTCACCATGAAGTGACTCTTCTCCCAAGATAACATAAGATGGACCTCGATGCATCGTTGAAGGACACGGTCTAGGCACTCAAGACAAGCATCAAACCCATCACCATAGACCGAAAAATCATCCATGAAGACCTCTAAGCAATCACCCACCATGTCCGAAAAGATGGACAACATGCACCTTTGGAATGTCGCCAAAGCGTTACATAGACCAAAGGGCATACGTCTGAAAGCATATGTCCCAAAGGGACAGGTGAATGTGGTCTTGTCCTGGTCTTCTAGCGCAATGGCCACCCGATTATATCCGGAGTACCCGTCAAGAAAGAAGTAGTGACTCTTCCCATTTAGCCTCTCTATAATTTGATCAACAAAAGGCAGCGAGAAATGATCCTTCTTGGTGGTCTGATTGAATCGTCTGTAGTCCACACAAACCCTCCAAGAAGTGGGTACCTGGGTAGCTATCTCCTCTCCAGAGTGATGCTCGTCTTCTTGGGCACCACGTGTAATGGACTAATCCATTTGGAGTGGGAGATGAGGTAGATAAAATCGACGCTCCACCATTTTGAGATTTCCTTCATGACAACCTCTCGAAGGTTCGGGTTCAGCCGCTGTTGGAACTCACGTGATGGCTTAGCGTCCTCTTTGAGATAGATACGGTGGGAGCACAGGGCCGGACTTATCCCTTGGAAATTGGCTACTCTCCACGCTATTGCCTTGCGATTCTTTTCAAGAACCTCCATCAAATGAGATTCTTGCTCTCCAGTCAAATCTGCTGAGATAATGATTGGGTGAATCTAATGCTCGCCCGCAAGGAACCTATACTTCAGCGACTGTGGCAAGGGATTCCTCTCTGGACAACTGGGAGCTGGCGGATCTAGCCTCTGAAAGGTCTGAGTGAATGTGACCAAATCTGCATGGGCGAACTCTCGCTGAACCTGAAAATTTGGTGAAGACTGCTCTATTGGTGTCTCTGTACTCTGAATCAGCTTAGTCTCCACCCTAGCTGCTAGCTCTGCGGAAATCAAACATGGAATCATATCATCAAACTCTGCCCAGTCAATATCTGACTCCGAGGGATCTGAATTTGAATCTGAAGAAAAATCAAATGCCTCGATATCAGGGATGTGATTTGCGGCCTCGAATGTGTCCTCTGCTAGGAATGCGCTCTCCAAGCTCTCCTCTACTGGAATATGTGCATCAGCGGGATCTGAAGGTGAGAGGATGGCTCGTGAAATGGGGTCTGCCCAAACTGCCTCATCGCATGTGATCACAAAATCGCACTCCTGGTGGACGTCTCACTCTGCCTCTGTCATCTGCTCTGAATCACTAAGCGGCTCTGGGCAAGCTGAATCTCGTGCTCTAGTCTCATCGGTCGTCTCTATTTGTATACTCCCGCCCTCGATGTGAAAGTACACCTTCCCACTATCATGATCGGATACTGCCTTGGCTGTGGCCAAGAACGGGTGTCCTAAAATGATGGGGGTATCGATCACAGACTCAAGGATCTCCATGTCCAACACAACGAAGTCCACAGGGAATTTCAAGCCTTGAATTGTGACGACCACATCCTTCAGCAACCCCTTCGGCCTCTTGACAGATCGATCAGCAAACTGAAGGACCGTCCTGCTTTGTTGAAGAGGGCCAAACTCGAATCGGTCGAGTAAGGCTACCGGAAGTAGGTTGATAGAAGTGGGTTAGAAAACATTTATAACAGACAGAGATCAAAATGTACAAAAATCTGAAAAGATTATAAGTTGTGCTCCACGGCAACAAAGTCATTCTGATAACAGCGCTTTATGACTTGGGTTAAGGAATCTGATAATAATAAGGTCGTTGCGACCCAAATCACAAGGCCAAGTGTCAAGGATAAAATAGAGAACCACACAATCACAAGATAAAGCAATCAAAACAATGTAAGCGATCGTTGCTATTTATAACCTGGTATAGCAACCAGAGTCGAACTCAAGGAGCATGAGAAAACGTTCGAAGTAGTCGAAATCAGACAAGAATTGCATTTTTTATATATTTTTATGTTTTTCAAATTTTTGTGGTTTTTAGTTAAGGGAGGCAAACAAAAAAGTAAGGCAACTAAACATACAAGCATGCCTTTGCATTTTTTTATTCAAGACTAAAATGCTCAAAAATAAGGAACAAAAATATGTTTATGTTTTTCGAATATTAAGGTATTTTTGGTGATTTTCTAGGGTTTTTATGATTTTTAGATGATTTTATAAAAATCCAACAAGAACTAAATCGAGAAACAATGCACAGCCTGGATAAAATTACAAATTAAAAATACTCTAAGTGTCCTAATGTCCTGGTTATGAATTTTATGAGAAAATATGTATAAAAATCTATAAATAAGAATTGGAATTCTATTTTTTATTTTTCTAGAATTTTAATGATTTTTATAAGTTTTTTAGAGTTTTGAGATTTTTAGGCTTTTTATGAAAGTTTTTGAAACAAAACCGGTACTGGAAGTAAAACACATAAGACAAATGATAACCGCCCGAACGACTAAGGTAAAGGTAAAGAAATGGTCGTCGCGACCTCAATCACTCGGGCTAAGTATATCAAGAAAAATCAACCACTCAGAACATGTAAAACTAATCGAGCACAAAAGAGAGCGGTCCTGCTATGAGATTAACCTGGTGTAGCACCCAGGGTCGAACACAAGGAGCACAGATTGGCCTTGCGGCCTACGATGTAGTCAGAAATCCGAGAGAGTATTTTTTTAGTGTTTTTAAGGGTTTTTATTTTTTTTTAGGATTTTTGGAATATAAAGAAAACGGGAAAAGCACACAAACAATTAACTTGAACAATTTATTTAATGCATTAAAAAGCAAGCAAACATTCAGCTAAAAATATTTTTATGTGTTTTATATTTTTTTATGTTTTTGGTGAATTTTTGAGATTTTTCTGATGTTTATTTTATTTTCTAAAAATCAAACAGTAAGAAAAAGATAGGGTACCGTCCAGCAGGGCCCAAAACCCAAAGATAAAATATCTAAGGATCTCAGATGGCCCTAGAGGTAATTGTCTTGTATTCTATAGAAAATAAAGAAAATTTGGGCACCAAAATTATTGTTTTTGGATTTTTAGATTATTTAATATGATTTTTATGAGTTTTTAGGTGTTTTTAGATTTTTAGGGTTTTTACTCAATGAAAAATAGCCAAAATTGGCTAGAAAAACAAACAACACACAAAGAACAGTAACTAATTTTTGTAGAATTTTTGGGGGTGTTTTTATATTTTTTTGTGATTTTTTCAAGTGAAACAGTGCCAAAAATAGATGTTTTTGAATTTTTTTTAAAATAGCAAACAAGATCAAAAATGTCCTCAAAAATCTACAAAAATCCTACACCATGGCAGGAGCCATGTGTCAAATTTTCGTTGGATTTGGAGGTGATTTGGTATTTTATTCAAAATCCAAAAGGGGGCACTGTGCACAAGGACCAATGTGCAAATACCCGAAAGTCTGGGGGCCAAGGTGCAAAAATCCCAGCTAAACACGCGCGTGGCGCGTGCCTGGGGCACTCAGGGGCCTTCTGGTAAGAAAAACTAAGTCCTTGGACCTTGTGGTAACTGGTACCAAAAAGTCCAGGGGCTCGATCGCAATTAACCCACTAATACACGCACATGCTCAAATAAAACGCTCACAGGGGTATAAAAGCAAATACCATAAAGTTTATATTCATTCCATAACCCAACAGAACTACAGGATAAAGGACGCAAATAGCCCAAAAGTACACGTGACGAAGCACGTGGGCTCACATACACAGGGGCATAACTGCTAATAGAGTAAGTACGAGGTCCTTAATGCAATTATTCCAGAAAATAAACAACTTAATTCAAAAATTACAGGACTAAAATGAAATAAAACAAACAGAGGGGCCTAAGATGAATTTACCCCTTTTATTATTATCGACGGCCTGATGTGCGCCGCGTGGCTGATCCAACGGTGGAGAACGGGGCGGCGCTCTTCTTCTTCAGCTCTTGGGCCAGATCGACGGTGTAGAGGTGGCCACGTGGGTGATCGGTCGGGTCAGGCGCTGGGGGCCTCTCTCCTCTGTGCTGACGGTTCGGATCAGCCCCTCGAGATAATCAACGGCTGCTGCTCCTCAGTGGATGGACGATCAGGATCGAGACTGGAGCGGCGGGGCTAATCGGACGGTGAAGGAGGATGCAGGAAGAACACTCCGCCGGCGAGCTTCGCCGGCTTCGTGCGCCTGCAGTCGTTCTCCTCAGCTGCTGCTAAGTATCGGAACAGATCCGCGGAGACGTCCCGCAGCTGGTGAAGGCCTCAGATGACCCGGCCGAGCCCTGGAGGGGCTCCGGCGAGGTCGGCGGCGACGGGCTTCTGGCCTGGATGTAAGGGGGGCTCAGATGCCCTCCTTTTGACCTGCAAAAGGCACCAGAAGCTTCGCGGGTCGAGGGCAAAGTGCCTCGACCCGAAGAAGCGAAGTGAACGTGGACTGTGGGTCGGGGCGGATGAGCTCCGGCGAGCGGAGGATGGTGGAGCTCGACTCCCAGCTCCGGGGTGAGCTGGGTTGAATGAAAGAGCGAAGAACGTGCGTCGGAGGATGGCGAAGGTGTGTGTGGGTTCCAATGATCGATAAAGTGCGCGATATGGCCGGAATCAGGGAAACTCGTCGGAGATGCGATTTGGGCGAAATGAAAAATTAAGCTAAATGGAAAGGCTAATCGGCTACCTGGGTGATGCGAGAGACTGTGCTGGAGCTTGGCTAGCTCCTGGTCGTAGCCTCGAAGGGCGTCAAGGCCTGAGGCTCGAGCTCCTGCACGCGGCGGAGCAACGGCGGCGCGAAGCTGCCGGATCGATGGTCGGGGCACCCTCTCCTCACTGCAACAGGGGCAAACGCGAGCTGTCACCTCGGTGATTGCTCTGGAGGTCACGGGAATGAAAGTGGCGAGCCAAAGATGAGGCGCGGAGGCGGCGGAGGTCGGGATATATATGGAGACAGGGCAGATTAGGGTTGAGTGGAGGCAGCTATGGAAGGCGTGGATCCCACGGCGAAGGATCCGGCGAGGATGTCGGATGAACGGCGAAGAATCCGGGCGCGGGGTTCGCGGGGGCGACAGGCTGGAGACGCGTGGAGAAATCGACGAAGTCGGGTCGGGCGCGAGTCGACGCAAAAGGAAAGAGTCCGCGGGGGAGTTGACCGGGGTCAACAATCCCCCGTGGACCAATCAGGAGCTGCCACGTTTTTAATTTTTTGTTTATTTAATTTAAGGTAGAAAAAGGCCGAATTAAGAAAAACTCAAAACATGAAATATTTTTCTTTTATTTTTTTCTATTTTTTGGTGATTTTTAATTAATTTTTGGAAATAAAAATAGGGTAGCTATATATATAGGTATATGTACACTATATAGATTTTAATTTTTGATTTTTTTATTTGTTATTTTTATGTATTTTCATGCCCATTTTATATTTTATTTATTTACATCATAAAATAAAGAACAAAATGGTATTTTTATTTTTATTTTAATTATTTATACACAAGGGTGAAATAAATAGTTGTATACATTTATATACATGGTATCTATACAATGTATTTTTGTATTTTTTTAATTTTGTAATTTTTATTTGATTTTTGTTTTGTTTCTTGTTATTTTATGTATGTACAATATGTAACATAGAATATTTACAAAAAGTTTAGAAAATAATTTTATTTATTTATAGGGTTAAATAAATAAAGGATGATGGTCTATATACATGGTGAAAGGGCATTTTTGGAATTTTGATTTTTAAATTTTTATTTTGTTTTTAATAGTTTCTAAATATATACAAAATGTATACAAGCATATTTTTGGGTGAGGAAAATATAATTTTATTTATTTACAAAAGTATGTACACATGAGCTCCTATCTCCCTCTACTTTGGCTTTTATGCGGTCAGGCCCATGCTGAGCCCTCCCTTGGGTTAGGTTGCTCAATATTTATTCTAAATATTTCCCTCTTTTTCTTTTTACTCTTTATTCTTTTATTTTTGCACAAAAACATGCTAATTACAGGTTTTTACACAATGCATGCTTTTGGTAATTATTTGTATTTACACATATCTACATGTATTTGCAAAGGTTTTTGTAGCTAAAATAGGAGAATAAAGAGTGATGAATGGGTATTCATCAACAAACACCTCTATTTTTTGGGTTTTCAAAATAATTTTTATAATTTTTATGTGATTTATAAATAGATAGTTAGATTTTTATGGGTTTCTGATTTTTAGAAAATAAAATACTCAATGAAATTAATCCCTAAAATCACAATAAATATTATACGTTAGCAGGAGCTAATATTAATATTTAGAGAATTTTGGACTTTATTTAGTAATTATTTAATTTTAAACAAGACACACAGTTTGCAAGGACCTAATTGCAATTATAATAAAGTTTACATACCAATAACTAACTTGGATGAAAAGTGTAGTGCCAACAATGCAAAAAGTCCAGAGAATTCACGTACATGCACAATACACCACGCATAGGGGTATAAATGCAAATATCAGAAAATATTTATTCAAAACATAACACTTAGATATTCAGGACAAAGCAGGCAAATACACCATAAAATCACGTGGGACGGCACGTGAGTTCACACAAACAGGACTGAAATGTAAATATAAGAAATGACAAGGGTCCACATGCAAAATAACAAGATTATTTTAAACTACGACAAATACTTACATGACTAAATAATAAAGACAAAATAGATAGGGTCCTGAGAACAAATTACCCCTTATTAAGAGCGATCCAACAGCTGATGACGCTCCACTTATGATCTGACGGTCAGGATGCAAGGATACTACATCGGCGATGGATGGTGGAGATGTGATCTTCAGCTGGATCTGACGGTCGGAAGTCTCCCGAGGATGGATGGTTTTTATTAGAACTGGAAGACTCCTAGATTAGACGGTAGAGGTGATGTATGGAAGATCAGAGAAGAAATTGCCTCCAGCGAGTTTCAATCGACGATTGCGCGTGGCTCCTACGTCGTAATGAGCTGCTGGATATGGAAGAGTTCGGTGAAGGTGCTCCACAAATGCTGGATAGCTCATAAGGGCCCAAGACCAAGAGAGAGGTTCTGTGGAGTCGTGGTCATCCTGGGGTTGTCCAATGGTACCTCTGACCTCCAGATGAGGTGTGGTCTCTCTCTACCCCTACAGGAGAAAGGTTCTTGCTTGGAGGGTGGTTCTAGCATGGGTTAGAGCATCACGAGTAACAAAGAGCAAGATATGGGGGGTGAAAGGGCAGGTCTCCGGCGACGTGAAGGATTCGACCTGTATGGTGTTGGACATGCTAGCCCACGGCGAGCCGTTATGCAATAAATGTTATTGCACATATCATTCCCTGATCTGAAATTAAGAATAAATAATTTGCATAATAGGTCCCTCTGTACAATTAGGGTTATGTACCATGGTCATCTTAATGATCATATAGCTGTTGATCCAATAATTAAATCATAGAGGCTGGTGCTTGGATGAATATCTAAAGGGTTAGATTGAGGACTCATCAAGCACCGTCAAATGATTATTAAGAGATGATCTCTAGCCAAAGTAGGAGATGGCAATCCTTTCTCACATAGGTTGATATTTGACCGACCTCTTAATGCATGTCCTTTGCATGGGAATAGTGATTCGGAGGTGTCAGATTAGTTAGGTCAAAGGGTTGACTTAACGAGATCGAGATAACCTAAGCCCTATGATGAATGTTGTCACATCATAGGCACACATCCTCTGAGCGGAGACAGATGTGTTACTATGTGTCTGAGTGTGTACATTTGGCAGACCAATAGGTTGATGACCTAACCAAGGTCTACACACCGGCGCGCTGGTGTGCATGTAAGGGCATATGAGTAATACGATCTGTCAAAGGGATCATACAGGTTCACTTATGAAACGGAAGACATGAGCACACTCATGAGGTATTGGGACGGATCAAATTCCATGCATGGTCATCATGCTTTGGTAGCATGGCAAGAATTTGAAGGTATGATATATGCTTTGGGAAAGCATATGATCGATACCGATTCCCAATGACCAAGATTGAGAAACTTGGTGATCAAACCCTGAAGAAGATAATGTAAAATTGATCTACATCTTTAGGTTGATCATAGGTCTTCCAGTATGCAGGATGTACAGGTATTGGGAATACCTGAGGGTGATGTGATCATAAACGATTGTATAACCATGACACTTCCATTCCAAGGGAGTGATGAAACAGGTTTGGATTTTAGTAGCTCCTCTTAGTAGAGAAGCAATCTGATCTTGGTCCAAGTGTCGGACATTGGTCTGAATGAGATCCAGATGCAATGAGAAGATTAAATTTGCGGTCTTGATTTAATCAAGCATCTGTGGGAGGTACGTAAGATCGGTATTTGATATGAGATCTCAACATCCACGTCACTATACGTGGAACAATACAATCGCTATGTCCTTATCTCCAAGTATCCGCGGAGAAAGCACATTATTCCTGAAGGAGTTCAAGAATAATTTCTTTGATGAATTCTGTATCCAAGCAACAAGATATTGATAATTAAATGAGACTTAATTATCAAATATAATATGAATAAGATTCATATTGTGAGAATGATTATCCAAGATAATTAAATGAGATTTAATTATCAAGGATACATAGATTGTGGATAGTGATATCCGCAATATTTGTGTATATATTATAAATATAATTTATAATATATTAAAGAGAGAGCACCTTTGTAAATAGAATTTGTTAATTGTTAATGTGAATTAGATTCACATTAAGCAATTAATTGGAAATGTAATTTACAATTTTGTTTGGGTTGTGAATGTCATTCACATACTTTCAATGGCATGATTGAAATATTCACAAATTAATTTGAAATTAATTTAGTGGATAAATTTGCAATAAATGTTGTTGCAAATAATTAAGAGATAATGAGATAAAATAAAAAAGTGGATAATAGACCATTAAATTAGGTGGCGTCACCCATGAATTAATCATGGGTGACGCCCCATGTTTTTAGGTGGGTAATTATCCTCTTTTTAACAATCATCATATTATCTTGTGATAATTAATTTTATTGAATTAAATTATGTTGATGATAATGCAACATATATTTAATTTAATATAAATTAATATGTTGTTGTTTTTGAACAACAATGATCATGGTCATTGATTAAAGATACATATCAATCTAACCATTGATTTTGTGTATGCCGTGGATTGTGATCCATGGACTCCCAAACTAGTAGAGGGCGACCCTAGCCTCTTCAAGACACATCGTTGTACACGTCTACTCTCTCTCTCTCTCTCTCATTTGTCATTCTCGCTATCTCTCTCTCTAAGGTGGTCGTCCACCTTGTGTTTTGAGGGAATAGCAATCGTCTCCACGCCGTTGTGTTGTCGCTTCGATTGCTCGTGGATCTCCATCTTCTTTGGAGCTTCTTTCTTTAGAAGAAGACGTCGGATTTCATTGGATGAAATCTGGCTATTCAAGGCTTGGATCTTCATCAATGATTGCGGGAAGCACGCGTCTCATCATCACGCCCGCAAGTGCCATATTCGTAGATCGGACTTGAGTCAGGAGGATCTCTTGCTTTAGAGATCTATAGATTGCAACTACGCTTCAAGAGGTATTTCTAATACTTTGTTGGTTGATGAAACGGTCCAAGAAATGTTCTTTTGATCATGTGGTTTCATCTCATGATTTAAAAATTTTAAATTCCACTTCATGTAGCGACTAGTGCGACTAGTCGCCCCAGATGCGATCAATACGCTTTCGTGATCCGTTTGAAGATTCCTCGTATCCTTCAAGTGTTATCAGATCCTTAGGTTGAAAAAGGTTTTGGATGCGATCAATAAACCAAGGAAGACTTGGGTCTGAAAGGGTTGCGAAAGTTTTATTACATTTCAATTTTCGCCCTCTGTTTAATTATATTTTTTGACACTGTTTAAATTGTTAAAACATGAAATATTCAATTGGATTTTGTTTCTCATTAAATAAGAAAACCATAGGATATGAGTTTATGAAATTTGGTTTCCATTTGCTCAAGATATGGCCCTTTGAATAAACATGTATTCACTGTTGCGGGAACTGCGAATCTAAACATGATTAATGAGTTAATTACTATTTTGATGCACCTAGAAATGCGTGAAATATCACTTGGGTTCAGTCATAAATCAAATTAGAATCGTAAAAACTGATTTTGCATAATTTGGATTCAAATTGATCAAGATATATTGATTTTAGTGAGTAGGGGTCACTGCTGAAAATTGACAAATTTGATCATGAACCATATGATAGTCATTCAAATAAGTTGATGAAAATTAATTGTAATTTTTTTGAAATAATTATTGATAAATATTTGTGAGATATTTAAAGATATAATTATTTCATTGAATTACATTTCACTAACCAATATGATAAAATAGTTGATCTTGGTCATTAATTGGTTGATATGAAATCATCAACAAATATTGTTTTCATGCAAAAACCCTAGTTTATCCTACAATAGTTGTAGGACAATTTTTACATGCAAAACCCTCTTGCTTGAATAGGATTGGGGATTTGTTTAGCAAATCTCTTTATAATATTATCAAAATGATTTTGATGAATATTATATGGTATAATTTTGGTTGATAAACCGATGAGCATCTCAAAGTACACAATGTTCTATCTGGCATTATCCTTTCCTGAGGTGGATATGGTGTCTAGTCGGGGAGCATTGGGGTAGCGGGTTGCACCGGATGTGGTTCGTCCCACTCCCGTCGGTAATGTCCATGACAGCGGGTATGGACTCAATAATGCTGGAGAAGTCAAAGTGTATTTTCCGAATTATTAAAATTCAAATAATACGTACTTTGAGATTATACCTACTATTCAAGTAATAATCAAGTTTGTTTATTGATAATTGGATTGATAATTAATTTAATGTGATTAAATTGATTATATCCAATTAAAACACTCTATTATTTCCCTTGGAAGAATTAATTATGTGAATATGATTTATGATAATTAATTATTAAAATTAGAATATGAAGTGGAGGGTCACATAAGTGACATCCATGGTCTCCCATCAAGGCAAAGGATTCTGTCGCCAGATATTGTATATTGGAGACACTTGTCCGAAGTGACAGATCATGTATTTGATTTATTTGGATCGGGTTCTTTGCTTCTCGAAAGAGTAAGGCCGTATACGTAGTGACCCCAATATCGAGTCCTCATATTATTGGGACGATATTTGATTGCGTATAGCGAGTATTAAGCTTGTTGACGGTTGGTTCAATTAATGACGGGTCAACATCACCTTAGGGGTGGTGGGCCCGGGTATTAAAGATCGAATTGGGAGATGCAAGTTGGACTTGCAAGGCAGAATGTGTTCCCGCTTCTTTTTGTCGGAATCACAAGTTCTCATATTATTGGGATGTGACAAGATAGGAAAGGAGATCACAGATCTTGCTAGAGATATAATGGTAAGAATATCTCTTACATTGAAAATGATTAGGGGAATGAACTTTCATTGTTGACAAGGCAAGACAACTTTGATATAAAAAATTCTAAATCAAAGAAAAATATGTATATATAATATATATACCCTTATGCAAATTTCTTATTTCAGATAATCCTTCATTAAACCCACTCAATGTTATACTCAATAATAACCGGTAAAATATCATGGATTGGACTCATGATCCAGATATTGTACTTGCAGTTGGATACATAATGTATGTGGTTGCAATGTACAAGTTTCCTCAACATAATGAGGAATGACACTTAAATAAAATAATAAGACATCACATTAGGATTTGTATGTCTCTATAGTCTTGATCTTTCATCGAGTGTACTTTGGAAGTGACATGTCGATGATGATCGTAATTGTCAAATAATCCTTATAAATTCTAAGAAGATGTTCTGGCATACATATGTGCTCTAGACATTTAATCATGAATGACATGGTTCTCTTCATTATGCAGAATGGTAGCTCGAAAAAGATGATGTATTCAAAATGTTTGAATACCTACCTGAACCTAAGTCTCTAAGAGTTAAGATATATGTAGATATGATGAGTGTCATCATTCTACTATCTATACTAAAGTCATTCATGAAGCTTCATAATAATCATTTTGTATGAATTTAATGAAGCATGTATAAATGTTGAAGTTCTTTTATATTGAAATCTTTTGAATTCAACATAAGAGATTCTTTGTCTTGAACAATGGTTGTTTATAGATGAAGAGAGCACAGTGGAAGCATGGGTCAGACCCATGTGAGAAGGAAAGTCAAAGAGTTGATTGTACTTCTATGACTTCCATATGACATCCAAAGAGTTGGATGAATGCCAATACTGCAATAAGTTGATGTGTTGATAGTATGACTATCAAATCTGTCTAAAATCCTTAGTGAAGGACTCAGATAGAGCATCAGAATAATCTACATATAATCATTGACTTTGACTTACTTATTTCATAAGATAAAGTCTGATAATTGTATCCCAATCTTCTAATGACACTTGCAATTGGTTGCATGTATATATTAGAAGATTAGAAATTCGATCTTAAGGTTTAATAGTCATCTACATGGATATTGATTTAATTGTTGCAGCAATCTCTGTTGGATAGATAGACTTCATATTCTCAGTGGGTGAGCCCTTAGTCTTGGAGAATGTCTCTATGACCTAGATATTAGAATACACTCATTGTTTGTTTTTAAATGTTGGAAATAAACATGAATTCTGAGATAGAACTATCATAAAGAGTTATGATGGATATATTCCAGATAGTAATCTAACATCTAGTGGATCTAGTGGACTCCAGAAAATTAGAAAAATTAATGAATGGTTCATTAAGATTTCTGATATTGAAAATTAAAATCGTTATAAGATCAATAGGAGGATGAAGATCATTTGACAATGATTTGGCATCAAGTTTTGGACATATGTCTACTGATGAGATCAATAGACTGGTAAGATATGAAACTTTAGAACGTCTAAAATTTCAAAATCTTACATACTTGTGAATATTGTATTCGGAGAATGTCCAATACACCCTTCTCTTAGGAAAGGTGTAAGATGTCAAGGTATTCTGGATCTCATACATATTGATGTATGTGGATCATCTATATCATAGTGAACATTATGGATATGTGATATCTATTGATGATTATGTATGATATGAGATTTCTTCTCTTCACCTAAGAAACCTTTGAAATGTTTTAAGATTTTACAATTTTGGTTTAGAACCAAAGTTTGAAGGAAGATTAATGAATTTGATCTAACCAAGGTAGCAAGTACCTATTAGATGAATTCAAAGAATACCTTATGAAGATATGAATATCATTTCTATCTCAATCCTCCTAACACACGTAAACTCAATGGAGTTGTAGGGAGATACAATTGGATCATGTATAACATGATTTGATCAATGATGAATTTTAGCATAATTATCCCTTAGTTTCCAGTTATATATGTGTAGTAGAGACTACATTACATATCCTTAATAAGGTTACATGCATGTAAGCTTGAATCTAGCACTTGAGAGTGTTAATTCATTAGGAAAATAAAGGATGGTATTGGATAACTACTTTATAACCCTGAGATTCTTAAAAGATCTCATCTATGAGAATGTGATTCTTAGAGGATGACTCTCTTGAGAATCAAGATGAAAATGAAGTGTAGGAACTCATTTATTCTTGAGAAGATAATGAGGCTCCTGAAATCGGGAACTAAAAGGTAAATTAAAGATGAAACACTAATACTTCTTCAAATGAGTTTGAGGATGTATTCCATGTGTCGATTAAGTTTGACAATGATCGGACTTCATGTGATGAAGCTCCTGAGGATCATGCCATGGAAAGATGGATATTAGCAATAAAGTCTAAAGTAGACTTCCTATACAAAGGTTGTATATGGACCCTCGAGGATCCACCAATAAGGGTAAGACTCATTAAGGTGTAAATGGATCTTCAAGAGAAGAGGACCTGATGAAAAGGTAGAGACCTTCAAAGCACGGTTCATAGCCATGAGCTACACACCAGAGGAGAAGACATTGCTTGCAATGAGACTTGCTCTTCGGTGACCATGCTTAAAATCATCATAATATTGCTAACCTTAGCTACACAACTTGACTATTGCATCTTCAAGATGGAAGTCAAGATTGCATTCCTCTGTGAATATCTCTGAGGATATTCACATGAAGTAGCCCCAGGGCTTCATGGTTGAGGAAAGCAAGGTGTGCAAACTGGAGAGCTCTATTTATAGACTCAAATAAGCTTCTTGAAGTTGGAACATAAGATTTGATGAAATTGTAAATGTTATGATTTCAGATAGAATCTTGATGAACCATATGAAGCTTAGTGGGAGTGCCATTGTGTTCATCATGCTAAATGTAGATAATATCCTAATCATTTGGAATGATATAAGGATGATAATAAGTGTTTTATGATCTGGCTATTCATACCTTGAGATATAATCTTAAAGATGCCTCTTGGATCTTAGTTCTGAAGGTGTTCAGAAGTAAAGAAAAGAGGGTATTGGGACTATCACATTTGTAGTACACCTTGGACATGTTCTATTTTCTGGAAATTCCAAGAAAGGCTTTCTTACCTTAAGATTTGATACTGACCTATCTAAAGGGATAGCACCTCAAAGAGTTGAGGAAGTGAATGCTAAAACTGGTTGCCCTTTTGTGCATCAGTTATGAGAAGCTGAAAGTATGCTAGATGTGTACAAAAGCCAGATGTCTGCAATGCAGTGGGAGTAGTAAATTGTTACTAATCCTACTATGGAGATAGAACACTTAGTTGCAGTAACAACAATATCTTCAAAGATAACAATGCTTTAGAGATAGTAATCTCTAAGTCTTGTCTTCAAGAAATTAAGACTTTTAGATGGAGATCTAAAAGGTCTTAACTACGAATACCTTAGGAGATAGAGATATCTAGGAATAAGGGTATTCTGATAAGGATAATAGAAATTACATACTGGTTATAATATTTTTTTTAGCTGTAGTGTCAAGGATACTATGACTGACAAGATTGAGTATTGTTTGCATTAGATGCAACATTCGCATTATATGCGAGCACTGTTACTGGGGATATGCAAGTGCCGTAAAAGGACTTGGCGTAGTCTCGCGGGAACAGAGTGCCTGATCAGCTTACCTAACTATTTTCTAAATAGCCTATGATTGTCACATGAGTGTGGGTTTAAATGATTAGTCCATTAATGGCTCTTTGGGCTAGTGGGAGATTGTTGGACATGCGAGCCCACGACGAGCCATTATGTAATAAATATTATTGTACATATCATTCTCTGATCTGAAATGAAGAATAAATAATTTACATAATAGGTCCCTCTGTACAATTAGGGTTATGTACCATGGCCATCTTAATGATTATGCAGCTATTGATTCAATAATTGAATCATAGAGGCTGGTGCTTGGATGAATATCCAAAGGGCTAGATTGAGGACTCATCAAGTACCGTCAAATGATTATTAAGAGATGATCTTCAGCCTGAGTAGGAGATGGCAATCCTTTCTCACATAGGCTGATATCTGACTGACCTCTTGATGCATGTCTTCTGCATGGGAATAGTGATTCGGAGGTGTTAGATTAGTTAGGTCAATAGGTTTACTTAACGAGATCGAGATAACCTAAGTCCTATGTTGAATGATGTGACAGCATAGGCACACATCCTCTGACCAGAGACAGATGTGTAACTATATGTCTGAGTGTGTACAATTGGCAGACCAATAGGTTGATGACCTAACCAAGGTCTATACACCAGCGCGCTGGTGTGCATGTAAGGGCATATGAGTAATATGATCTCTCAAAGGGATCATACATATTCACTTATGAACCGGAAGACATGAGCTCACTCATGAGGTATTGGGACCGATCAAATTCCATGCATGGTCATCGTGCTTTGGAAGCATGACAAGAATTTGAAGGTATGATATATGCTTTGGGAAAGCATATGATCGATACTGATTCCCAATGACCAAAATTGAGAAACTTGGTGATCAAACCCTGAAGAAGACAGTGTAAAATTGATCTACATCTTCAGGTTGATCATAGGTCTTCCAGTATGAAGGATGTACAGGTATTGGGAATACCTGAGGGTATTGTGATCATAAACGATTGTATAACCATGACGCTTCCATTCCGAGGGAGTGATGAAACATGTTTGGATTTTAGTGGCTCCTCTCAGTAGAGAAGCAATCTGATCTTGGTCCAAGTGTTGGACATTGGTCTGAATGAGATTCAAATGCAATGAGAAGATTAGATTTGCGGTCTTGATTTAATCAAGCATCTGTGGGAAGTACGTAAGATCTGGATTTGAGATGAGATCTCAACATCCAAGTCACTATACGTGGAACAATACAATCGTCTTGTCCTTATCTCCAAGTATCTGTGGAGAAAGCACATTATTCCTGAAGGAGTTCAAGAATAATTCCTTTGATGAATTCTATATCCAAGCAACAAGATATTGATAATTAAATGAGATTTAATTATCAAGTATAATATGAATAAGATTCATATTGTGAGAATGATTATCCAAGATAATTAAATGAGATTTAATTATCAAGGATACACAGATTGTGGATAGTGCTATCCATAATATCTGTGTATATATTATAAATATGATTTATAATATATTAAAGAGAGAGAACCTTTGTAAATAGCATTTGCTAATTGTTAATGTGAATTGGATTCACATTAAGCAATTAATTGGAAATGTAATTTACAATTTTGTTTGGGTTGTGAATGTGATTCACATATTTTCAATGGCATGATTGAAATTTTCACAAATTAATTTGGAATTAATTTAGTGGATAAATTTGTAATAAATGTTGTTGCAAATAATTAAGAGATAATGAGATAAAATAAAAAAGTGGATAATAAACCACCAAATGAGGTGGCGTCACCCATGAATTAGTCATGGGTGACACCCCATGTTTTTAAGTGGGTAATTATCCTCTTTTTAATAATTATCATATTATCTTGTGATAATTAATTTTATTGAATTAAATTATGTTGATGATAATGCAACATATATAATTTAATATAAATTAATATGTTGTTGTTTTTGAACAACAATGATCATGGCCATTGATTAAATACACATATCAATCTAACCATTGATTTTGTGTATGCCATGGATTGTGATCCACGGACTCCCAAACTAGTATCTAAAGAGGGCAACCCTAGCCTCTTCAACATACATCATTGTACACGCCTACTCTCTCTCTCTCTCATCTCTCATTCTCGACATCTCTCTCTAAGGTGGTTGTCCACCTTGTGTTTTGAGGGAATAGCAATCGTCTCCACGCTGTTGTGTTGTCTCTTCGATTGCTCGTGGATCTCCATCTTCTTTGGAGCTTCTTGCTCTAGAAGAAGTCGTCGGATTTTGTTGGATGAAATTAGGAGATTCAAGGCTTGGATCTTCATCGAGGATTGTGGGAAGCACGTGTCTCATCATCGCGCCCGCAAGTGCCATCTTCGTAGATCAGACTTGAGTCAGGAGGATCTCTTGCTTTAGAGATCTAGAGATCGCAACCATGCTTCAAGAGGTATTTCTAATACTTTGTGGTTTGATAAAATGATCCAAGAAATGTTCTTGTGATCATGTGGTTTCATCTCATGATTTAAAAAATTTAAATTCCGCTGCATCTAGCGACTAGTGCGACTAGTCGCCCCAGATGTGATCAACACGCTTCCGTGATGCGCTTGAGGATTCCCAATATCCTTCATATGGGACTCCAACCCGATGGCTAGAGCCTCATGGGGGTTGCGGAGCGAACGTAGAAGTGATGGGAAGTCGGTGCGAGGTGCATGGATGTTAGGGTGTGGCGACGATATGGAAAATAGAGAATGGTCGAGATGACTCTGTTCGGTGGATAAATGATGGATTCAATGAAATATGAACGAGAAAATGAGGTATCTGGAGATGGAGGAGTACGCATGGGTGTACAGATGACGATCCACAGGGTAGTGGCCTCGATAACCGGCGATTGTTAAAGGATGGGCTCCTCACGGCGGAGCTGAGGAAGAACCTCATCGGACCTGGGGCTTCATGCTCCAAAAGTGGTGCCTCACCTCCCTCTCACCTGCTGTCACTCTAGGAAAGGTAGATGGGTACGCAAGAGGTGGTTGTGTAGACAAAGGTGGAGCAAAAGGATAAGGGGGTGCAGATTATATAGGTGTGAGGGTCCAGGAAGAAGGTGGTGCGGCCCGCAAACCAAGGTGTGGATCAAGGTGGGAAGAAGTGGGTGAAGATTAGGAATCCGCACCCTCAATCCAAAGCAAAAGTTCAGGTGGAAAGGAGATCGAATCAGGTCTGAAGAAATGGGAGAAATCCGATTGAAACCTGACTCGACGAGAAAAGGAGGTCGGGGGGGACCAGTTGACCTCGGTCAACAATCTGAGGTGGCCTAATCAGAGGTGTGTTGGGAAAAGGACAAGACCACTATAGGACAAAATAGAGAAGAAAAATAAAGAAAATTAGATAAAATAATAATAATGAATTTAAATGAAAATTTGAATAAAATAAAAAAATTTACTATTTTTCAAAGAATTTTTCTATGATTTTTATTTATTTTTATGAGAAATAAATTAGTTGATATACAATATATAGTATTATATACATGTATAATATTCTTATGTATTACGTACAAGTATTTTTATTTTTTTAATTTTACAAAAATACCTCAATTTTATATTTTATTTATTTACAACATATTTTTAGGAGTACAAAGTAATTTTTATTTTATTTTTAGGAGTTATTTATAGGTATAAAGTAAATAGTGAATTTTATGTACATGTATGTGCTTTCTACAATGAAAGGGGGATTTTATTTTTATTTTTATTTGATTTTTCTATTTTTTGTTTTATTTTTATATTATTTTTAAAAATATATACAAGGAGGTAAAAATAATGATTTAATTTTATTTTGTCAAAAATAGTTATTTACAAGTATAGGTAACACACAGTAGACCATATCTCTCTCTACTTATTTTATTTGGCAATAAGGTCAAGGCTTGACCTTCTCTTGGGGTTCGGAGCACTCTGTATTAATTCTAAATACCTCCTTCCCTTTTCTTTTCCTGTATTCTTTTATTTTTTCCACAAATACATGCTAATTATGCAATATTAACATATGCATGTTGAATGCTATGTCATTATATTTACAGGTATTTACATGTTGCTATGCCAAGATAAATAGCTAAAATAAAAGAATAAAGAGTGAGAATCAGGGATTCATCACCCATATACTTTACCTTTGTCAGTCCCTTAGCAAACACTTATTTGAAAAAGAAGTGAAAAGAGGAAGAAAAGAAAAAGAAGGATAATCAAGGTTGATTATTAAACTTATCTTCATTAAATTGAAGTATGGAGCTCAAGTAGACCTTTGGATTATTAGTTTGTCGGAACCTTATTGAGATCTAGGTTTAAGACTCAATAGCCTCTAAGTTCCACCATTCTATGGTCAAGACTCCTCGATAATCCAGATCAGAACAAGTCTACATACGCAAACTCTAATGACCATGCATCTTTCCTTGTACTGTGTAAGTGATATGTAGCTCATCACCTTAAAAATGACAAAGAATCATCCTCCCTCAACAAGGTAACTCTAATTTCGTAGTCTAGCATCTCTTTCCTCGAGGAGCGGGGTATTCCTTTCTAAGTTCAAGTGCAATCGGCTTAAGAAGAAGGGGAAAGAAGATAATGGACTGTGGTCAGTATACCCACGTATCCTTGGGAGCCCAATCAGTGTATCTAAGTCTCCCGCTGCAAGATTCATGAGATGAGAAGGTGTAATACATAAGCTTTGCTTTATTTGTCTATCTACTCCGGCATGCATTTTATTTTCAATCAGGCATGTCCACTTTTTGGAGTTTTTCTTGATTTTGAACATTTTTTATGGGCATATGTACAATATATCTACATGGTGCAACATATACATAAGGACTTTTTCTCCTTGAGCCAGTAGACTATCCCTCTTTTGAGCATTATTGCAACCCACAACTGTTGTGTTTAGACCTCAACACCAACAGACCAAGTTGAGATGCACATCCCTCCCTAAAAGGAAGATGAGAGGCTCCGCCTAGAAGTACTACCCTCGCTTGATACCCCAAGCCAAAGGATTCTACCTCCTCACCATCTCATCCGTGGAGAGTTATGTGTAAGGTGGATTTTATAATAATTAAGAAATGGAGAAATAAAATAAAGTATGAAAAAGAGGACTTTTGTGCAGACAGTTAGCGAACACTTAGACTCGATCAATTTCTTTGATTTTGATTTTATTTTAGATTTGAATTTCTATGCATTTGATAAAATTTTTAATCAAAGAATATAAAGGTAAAATAAATAAAATAAAAAGAGTCAAATATGTACATAAAATAATAAGTCAAAATTGGATAAATTACACGATGTACAAAAGAGGCCCAAAACCCAACTTTCACATATGAGATTTGATTCACTTGAACTTGATCTTCTTCTGATACATTAGTTTAAAAGTGGATAGGATCAAATTGGACATTGTATGAGGAAGATATCGATGTTTTACTCTGACAGATTTGAAATGAGGGTTTGGTTTTATTTCTCAATTATTCTAGTTAGTTATTTTTTTTATTTTTCCTTTATTCTTGTTAGCCATATGTATACAATAGAGGTGATTTCAGGTGGTTCAGAGTTAGAATGAATTAATTAAGAATAAGGAAAGTTAGCTTATTTTATAGGTCAATTGGGATGGGATTTTTGTCTTCTTATTTTATGCAATTATGCATGATAAAATGCAATTATTATTTACATACGTGTGAATGCTAAATATGAAAAATAATTGATAAAATGCATTTGAATTTTGGGGAATCGAGCTTAAGCATGCCCCCCCTATACTTAGGTTGTGAACAGTCTAAGGATAGAAGAAGGGCAAAAAAATGAGGCGGGTGAGGATGTGGAATTTGAATGAGGAGAGTATATACAGTGGGCATCAGGTCCCTCATATACTTAGGCTCTGGTCAACCTAAGTATAGAAGAAGGGTGAAAATGGGGCGGTTGAGGGAAGACATGGATGAGGAGAGTGGCATATACAGATGGCATCGATCTTCCCTATACTTAGGCCCTAGCCTAAGGAGAGGAAGAAAAAGTACAAGGGAATTGATGTGGTTGGGAGGGATGGTTGCCCATGATTAAGGAGGTTTTCGACAGATCTTTTTGTAAGCATGTGACAGGAGTTCATAATGATTGAAAGAAGATGAAGCAGACGAGTCTTAACTATCTTTAGTGTTATCCTCAAAAGAATCGTGCCGGAGAGTGTATTTATGGGATGAAGATGAAGCATATGAATCAGATGATTCCCAATCATTGTCAGAGCTATCCTTGGAAGAATAGTACTTGAAGGTAGAGGTACTTCAGATATTCTTATTTTTAAGCTGCTTTATCAAGATGTGCTTACTCTTGTCGTCAACTGACTCATCCTCAGATGATAAATATTCTGAAGCACTAGTATGTGTATGGTCATAAGAGAGTATTCCAGTATATTTAATGATACCAGGTGAGTTGTCTCTCGAGAAATAGTAGTGAGGGCAGGAGTCGTCCAACAGGATTCAATATTCGGTTGTTTATTTAGATAGGGCATCAAAACTGTTGAACTGAGCTTACTCATAAAGATCACTTTCCTGACCTGATGAGAAATCATCATAATATTCCTTTTCCGACATGTCAAAGGCAGCTTTCTTAGTTGATTTACCATATAACATACTAAATGAAGGAGTAGCCAGAATGGTCACTTTTGTCCCCGTTGTTTGTGTAGGTGCAAGTACTTGGAGTAAGGTGCTGACAATCGGGTCTTCCGATGAATAACCATTGGAATATTCTCCCCTTGTCAGCAGAAGTCATGTATATTTGTTCTTAATTGACTCTACGTTGGTGCATTCCTGTGTCGGATTGATTTGATCAAGGCAGTTAGAGGAGGTCTTGTCTGACTCAAGGTAAGCCCATGTGTGTTTCCTCATTATAAGAACCATATATATGGTAAAGGTAATGTATCATGAGTTCTTCTGTAGGATTTGTCATGATAGTGGTTGAGGTGCAAGCAACAGGGAATGGGAGGATGGGATGTGTCTCTGATCCAATGGTCTGCTCAACAGATGTTAAAATCTAAGTTGTAGCAGCAGGGTAGGGCTCATCTATCTCTTAAAGGTTACGGTTGTTGACAGCTTTATGGATTACCTTGGAATATCGTGTTTCCTCCAAGATAAGATGAGATCAAAGTGCTCCTTATGCGGTAAAATTGATTTGTCGAGTCGTACACTCTATAATTGTCTTATCTAAGACTAGGAACGTCTTTCAAGGAATGATTGGAGACCGGGTGAATTCTCCTTGATGCTCAATATCAATTATCATGAAATCCGCTTTGAGTGGACACCTTGAAATGTAATGATGACTGAAATTGTTTCTCTCGGTTGTTTTATAGATCGATCAGCCAGTTAAACGGTGCCTCTTGATTTCCTGATTGGTCCAGGTTTGATCTTGTCAAACACAGTGATCAGGGGAATGTTAATTAGTGAGTCATCATCAATTTAGGCATGGATAAATGTTGTGTCTTTGATTTCACAGTCAAATTAGGCAACTTCTTTACTCTTGATCTTTCTTCTCATCACCAAGGAGGTTGCCATTGACAATTTGTCTCTCAATCCTTGTTCTCTTCCTATCCAACTTTCTTGGCATAAATTTATTCATTACAAATCTTTGAAGGTAAGTGAAGTGTTCAATGACCTTCATTAAGAGAAGTTCAAAAATCAATCTTTAGTCTAGTGCATCCCTCAAAGCAGGATCTAAATTCTTTAAATCCTCTCCACTTTAGATTTTTATGAGTTTTTCTAGCGAGTTCAGCTTTGACCAGCGTGTAGCCACTCCATATCACCCTCAGATCAATGGTATTACTGAAGTATCGAACAGGAAGATCAAGACAATATTGCATAAGGTAGTCCATCCAGATCGAAAGGATTGGTCACAGCTTTTGGACTCGGTCTTGTAGGCATATAAGACTTCTTCCAAGACTCCTTTGGGTACATATCCCTTTCCTCTCGTCTATGGCAAGCCTTGCCATTTACCTGTTGAGATTAGGCACAAGTCACTTTGGGCTATCACAGATATATTATTGGATCCAATGAGTATAGGAGATCAAAGGAAGGTAGAATTGGCAGCCTTGGAGGAGCTTAAAGATACAGCCTTTTCAAGCAGCCTACATTACAAGGAGCGAGTACAAGAATGGCATGATTCTCATATCAGCCATAAATAGTTTGAGCCAGATCAGAGAGTATGGTTGTTTGATGCTAGGCTTAGATTATTTCCAGGGAAGATGCAGATCAAGTGGAAGGGACCATATCTGGTCCGAAAGGTACATGACAACGGGAGTAGTGACATATCTGAGATGTCATCTGAGTCTACCTTTTGTGTTCACGGGCAGCGGCTCAAACCATATCTAGATCATGAGCCGTTGGTCGTTGACGTCGCCCCTATTCATTTTGCATGAGATGTGTTCTTTGACTCACATCTATTGCATCTCATGCCTGATTATCACTGTCTCTCGCTTTGTATAGATACAGATGTCCACTCATCTCATTCTTCAGGCCAACACCCCATTTTCATCTTATGATTATGCTATACTTAAGGTGTACTTTACCCTAAGTATAGGGGGGTGTCGGACTCTTGATTATTCTTTTGATTCTTTTTACCTCTATTTTGCTACCTATACTTGGGGATATTTCACCCTAAGTACAGGGGAGGTAAACTCTGTACATCCTGTCACTCGGTTTTCTTTTATGTACAGCCTGCTATATTTAGGATTACTTGATCCTAAGTATAGGGGAAACACCGAGCTCGCTTTATTCTATTTTTTTATTCGTCGTTGTAGTATAGAATTCTTTTTCACTGCCCTATAGTAAGCACAGTTTATGTCTTCTTCATCGCTCTTGATCCACTCTGAGGACATCGTTCGAGCTAAGTATAGGGGGGTGTCGTATATATTACATATATACCCTAGTCATAACTTGTACTTTGTCTGAGTGTGTTAATAAATAAAATGGCTAAAACCCTTAAAAACCATAAAATTTTTAAAATTTTTTCTTGTAAATAAAATTCTTTCTTGCACATACATCATTATTTCTAAAAATTATTTTTGTACAAATGTTTGTAAAAATATTTTGATTATAAAAAGCTTGTAAATATTTTGATATCAAAATTACGTATATAGTACAAAATTTTTGTAAAATATTTGAAAAATATAATTTTGCAAAAAACCATTGTGTAAATGTGTGTAAATAGTTTGCAAAACCTCTGCATCCATGCATTCATTCAAACATTTTCCAAAAAATTTGCACATTTTCAAAATTTTGCATAAAAAGATTTTTATATATACTTGTACAGTTCTCTGAATCATGATTGATATTTAAACTAGCTTGGAATTAAATTGGAAAATGGAGCTTGGTTAAGACCTTAATCCACCTAATTCCAAGAGGAACCTTATAGTGCTTAGGGTTAAGACTCTTCAGGTCCATTTGAGACTTAATTCTTTGAGTCCACTAGGCTATGAGCACATATCATCTTGATGAGCCTAAGTAGAACACTTAACAACGCACACATGACTGTCACAGACAATGGCTTTACTTGCACCATCACCTTACACATAGCTCTAAACGGATGAGGTGGTGAGGAGGCAGTTTCCTTTGGCTTGGGGTAGCATACGAGGGTAGTACTTCTAGACGGAACCTCTCATCTTCTTTTAGTGAAGGAAGTACGTCTCAACTTGGTTTGACTTTGTTGAGGTCTAAAGACAGGAGTTGTGGGTTGCAATAATGCTTCAAAAGAGGGATAGTCTACTGGTTCAAGAGGAAAAAGTCCTTATGTATATATGTTTCACCATGTAGATATGTTGTACATATGCACATCGAAAAAAAATTACAAAAGAAAGAAAAACTCCAAAAAAGTTGTGGGTCTGATTGAAAATAAAATACCCACCGGAGTGTATATAGACAAATAAAGCAAAGCTTATGTTACCCATTCTCATCTCATGAAGCTTGCAACGGGAGACTTAGATACATTGGTTGGGCTCCAAGGATACATGACTACACTGGTCATGGTCCATTCTCTTCTTCCTCCTCTTCTTGAGCCGGTTGCACTTGAACTTAGAAGGGAATACCCCGCTCCTCGAGGAAAGAGCTGCTGGACTAGGGCATTAGAGTTACCTTCTTAAGGGGGTTGTTACATTGCCATTTTTGAGGTGGGGAGCTACATATCACTTACACAGTACAAGAAAAGATTCATGGGCATTAGAGTTTGTGTATGTAGACTTGTTCTGATCTGTATTATTGAGGAGTCTTGACCATAGATTGGTGGAACTTAGAGACTGTTGAGTTTTAAACCTAAGTCCAAATAAGGTTCCGATAAACTAATAATCCAAAGGCCTGACTGAGCTTCATACTTCAATTTAATGAAGACAAGTTTAATAATCAATCATGATTCTCCTTCTTTTTCTTTTTCTCTTTCTATTTCCACTTCTTTTTGAAATAAGTGTTTTCTAAGGGACTAGCAAAGGTAAAGTATAGGGGGTGATGAATCCATGTTCATCACTCTTTATTCTTTTATTTTAGATAATTATCTTGGCAATGCATCATGTAAATAGGTGTAAATACAATAACTTAGCAATATGCATGCATATGTTAATAGTGCATAATTAGCTTGTATTTGTGCAAAAAATATAAGAATAATGAATAAAGAGAAAAAGAATGAAGTATTTAAATAAATACTGAGTGATCCAAACTCCAAGAAAGGGTCAAGCATTGGCATGATCGCCGAATAAAATAAGTAGGGAGAGATAGGGCCACTCTACCTTGTATATATATATATATATATGGTGTGTACATAAAATATTTTTGCCAAAATAAAAATAAAAATATGCTTTTACTTCCTTGTATATATTTCTAAAAATAAAATAAAAATTAGGAAAAGAAAATAAAAAGAAAATAAAAACTCTCTCACTTGTACAAAATACATGTACATAGGTCTTCTTCCCTATTTATTTTATACATGTAAATACATAATAAAAATAAAACAAAAATTGTTTTATACTCTAAAAATTATTTTGTAAACAAATAAAATATAAAATTGGAGTATTTTTGTAAAATAACAAATTAAAAATAATTGCATAAGACATATTGGTATAATATACTTGTATACAATACAATATACTGTATAAAAAATAATTTATTTTTCATAAAAATAAATAAAAATCATATAAAAATATATTGAAAAATAACAAACATTTTTATGTTATACACTTTTTAATTTAAAATAATTTATTGTTTTTTATTGAATTTGTAAAGTATTTTTTAAATTCTATTTTCTGATTGGTCCATGGTGGAATATTGACCCGGGTCAACGCCTTCTTCCAGGCTTGACCTGACCCGATCTCTCTGCCGAACCTTTTTCTCAAAATTCCCTAGGTCGGATCGTGCACCCGTTTGCCCCGAAACATCGCCCGTGTCTTCCCTATGGATCCAAGATCCTCGCGGATACTTCTCGATTCGCGCACCCTCGCCCGATCTTTCCAGCTACCTGGGACTGCTATAAAATCTTTCATCCACCTCCCCAGGTCGGTAGCTCGCGCCTCAGTCCCTTTCGATACCCTAGAAACCTTCAGCGTGGTGACAGTCGTCTGAGGGACCTCCTGGTGATCAAGTTGGTGCAGTGACGTCGATGCTCCCCTTTCGTGGCCAGAGATCTGCCGCGATAAGCCTCCCTCGTCTTCCGTCACCTGGTCGAAGCCATAACCCCGACGTCCACCTTCGCCTAGAGCTCAGGAACATATCTCGACCTTCAGGTAACCTTGTAGTCTTTCCTAGCTCCTCATTTGATCGAATATTTCCATTATTCGTCGTTGTTGGTCCACCAGCTCTGACCATCCGGTCAAAGCTCTATCGCCCATTCACAGCCGCTTCGATCGACTCACCCGCTCACCCTCCAGCTCCTCCCGCAACCTTATCACCCTAATCTTATCCCATCTAGCCAGGATTAGGTCCAAGATCTCTCTCTACCACATTCTCCGGAGATCGAACCCCAGTCACCGTCGCTTCTTTGGTTTGCAGACCTAATAACACAGATCGGAGCATAGGTCCGAGTCAGAGCTACTCATTGCAGGTTCTGTCGCGTTGAGAGTCCCCAAACCACCCTCTCCCAAGCTCACCGGAGCAGCTCTAGGTGCCCTTCGATATCACGTCGATCCGACCAATGGAGCTCCCATCAGAATCGTTCACCTGATGCAGAACCATCCCACGACCACTCCGGTGACGGTTGATCCTCCATCGAGGAAGAGGATCTTGTCCTTAGCTCCGACGAAGCTCATCCAGGCGTTGCTCTTCCAAACGAGTCCTGCGTCGTTGGATTGACTCTGCCCTCCAGTTTCCATCCTGTCCGTCCGTCCAGTTGACATGCCCGACCATTAGATGTCAGATCTAACGGCCCCGTACGCACCACGTCCCCGATCATCTGACACCGTCAGATTTGACACCTAACGCCCCCCAGAGCTGCACGATCGCATCACGCTAGCGGACGACACGTGGACTCCCACGCGTGACTCACGTGCACCGAAGGTATATTGCTTTTTTCCCCTACATTTATTTTAGTTTATGTTTTGATTTGTAAAATAAAAGTATAGTTGAACCTTTTTGCAATATAGCCCTTGTAGTTTCTGTGATTTGCATTTCAGTCCTTCCAATCTGGAGACACGTGCTTGGTCACGTGCATAGTGGTGTATTTGCACTTTTTGTCCAAACTTTTCCTGCGTTATGATTTGAATGGCTGTTTTCTGAATTTGCATTTATACCCCATGTGAACGTGGAATTGACGCATGTATGGGATTTATTGGTGAATTTGCAGTTTCTCCCCCATACTTTTCATGTGTGTTAATATTTAGTCCAGAAACTTTGATTAATTGCATTTAGGTCACTATAACTTGTGTGTTTTGTTTTTTATTAAACAAATATCAAAACTACTCCAAAAATTCTAAAAAGTTTACACATAGCTCCTGCTACTGTGTAGTATTTTTGGTCATTTTTGTGACGCATTTTGATTTTATTTACTATTTTCTAAAAATCAAAAACCCTAAAAAGTGTCCCTGTCCCATTTATAAAACCCATAAAAAATACAAAAACCCCCTTAAAAAATCCATAAAAATTCATGTGTGTTTACCTTGCCTTATTTTTATTTCAATTGGATTTTTGTTTCATTATCTTTTATAAAACACCTGAAAATTGTAAAAGACTAAAGACCACATAAAAATCATTTAAAAATTCTACAAAAATCAAAAAAATATTTTTACAGTTCCTGTAGGTAGAATTTATTTATACTTTCAGATAAAATTGTTGATAGGATATTACATGTATTTTAAATAATTTTAATTTACCTTTATATCCAGGTTGTACATTGCTTGGTGTTTTGGCCTTCTTTCATTTTTAGAAAATTACATAAAAATCAGAAAAAACCCATAAAATACCCAAAAATATATGAATATTTTAAAAACATAAAATACTTTTGTTTCGAAATTTTGAGTAATTTTGAGCCTTCAAATAATTTCTTGAGTGTGCCCTTTTTGCCATTTCTTTACTTCTTTTGTTAATAGAAAATCATAAAAAAATTAAAAATTAAAAACCATCAAAAATACCTTTCTTTCTTGGATTACCTGACTACTTCGTAGGCTTCATTCCATGCTCCTTGTGTTCGACCCTGGTGGCTATACCGGGTTAAATAAATAGCAAGATCGCTTGCTTCTTTTTTGTTGTGGATTGATTTTGTTGGTGGTCTACATTTTCTTGTTTAGTCCGGTTCGAGTGGTAGAGGTCGTAACGACCTTTGATATTACTTAACCTTAGTTGCTCAGGCTGCTCATCACCCTCCTCCTCCAGGTTGCCGACCTCACCCTCCATGTCCTCCCCGACTTCGTCCTCAACCTCCACCGCCCTACCCTCTAGGTCCTCCCCGACATTGCCTACAACCTTTGTCGCCCTGCCCTCCAGGTTCTCCCTGACCTCACCCTCCTCCTCCAGGTTCCGACCTCACCCTCCCGATCCTCCCTGACCTCGCACTCCATCTCTGTCTCCCTGCCCTCCAGGCCCTCCCCGACCTCGCCCTCCACCTCCCTCTCATCCTCCACCTCCAGTTCCTCATGCCATCTCCCTCCTCCTCCCATTCTTCTTCCCCCAACAGCCTCCTCCTCCATTTGCTCCACCCCAGTGACCTCTCGTTGCACCTCCGCCTCTGCCCCCTTCTCCACCTCCTTCCCTCACTTATCTACGCCCCTTGCCGCCTCCTCCCATTGCTCCGTCCAGTTGCCTCTGCCTCCGGCCCCTACACCACCTCCTGATCTAGGAAGAACAAACACCCGTCGTCAATTTGAAGCACAAGAAGAAGAAGCAACTGCTGTCAATTTGAAGCACATGAAGAACAGTGTGTAGATCTGTCACCAGGAAGAATCCGTTAAATGTTGTGTGGATTTAAATACGTCTGCTCACAATCGTTGATTTGAATCAACAAAAATAAAGAAGTATCATCATATACCAAGGCTCCTCTGGTTAGTTTTTTTTACTAACCAAAGGCATTGAGTCAAGTAAAGCAAAATTTAACGGTAGGGTTCGTGGGGTAAGATGGAGCAAGTTTACGGGTCGAGGGGGGAATTAGTTATTTCAAAGATTGTAGAGGAAATTAGCAAAGATTATAGGATCTACCAGGTAAAAATTCCTAAATAAAAATCAATTATATTAAAAATGCTACAAAACTAAATGGGTTTTTATTTGTTGTACCCTCCTTAGTTTTTTGCAATATCAGTTATGCCCCTCCTTTTTTAGATTATTAATTGTGACACTTACTTCTTGTATTTTTATCACTTATGTCCTTCTGTTAGTTTCATCATCAATGAGTTGAACTAAACAAACCTTTGGTTTGATTAACAATGACATAAGTCGTTGATATTATGGTTCCTCTTCCGATTGTTGTTGATGAAGATGGAGTCCGATGAAGGCAAGCTGCAATGGAACCAAGCATCAGTGGTCTTTTGTTGATGTGAGGAGGTCCAGTGGATGGAACCACTAAAAGGGTGTTGTTATGACGACGACGACGAGAGGTAACTCTATTGTTGCTCTATACGCCAAGTGTCGAAGGAACTTGGGTGCACTGATCAGCAGAGGAGGAAGGGCTCGAGGGGGAGGAGGAAGGAAGAGTGAAAAAAAGGAAGACGAAGAAAAGGAGAAGAAAAATACTAACCTACCCTTGATTTTTTATCTAATTACCTTTGCATCCCCAAAGTTAACGTCCATTTGAGATGATGAGGGACGGCAAGTCAGCAACTAACTCGAGGAACACGAGTAAAATTTGTGGACAAAGTAAAGGTTACAACTGATATTACAATATATAAGAAGAGCACAACTGATAAAAACCCAAACTAAATTTATACACTTCAGCAAAGTCTCTCCCTTTACACCTTTCCCTCCTTTTCCAATCTCATTCCATCCAAAGCAGCAAAAATTATGACCTACCTTTCCATCCCTGTCCATCATCTTCACTCCCTAATCCCTCCAATCCCTCTGCCTAAACATAACCTAAGAGCGACACATGATTCCTTACAGATTAAGTGGCAATATATTGTAATAATATATGTTTAGATTCCAGCAGGTGATGAACAATGTAATAATCAAATGCATAGTGGTAAATAACCATCATCATTTACCGGAAAATCAGGTTTCAGGAGTGGTCATGTGTTACTAATTTTGTTATAGTTTATAAAGTGGAGCTCCACTTGCCATTTGTAAGCAGACAACGTTGGCCGAGATACATCAATTATGATATATGAGATTGAAAGTGGAAAAGGGGAACCGATTACATAATATTCTAAGAGGCAATAAAACCCAAAATCTTCGATTGATCTTTCCAACTATATTTGATATTTAAAAGAAGAAAAAAAACAAGTCCGGTATTTTGACATTCAAATTGGCTAATGATCCAGTTTTTTTTGGTCTCATTCCCAATGGCACCCCACCATGATATTTACAGAAAGAAGGAACGAATCCAGAATCCAGACCACCGCCACCAAGGACATCGTCACAGCCGCGATCAGGTCAAGCCGCGCCAACCTCCTCCTCGCCGTGCGAGATCGCACCGCCAGATCCGCTGCGAATCGATACTCCTGGCCATCCTATCTCTCATCGCGCTCTAAGCAAAAAGCACACACATCAATTAAGATTACCACCACCATCGCCGGGACAATCTATGGATCTCGAGAAAAAAAAGGGAACAACCGAACTACACCCGAGGCTGCGGGATCTCTTCTTCGCACGATCTTCCTGATCTCAGGGAGGCGACGAGCAGAGCCGCCCTCGCGCATCGGATGGCGCCGAGCAGATCTGACGCCGCGCCCCCACTCCTCGCGCCCGCTCCCTCCATCCGTGATGTCCCTTTCCCGAAAAAATCGCTCCGCGCCTGCGTCCTTTTGAACTCTGTGACTGTTAATCGGATCCGGGTCTTTATAGGATGGCGGGTGGATGAAAATCTTGGATCCGAAAGATCGGATCCGTATGGATGTATGGATTCATGTATCACCAGGCGTTGTTCTTTTCACATAAAGGATAAATCGGATGTTGTATCTCGAAAAGGAATATATTTGTACAATATTAAATCTCTTTTGAGAATAGTTTTTTTTATATTTAAATAAAAATAATTGTTTATCATTAAGATTTATTATATTTCTGCTTTTGTAATCGTACGTTTATGCATTTTCAAATTTTGATTGACATCAATGTGCAAACTCATCTCAAACTTTTGACAAAAGTTGTTAACTATTCAATGAAAATAGTTTCATTCTTCATTATTAAACCATGCTCAAAATGGTTATGTTCTCCACTTTAAAATGAGGTCTCTGCAACTGAAGCCCCAACCTACTGTCGATGTTGGGTACATCGAAGAGGCTTTGGTTTTTTTCAAGTCTAGTTGATTGAAGAAGAAGAAGAGATGTGAGCGATCTTTGAATTGTTCTAATTCGTGAGTATGATTGATAACCACACATGGTATCACATACGTCAAAAAGGATAAAGAAACTTCTCGAGAAAGGCCCCTAAACGTCCCTGCCTACCACCAAGGTGAAAGAGTTTGACATGCGAAATCCTTCAAAACATAGTACCTCAAGATACTAGAATGGACATTGGAACACCTTAGTGTTCTCGTCCACCTAAGCATAAGGATCACAGTAGCTTGATGTCGTGGATATGCTTCCTCTCGCGACTCTTCTAGGAACTCGCCAATGGTTGTGAGGATGGAAGAAGTGGTTACAAATCACTAATTATGAAATGCCCACTAAATTCAATTAATCTCATGAAAATGTTTTAACACGTATAAATGAGCCAACTATCTATATCTAAGATGATGTGAGAACAATTTTGTTAAGTGATTCACTCTAGTTTTTCGAACATACGACCACGATCATCTCCACATTCATTATATGGATCATCATTTCTTTCAAGATACTTGGTACGATGTTCCTCACTTTTCAATGTACATGAGATAGAAAGTTGAGCATTCTTTAACAAGGTAGCCCTTTACAGTCGACCCTTCCGATTTGGATTATTCATCAGAATTGAACAAGTCCAACTAATTTTACTCCATTTGTCGAATGAATGAATTTATGAATCACAACATGAATAAGATGGGTGGTAATGGTCAATCTAGTTTGTATAGCATCACCATGATCTTGATGCATCATTTATATAAAAGGCCCAAATCTAGTATTTTCGAACAAATAACCTCAATGAATTATACTGATTATGTGATAGGTCAGAAATTTAGACTGTACGAAACCACAAATTGTAAATGGAAAGAAGGCATATGTCTGAGGTCACTATTTTTTGTGCTTGACTAACAAATCTCAATATATTTGAGCGAAAAACCACGTGAAATCACAATGTCTTAAAAGACAGGAGGTAATACGGCATGTTTGCATTAAGGTCCTAATTTGTGTCGGGTATTACAAAGCTATCATTTTATTTCGGTGTCAAATAGAAATACTTGTGAATTTTGAGATGTCATACATCTTTCCATGTTTTTGTTATATCTTTTGGAGAATCAACGAAGTTGAACATATCTGGAATGTTATCCACAATATTCTTCTCAACGTACATCAAATTATGGTGTATATGTAGTTCTTTTCAATATGATAATTAGATGAAGCTATCGTAGCCAAAGAATTTCAACATCTTACACATCTAAAAAATAAATAGCAGATATTTTCAGTAGTGTTATCGCAATGACCTTCTACATTTTCAATGTCTATGGAAGCTAACATAGCCAAAGAATTTCTACACCTTACACATCTGAAAAATAAATAGCAGATATTTTCAGCAAGCTATGTCCTCGTCACCAATTGAAATGGATTCGTATCAAACCTAACATGAAGGATATTTATATTCTAGCTTGAGGTGGATATCAAGTTTAACAAGAAGAATAATTAATACAGCATATTCCACTCGATACCCATTTTTTAGAAAAAAAATACTTTCTATCATTTTGTTTCCTTCTATATATCCATTCATCGGAGGGCACTCTCAACCTGCAGGATGTCCACAAACAATCCCCTCCCCCACAGGGCTTCATTATGCAACCATGAAGGGCTTCATTATGCAAGTTGAGATAGCACATTCAAATAATATTCCTAGACCAGAAATGCTATGAACAATGTGGGACAGTTAGATAGGCTCAGTAGTATTCTTAGTGATACATGCTAGAACAAAGACGGTACGTATCATAATGTCCTAAGTTACAAATGCTAGAACTGCTTGAAACAGATAGGATTGGACCATGTTGCTGTCTAGATAAAGTTTTTAGACTCTGCAAATAAAATTAAATAAGTTTTTTCTGATACGCAAAACATCCAGGACAGTCGAATGAATTGTACAAGAGCCGTGAGCAAGCCTGAAATCTTGAAAAAGTTATACTTCAATATAAAGAATACCAGGCACTTGCGATGGAGAGGGGCAACCCTCACGGCTTCCGCGGTGAGAAATGTAGAACTTGCAGATCCTCTCTGCGGACCAAGATGAGAAATGAAGAATATATTTCGATTCAATGGAATTATTTATTTGGAGCCAAGCGCAAATGACAACTTCGGGCGGGATTTGTTTTTGCCAAGTAGTGTCATCTGCTTAGCCCGTTCTTCCTCTTCCTCCTGCCTCTTCCTCCGCATGGCTTCTTCCTTTTGCTTTTGAATACGCTCCAACTCTCTGTACCGCTCCTCTTCTTTCTGTTGCAACTCCAAAGCTTCCCTCCTCTGTGATTCTTCCACTTTGCGGCGGTTCTCTTCAAGCATTTTATCCAACTCTTCCCTCTCTCTCCGTGCCTTTTCCTGCATTATTAACAAAATAAAAAAACAATAAATAACATATTGAAGATAAAGAGCACCGCATAATCACCCACCTAAACAGTATGATGATTGACAGGGGACAGATGCTCTCTACTCTTACCTTCTCAATTAAAAAGTTCGGGATTTTGTTTTCAAATGGGGAGAATACAACCACTGGCGGTCAGCAGTAATCACAAATATTATTATGTCACATTACCACTGGGGCAATTCTTTTTCACACAGAAGAGCTGGCACGCATGTAAAGACATCATGAGATACATAAAACAGGGATATAGCACAAATTAAATTGCATGCTGCCTTTTTCCCTTTGGTGGTTGATGGTCATCCGCATAAAACATTTCAAAGAATACAACACATTGAATCACAGGCTGCCGTGCAGGAAAATCACACTGCAAGAGAGGATAAGGAGATCGACCAAACCATGATTGCAACTTTACCTGCCATTCATTAAGATGCTATTTCCACATCTTAACCCATGGCCTCTTGAGCACTAAGCAATAACATTATCGGCCTAATGTAACTAATCTTGAAGATGCTACAATTATGGTACAATGGATTAAGAAAAAATTAATATAAACCAAGAAAAAATATTAGTAGAGCATCAACGTAAAGAATATATATCTATGTAGAATCAAGCCTTGCAATAAAAATAGTAAGTGGCTAAGTGTGTGGCCATATGCATAGGTGTGCACGTGAGCAGTTAAGGCCTTAATTCTGAGTGAATGATGAGAAGGGTGCGGCTCGTTACAAAGGTATACATGTGCAGGTGGGCACCTGAGACCAATGCTACTTGCCTGTTGTGTGGGTAGATTGGGAGGATTAGAACATTTTCTTTCAGTCGCCTTTTCCTGCACGAGGCTTGGGGGTGGGCAGACGTTCCTTGCATGGATGTTTCTGAGAAGATGGCATTCTAATTATCGTTCAGGGAAAGAAGACAGGTCAGTAACAAGGTGACCTATATCAAGCAACAGAATTTTTGCAGTCAATGATGATTGGGTTGGTTAGGCGTCTCAAGAATGATACGGTTTTTCAGAGTGCAATGCCTTGTGTGGAGAATGTCTTGTAATCGACTTCTTAATATCGGAATGTGTCTTTGAGTGATTTCTCTATATTAGAGTATGTGGTAAGGGTGATCTTAATTCATGATTTAGTGTTGCCATTGTGCCTGTCTTTTGACACTTTGAACGATATATGTGACACCAATAATCTTTAATGATCATATTTGGCTTTTTAAAAAAATGTGTGGGTGTGTGTTTGCGTGAATATAGAGAGAAGGAAGCGGTGATGACAAATTCAGACCTCTTTCTCACGAGCTTCAATTAGAGCAGCTGCTCTTTCTTTTTCAAGTTGAATAGCAACTTCTTGGAATAATATCTTTCGACCTTCTTCAATTCGTCGCAGAATCTCCAACTTAACCTCTTCAGAGTTCAAGGCCTCCTCAACCTTTTTCCTAATAGCGTCTTCAACCCTTCGAGCCGTTTCCTCTTCCAGTAGTTTTATTTCAGCCTCCTTTTGACGCCTATATATTGGCAAAAAACCATAGTCACTAGAACATTACAAAATGTCAGGAGTGCCAAAATAATACCATTTTAGAGTATCCTCTTGCCAGACGGGTGGAATTGGAATGAACAGAATCAGCAGAGTTTTGTCTTATCAATGAACTGCACATGACAATAATAAATGCAAGCATATGCTATTGAGGCATACCTCTATAAAAGAACCCTGATCCAAACAAACGAGTTTTCAAACTGGATATAGTGGGTAAATGAGGCACCAATTGAATCATCAAATATAACAAGAATTATAGCAGTATCTTCCTTCAGATGATCCCGTGGAGAAGTATATCAACTAACCTGTCCAAGGCTTAAAACTAAGACAGAAACATTTTAGTTTTCAGTTGCAGTCTGGGGACTAAATAAGTTTAGAATTATTATAGGCTACCATAAACATGTAATTGAGTGTTTGTTTATGATCTGCAATCAAGTTTAACGTAATTGCAGTTTCAGACACTAGATATGAAAAACACGAAGGCGATGTCTCGTGACAGATATTTCAACCGAAGATGAACATCTGAACACACTGGTCATCATTTCTTTGATTTGAGGCCCAAAAGTTTAAACAAGCTGGAGGCTACCACCAAGTTTCCACTTGTTTTCCACAAACCCAGGTTGGAGCTAATTTCTTGAGTTTAGTGTCGAAATGATTTTTTATTAATTATTGTTCTATACGACAGTTTCAGTACACATAGGAGCATCTATTAGAACTTTCATATAAACTACCACGTGCATATTGTATCAAGCGATTCTGAAGTTTATAAAATCCCTGAATCAGCCAAATACAAACCCTAATATTTCATATTAAAAACTACATATAAACAAATGTGTACCAACATATAGTTATCAAACCTGTAAGTGAACTAAACAAGCGAGGACAACTTCAAAAAATTTGGAAGGCATTTGCATCTATGGAAGGTAAACATTTCGCGGAGTAAAATGGGATCAAAAGGGAACAAAATCAGATGAGGATTATGCTGGGGAAAAGGTCCTGTAGGATACGAGATCCCTTTTGTTTTGAGCATGTTCTACGGGAATATAAAGAATCATTTCCATTTCTGCATCCATGGCTATCTTTCCAGAATTGATTGGAGGAAAATTGTCACAGAATGAAGTCAGAAAACTGCAGAGTTTTCTCTTCGAAGAAAGAAAAAAAGCGCAGAGTTTGTCGGTCATACAAGCAATAGAGGCTTTGCTTCCTATTTCCTTCCAAAGATTTCCAACTTAGGTAAAACTAGTCTCCACCTAGATTCCGTCTAGGTAACTAAATATCCTATACATGCTCAGCTATTTTTCAAAAACTAAACAAGAATCAAATGATTAGCAGACAGAATATAGTTCAACAACCTTAGCTGATTATTTTATCACAGAACGACAAGTTAGGAAGATATCAACTGTTTCATCCTAAAAAATTGATTATTTCATTCTTCAATTTTAAATGACTGGATGCCTGAACATGGGTAAATGAAACTATCGCATTGGACCTTTAACTAAAAGATCATTTCTCAAACACAGATTCCACAGTAAACACCTCGCAAGAACAGAATTCCTTGAACCGGTGGGGTGGGGTGGCTAATGTGTGTTGAAAAGCACAACGCACCTCTACATTGGCAAAACTAAAAGGTTCATAATGTTTATAAATCATACATTGGTGTGCAATTAAATTGTATATTTTACTTGTGGAAATATAAAATAAGCACTGTATCACAAAATAGAACATCAAATTATTTCATGGCTCGAGATGATCAGAAGATCACCCTATTCCACCACCTAGAGGAAAGTATTTTCATAATTAGCATCTCAAAGAGTACATGAGGTAAGAAGATCCTTATATAGGTCCACCAACACACACGTCTGAACGTTAGTATGTTACACACTGCGAGACTAAAAAAGAGAGTAGCGTGTTAGATCTTAAAGAGATCCTGCTTAACCATCTAGATATGACTCCCAACACTCCCCCATTAAGTTGGAGCTAAAAAACTTGCAGCTTCTTACCAAATAAATCATCATATCTTCATTACACATTTTCTGGAAACAATGCTGGAAAGAGCCCCGTGCAAAGAAGACCGCACTAAGATTCGTGCTTAGAGAAGATCGTTAGCTAAACAAGATGAGCTAGATCGGAAAGGAGTGATGATAATCTTCATGGAATCGTGGATGGATGGAATAACGATCCCAAGCAGAAGTAGCAAGATTCCATCCAAATATTAGTAGGAGCCAGTTCAAGCAACAGTAATAGAGTGATCCTCTCACATAATCAAAACCAGACCACTCATAGACAAAACTCGGAGGATCGAGTCTTTCACATATGGAAGTCTTAAGAGTAGTTTCTCTTCATTTATGGACACAAGAGTGAATATCTCTCATACCTCGAATGGAATTCTTCAAAATAGAAATCTCGAACAAAGAGATCATGTATTAGGGCCCACGACTGAGGATGGATGGAAAATAAATTTCTCTTCGGTGATCTCAAACAAAAGAAGAGTCACGGTATACTCTCTTACTCTTTTTTTCTCCTATGCTTGTCAGAATCATGAACTCTGATAAAGTTATGAGAAAAAAAGAAAGTGGTGCAACAAAAACTTATCCATTTTCCTGTTTTCCTTCTCTACCCTCTCTCCCTCTCCCTTCCCTTTTCAACAATCTACAGGCCCCTCATAGCAGTGTCATCAACCTCCGCTGCTCATCTACAAAGTTGTCAAGTTGTGCCAGCACTAACTGCTTTCACCACCTCACAGGCATCAAGTCATCGAGATCCAGCATACATCGATGACCTTTCTGGCTCTTACCACCCTCAACCACACCATATAACCACTACAATATGCCTCCTTTAGTAATTATTGTCACCTCAGATTCCAGTTCATCGTGTAATGATGATCTTGCTGCCATAGCAACTGGTCTTGTGTGTTGCCATCTTCTCCTTCCATGCATAGGGTTCCATAGGGAACCCAACATCATTGTCAACGTGTCATTCCTAATATAAGTTAAAATTGCGTATCGTGCTGTGTCGTTTTCGATGGCACCAAATTAACGTTGATGAATGAATAAAAATATAATTGAAATAAAATTGAACTTTGCTCGATCTGATAATATGCTGAAATTTAAATAATGCAACATTATGAACAAGAAAACAAAAAAATATGCGGTTCAAAAAAGTCAGAATTACTGGCATACTCCATAAGAGAAGAGATCCAACGGGTCAGTTTTTCAGAATGAACTTCTCAAATACAAGGGATATAAGGGCTTTGAACTCACCAATATACACAAGTTATAATGGTAAGCAACATGGAACTAAATGAGATGGAGGTGTAATTTGATCTTGAAGACACTCAGTTACCATCCAAATATACAAATAAGGTTGCAAAAGTCGGTCGTCACTACTCGGTCGATCGGGACACTGATTAATGATTAATCAGCAGTTGGACGACTAATTGGATTTAGCTGGGCTTTATTTACTTTTTTCTTTTTAATTATCATATATATAAATTATTTTTTATATATATTCTTATATATTAATATAAAGCCGTACATTCTCTATGCTATCATAATGAAATAAAATAAGCAATTGAATTTCAATTAAACAGTATACATCTTAAATTCAGTTTGTTTTTGAAACAGGAAACAAATAAACATTTCAAAAAAAATGAATAGTCGACCCAGCCGACTAGTGACTACTTAGTCCTAGTTGAGTTAGCCATCCTCCTACACGACTAACGAACCAACTAAACGACCCAGTCGATCATCTACTTTCAGAAGCATGAGATTAGCTGACTTTGGTTGCATCTCATCCTTGGTGTCATCTTGCCTTTGGGTGTGTTGGTGAAAATAGAATAACTTGTCACAATTGAGACCCTAGGGTTCTTTTATATAAGAAATAAGTCCTAGGTAAATTACAAGAGAGGTACATGAAAAAAAGAGAAATAAGAAATAAATATAAAGAGATATAAATACATCAACACTCCCCCCTCAAGTTGGAGCATATATGTCTATCAAACTCAGCTTGGAACAACATCTCTGAAAAGGACCTCTAGCAAGGATCTTGGTGAAAATATCAGTTGTCTGATCTCCAGTAGAAACATGGGAGGTGGATATGAGACCCTTCTGTATCATGTCTCTGGTATAGTGGCAATCCACCTCTATATGCTTGGTTCGTTCATGAAATGCAGGATTATTGGCAATAAATAGAGATGCTTGATTGTTACATAAAAGATATATGGGAAGAGGAACCTCAACATCAAGATCAGTCAAGACCGATCTAACCCACATCATCTCTGTGCTCCCTTATGCCATGGCCATGTACTCAGATTCTGCACTGGATCTAGCAACAATTGTCTGCTTTTTTTCTTTTCCATGAAACGAGAGAGCTTCCAACAAAATAGCATAGTCAGAAGTATACTTCATGTCTCTATGGAATCATGCATAATTTGCATTTGCACAAGATGTCACCTCAAGAGGCGTACCTCTGCTGAATATAAGACCATTACCAGGTGAAGTCTTCAAATATCTCAAAATCATATAGACAACATCCATATGAACCTTCTTGAGATGCTCCATGAACCGGCTCACCTTGCTCATAGCAAAGGATATGCCCGGCCCGGTGATGGCAGCATATAAGAGCTTCCCAATAAGCTCCATGTATCTCCTCTTATCTACCTCCTCGGTATTATCATCATATAATCTCATATTCGGATCCATAGGGGTAGTAGCAGGCTTGCACCCTATCATACTTGACTCTAGTAGAATATCAGTCACAAACTTTCTCTAGATCATCACAAGACCATGTTGGTTCCTGGCGAACTTTAATCCAAGAAAGTATCGAAGATTATCGAGGTCCTTAGTCACAAACTACTGACCTAGGAACTCCTTGACAGCCTGAATGTCATGTTCAGCATCACCTGTGATAATAATATCATCAACATAGACTAGAATAGCAACAGTACCTCTATGTGTTCTCTGAGCAAAAAGCAAATGATTCGCAGTAGACCGCACAAACCCCTAGTGCTCTAGCAACTCTGAAAGCTTCTGGCACCAAGCTCTCGGACTCTGCTTCAGGCTGTAAATCGCCTTGTGGAGCCTATACACCTTCTGAGACTCCCTCTCAGCAGCAAACCCTAGTGGTTGCTGCATGTATACCTCCTCATGTAGATCTCCATATAGAAACGCATTCTTCACATCAAGTTGGTAAAGAGGTCAGTCCTGTGAAATAGCAATTGATAGAAGAATGCACAATGTCGAATGTCTAGCTACTGGTGAGAAGGCATCATGATAGTCCAATAAGTATGGGTAAACCCATGTGCTATAAGCCTTGCCTTGTAGCGATCCACATTGTCATCCGCTTGTTGTTTCATCGTAAAGATCCACTTGCACCCCACAATAGAGGCACCTAGAGGAGCAGAAACAACACTCCAAGTACTACGAGACTACAAAGCTGGCATCTCCTCCTCCATAGAAAGTTATCAACTACTATCTTGTATGGCCTCCTGGTATGTCTACAGGATAGCAACAACAGAGAGTCCCACAATGTACTCCTCTGAAAGATGATTCAAGGAAACATGCACAGCAAGAGGATAAGTGGCACAGTTACTATGCGGCTTCCTCAAGGCAATAGGTACATCCAGGTCATCAGCTTCTATGTTCTCTGGTAGCAGCTCCTCATGTACAGTATCCTCTGGAACAAGCACATCATTGGTGCCATTATAGAAACAATGTGTTCATTACATACCTGAGGCGTGCTGGAAGAGGGGGGAAGCACATGAGCAGAGGGGCGAGTAGAGGACATGCGAATGTAAAATTGTGTTCGGAACTGTGTCAGGGTAGACGAAGGTGGAGGTGGTGGAGGAGGTGGAGGTGGAGATGACTGAGACTCAACATGGGGTGTTGGTGGAGATAACAGAGGTGGAGGAACAAAGACATCCTCGTCAGAGTCAGCATTAGACAACATGTCACTTGTAGGAGAAAATACATAATAGACTCAAAAAATGTGACATCAGCACTCACATAATACTATCTCCCTACGAGAATAGCAAACGAACACACATTTGACAGCTCTTGAAAAGCTTGTCAGACCAGGAGTAAAAGTGTGGACTAATGTCACCGACCCAAAAACCCTAGTGGTAAGGGAGAATAGGTCCTTTTCGGGAAACGTGATAAAGAAAGGGACCTTTTCTTCAAGGACAGAGGAGAGGAGCGCACGATGAATACATTATTCATGAACGTTTCTTTTGCATTTTATCTTAAAACCCCTAACAAATGCATGTAAATATCTATTAATTCTCATTTCTTATAAAAATACATTTTTATGCATTAAAACATTGAAATAAATAAAAGAACAAAAAGAAAGAAAATAAAAAAAGTCAGACTGTAAATATCTATATATGTACAGTATGACTAAATTAAATATAAATATAGTTGAAAGATATATTTATATAACCTAACCCTGATTCCAAGTCAGTAAGGATTGATCGACAAACAAATAGGTAGGGGGAGATAAGGAGGAAAAAATAAAAAGAATGCACATATACATTATCCATCATTTATCAAAACTTCATCGATTTCTAATTAATTCATTTATACATATTTTCCACCAAACTCTTCACCTATATATTCCTAAAAATGTATATAAAGACATAAAAATCCTAAAAAAATCCCAACCATTATATATGTCGAGAAATCCATCTTTTAAAATGTTAATTTATTAACTTCCAAACAACATAACTTCTTCATGCGGATTCTGATTTCACTCTACTCACCTTTAAAGTTCATAAAATAATATTCTCTAACTAATGAAGGTGATTTCACTAAAATTGGAGTCTATTTGCAAAAGGTCGATTTTAGGACATAATGAGAACTGGATTTCCGGGTTATTTATTTTATTCTGAACAAACTATTTATAGTATCACTAATTTTATAATTTTTAATTATTTTCTTGATTTGTATTTTATCTATAAATTATTTTAGAATTTTTAACCCTTATTTAATATTATAAATAAATCAAAAACCCTAAATTATAATCTGAACTGTATAACTTATACAGTATTTATTTATATATCTAAATTAATTTATAAAAATCCATAAAAAACCATATAACTCCTATTTATTATTCTATTAATTAATAAAATATAAAAATAATATATTATTGATTAAATTATTGAATTAAAAATACAATACCTCAGTGTTAAGAAAGGCGGGCCAGGAAGCCCCGCATATGCGGTAGCAATCTCTCTAGCAAACCACATATCCTATATTCATTCAATATTCGGGAAACGTGCATATGTGGTCGAGTATACGGCTGCATATGCGGCCGCATTTGAATTAAGACATAAACCCAGTCCATCCCTAAAAAACCCCACCCCATAAATGAGAACCCCGATCCTCGAGTCCCCGACCCTCTATGCTCCAATGCTCAAATGAGTGGTTCATTTTAATTCCAACTTTATTGTCTTTAAATCAAAAAAATACAATATATGGATGCCATATCTTTCGATTATGGTCGAGTTGATTGTCATATCTATCGAAAAATGCAACTGAAATTTTGGTTCAATTGATTCTTATATTTCCAGTAAATCACCTACTATTTCTGCAATGCATATGCATTCATTTTCCTGAGAAACGCCACATAAAACTACCAATTACATTAGTGGTTAACTGGTTAGTTTTTAAAAAATCACCTACATTCTATATTTGATCTTGGACTCTGGTTAATTTTTAATATGTTTTTATTGGAATTTCTGGAATATTTATAAGGTCTCTTTTTTTAGTGTAAATGATCTTAAACTTATACTTGAGCAAGTGCATAGGTAGAGGGAACATTAGTAGGTTCACTTGGAAGTGGTTTTGACATATGCTTTCTCATCCAATATTCTATGCTAGATGGGTACTTTGAGAGTGTGTACTTGCAAAAGAAGTTCGCTATAGGTATTTCATTTATATTATATATTTTTGTAACATACATCTCTAAAATTTGAAATTATTATTATATCTATTTTTAATTTTAATTAAAATATTACAAAACCGCATAATCCGCATATACTTCCGCATATACTTCCACCTACCCGCCTACTCGCTTCAAACCACCTAACCGAAAGAATATTGCATACCGACTTCATGAACCTTGCAATACCTCTTTATCAAGTATACTATATATTTATTTATATTATATATATATCATAAAATATTTATTATTTATAAAAATAAATTATACCATCATTTAGTTAAATTAATTATTTACATTTGTATTTTATACCTAATTCAAATAAGACCATTTACTATTTATTAACTCACTAATACAATATTGCATTTTCTGGCATACCAAGTGTTGACACGTGTCAGCACCTGAAGCCTTCTTCTCCAAGAATCCGGCAGGATTGCTATTGGAGCAACCTTCTTCACCTAATTATTCTGCCCACATTTCTTCTCCATTTGATGATCCCCACCATCCATCTTAATCTCCTAGCAACCTCCTATCACGCAGGCCTTCAGATCATCTCTAACCACCCTTCGATCTTCCTATATTTGATGATCTAAAGTTCCAACATTCTACCCAACTTTCCAGCTCCAGAACAGATTGGTCATAACCGCCACTTCCAAGCCACGTAGCTCCGCCACCGATGGTGACAGCACCAAGGTGATGCCGATAAGTAGAAGGTGGATCATCGGAAGGAGGTTCCAGCATGGTTAACCACCTTGAATAGTGGCCACCGTGCAACGCAGAGCTCCGGTTTCCGACCGTCGAGCTATCACCAGTAGGGTCTTGAACCCTATATCTCCCAGGTACTCCTTCATTTCCTCATTTGATTTCTAGAACATCGCACCTCAATTAGATCATCTAGTCACTCCATTGGTTATCCATAATCATCTTCTTTGATTATCACTCGAATTCAGATCGCAGATTCATCTCAAATCATTCCAATTGTCATATCTTATTCACCTTTCCTGGAACTATATTGAACCTGTAAGAACACAATATTTGGCCGATTCTGCCGTGAATCGAGCATCAATCTAGCATTTGCAGGTTTTCATCTTCTTCTGGAGCACCTCAATAATCATCTGGAAATGTATCAGCATCTTTCCCAAGGTGACCGGAGGTTCTAATTAGAATCATCAGAGCACCTCAATAATTATCGCTCTGATAGAATTCCATTGATCAGTATGGTTGGACTGGTGGAATATACACCCTAAAGTTTTGGATAACAAAAGAATGCAGTCTCACATAGAATTCGTGTCCTTCAGAATCACTATTCAATCTCTTACTACGTATGTTTTAGGCCTTGAATGATTCATGATTCTCAAGATAATTAAATCTTCCTTATGGATATCACACGGAGCCATCTAAACTATATATCTGAACGGTTGCACACATAAATGAATGGCCTTTTCAAAAAAGAGATGATTTCGTAGTTTTTTTCTTTATTTAATATTTTTTATTAAAGATATGTAAAATAAGTATATTTATTTTATTGCAAATTTCTTAGTGTAAATTCCCTTGCATAATATACAGACTATAATTATTGAGCCTAATTATTGGATGTTTCTATTTTTTAGGAATTATTGGTTATTTCTAGATATAAAATATTTACTTTTTGGCTTATGTCAACAACTTAACATGAAAAAGTTAGCCATGAATTCTAGTATTGGGCAAAACCTATCATCATTTTATATGATAACTATTGATATTGACAATCGATTTATATTTAATTTCATTTTCATTTGTGCACATCCTTAATCTTTCTGGCTGCATATTCAGAAACAGCTGTTTAAAAAGTTTTGGCGGAGGTGAGTTACATTTACATATAAAAATCAGGTTGTGCAGGATCATCCCTCATATGCAGGCAATTACTAACAAAATAATTTGTTGATTATTAGTGGATCAAGGCTCTTTCTGGGTATTGTTATTTTGGATAGTAAGACACTGGAGCAGCTTTTGTACATGGGGCTGTAGGGTTGTCTTTCTGCTGAAGCTGCAAAAGTCCCTCGGCTGGCCCGATTAGTAGGTCCGATTGGTCTAGTTAGTGGGGTGGTCGATCGAGTATCGACTAACTCCAACTAGGTTGATTAGTCGGTTGATTTTTGCTTGGAGATACCGTGTTTTTTATTTATTTATTTATTTGCTTTTTTAAAGCAAACTTATTCTAATACACTTGATATTTTTATTTAACTTCAATTACTTCATTGCTTTTTATTATGATAATATAAAAAATGTACAAATCTATGTAAATATATAAGAATATACATATAAAAATGATTTATGTATTTAAAATAATTAAAAAAATCAAAGCTGATTAAAACCCGACTAAATCTGATTAGTTCACCCGACTGCCGATTAATCCTTATTCAGTGACCCAACCGATCGAGTACCGACTACCATTTTTTGCAACCTTTGTAATAAACTCATGGATGGTGGTACCCACTTAAATGGTTTGGTGGTAGTGCAGTGTACCTACCACTAAAAAGACCAGGGTTCAAATCCCCCCCATGTGGAGGTAGCGTTAGGTAGTCGACAGCCAGTGTAAAATATAGTTGAATCTTTCAACATTGTGAGAAAGAATTCATGTAGCCAACCCTACTTATAGTAGGAGAGGGCTTTTTCATTTTAATAAACTCATGGATGGTTACTTATAGGGATATTTACACCCATAACCCTGAGTACTTCCGTAATTACACTCACAACCCTGTATAATCGAGAAATACACGAGAAACCTCGAATAGTCACTATGTCTCACACCCATAACCCTCCGTTAGTTTTCCCATTAATCCAACCATATAATTGGGTTAATCTAACCCATGGTCTATCCAACAGCTATTAAAATTTTCAAAAAAAATAAAAAAACCCCTCCCTTCTCAACGCCCTCCCTCCCGCCCCTCCGCCCTCTACCCTTCCTCCCGCCCTTTGCATCCACCCTCCCGCCCCTCAACCTCCCCTCTCCCGCCCCTCCGCCTCTGCCCTTCGCCCTCACCCTCTGCCCTCCTCCTCCAGGTGCCACCCTGTCTACCGCCTCCCCCCCTCCTTCTTCCTCCTCCAACTCGCACCTTATTCCTCCTCCAGCTCACCCCCTTCCCTTCCTCCTCCAGCCCATCCCCATTCCCTTCTTCCTCCTCCATCTCGCCCCACCCCCGCTGACCCCTCCCCTTCTGCCTCCTCCAGCTTACCCCCTCACCTTCTTCCTCCAACTCGCGCCACCCCGTCAACACATTCAAAGATTGTCTTGTTTGCTCCCACGAAAAATATTTGCAGAAATTGCTTCACAGAAATATCTTCCCTGCAGGAAATTGATGTTCGAGCTTTATGCAGAAAGTAAGTATTTCTTCTGGTTCTGTTATATTCTTCAAAGCAGGAAATATTACTGTTTATATTAACAAACAGTAATACCCACAAACTTGCTTACGTGTAATGATAGGGTTCTTTATTTGTCCCTATCTTTGTTTTCAGTATCAACTGCTTTTTTCACTTCTCATGTGTTAGTTTATGGGTTGAACTTTTATCTTCGACATGCTCGTGTGTTATCCTCATGTGGGTTGCAGAAGCGAACTTGGACACTTTGATATCAGAAAGGCATGTGGCAAGAATCTCAACTTCCAAACTTGTAACCATTCAAGATCGAACTTATTAATGCCTCGACCTCCTCCTCTAGGTCATCCGTCGTCAATCTCCTTCTCCCCGACGGTGATGGGTTCCTATGGAAGAGAAGCAAGATGAAGAGAAGGAAGTGGAGTGACATCATTTGTAATTACTTTGAACCTAAAGGGTAAAAATGGTCCACATTTGACGGATTCCGTCAAAGCTAATGGAACAACGGATGGGTGTTAACACAAGGTCATGCCATGTAAGAGTTAAGCATTATTCGGAGTTCTTGGTGTAATTCGCAATCACGCGAGGTTATGATTGTAATCACAGGATTACTCAATTAGTCAGGTTATAGGTGTAAATATCCCTTACTTATATTGGATAACCATACTTTCATTTTCCAATAGAAACATTATAAAAATAGAAAACATGCATTCCATGGTCTTTCATTTCGCACAAAATAGCATTGTTAGATGTCAATATTATCATATTTTCAATATGAACACAAGATTAATATTTATTATACATATACTGAATCCAACAAGTTCTTGTGATCTTTGTCTGAAAGTCTGTCCTCACGAAATGTTTTTAAAATGCAGTGCAATAATTAGTTCTTTACTGCAATATGAAAAGATATATAAGCAAGAAAATAAAAAAGTACTTCTCCAAAAAAAAATCATGCTTATATGAATGCTTGATATGTGAATATTAATTATAAACAAAGAAATACATAGTACGGAAGAACAATTGTTTGCAGGCAATAAGAAATTTAAAGCATGTTACACCTTTTTCTTTCTTCTTCTTCCTTTTGTAATTTCTCTGCCAGAGTTTTTTGTTCCACAGATTCTAAGCTAGGACTGGGAGAATTAACTATAGGAGATCTTGTGATGCTTCGGGTTCTTTGCCTTTTGTATCGTCTTGGTGTTGGAGAACGACTTTTGTGTCGCCTTGGTGTTGGAGAACGACTTTTGTGTCGCCTTGGTGTTGGAGAACGACTTTTGCGTCTTCTTGTGGATGGAGAACGGCTTCTCCTCCTAATTTGAAAAATCACAAATGTTAGATGGTATATCAGAAATAACAATGACAGGCCATGAGGGAGTTTTCGTACAATTTTCAAAGCATAATAGTACTCGAAATGTAAGTACAGTTACCTCAAACATTCTAAGTGTCACAACTCTGAGCTCCATCTATATGAGTTCTTGTAAGGAATAGAGACCAACAAAGAACAGCAACAAGCACCAATCATCTGATTTAAAAGCGCTTTTTATTTTTTTGCATATACAAAACAATCAGAAGAATCCAGAACTCTCACTAGACAAAGACCAGCTCCCATTCCTAGTAATGATTGTGTTCACTTTTGGCCAACAAAGAAGCATCAAGAAATCCTAGGAGTGGAATTCAACTCTCAGAGAAAGCATATCACATTAACAAGATAAATAAGCAAGCAACTTTACAACAATTGAACAAGGGCACCCAATTTGTTGCAAAATGCTACGACTAGAAAACCAAATCCAACTCATAGAGGCTCTCTTTTTTTAAATCCAAGAAATCCATCTAAAAAATAGGCACTCAAAGATAACGTGCGTAGTCTATGGGCTGACAACAATTTCAAGACGAGTTACCGCCTAAACACTGTAAAGACCCATCACTGCAACTTAAAATGCACTTTCTGGAAGAAAATTTTTTTTAGTATGCAAAACCTACAAGATAGTGATTCTCCATTAAACCGCATGTGGACAGACTGTCATCCAAATAAACAATTAGAATCATAAATCGCATATTTCAGCTGCATTTTTTCTTCGTATGCAGAAAGGACGACTACTGAATACTCATAGTAGTCACTAGGATTTACATGTCACATATTTCTTGAGGATTTTTAAAGGGAAACAGGGGTTAATAATGATGTGCACTTATCATTAAATTGAGAGAAATCTATTCCTACAAGTGACAAGTAGTCCAATAAAATGATATTAAGATATAAGCATTGTACACAAACGATCACATAATTACACCCACACCGCTAAATGTTTTCTTACCTGCAAAAAAGTGATGGACATTAAATATTAGACATAGGGACCAGCAATATAAAAAGTTGAGGATTATAATCGAGCAAGTTGGACCCACAACATTTTAGATCATTGCTTCAGATCCTTCTAGACCTAACCCCAATATGCTGGTATGAATGCAACCAACATATCACTAATGATCTCTTTCACTTTAAAGGAAAAAAAAGATTGTTCCTAGAGATTGGCGGCTCATCCAATTTCTCTCCATAAAGGCCAAAGCACCATAAGACTCATGCTGATCATTCTATGATACACTGCCTTTTCGAAACTACTGCAGGAGCAACCCTAACAAGGTCATCATCTATGCACTATCGATCATGTTTCATGCTCGTCTAACAAAATTGCACCCTAAAGACAAGTGGTTCCACCGTATTTCCCATGTCTTCATCTGCCAAGCTTTAGCCTCATCCTGTAGAGCATGGCCTTAAATGTCATGATCGGTATCGCCAGATCATCGATATCAAAAGAGTAAAGACATCCTTTTCTCAAGATCCACGACATATCGCCAACTTCAAATTTGAAAGGATGGTCGATTGGGTCTCATTCCGCCCATACCGTCAAGTTACCTTCCCAATGAACATATATATTAGTTATAGGGTTTTTATAGTTGTGTCCCTCCGAGATATTGCAAATTCAGTTATACCCCTCCCTTTTTGGGAATATCAGTTGTACCCCCCGACTTGTTGTCGTTCTATCTCCGTTACTTAAGCCGTCATTGAGTTGAACTTAACCATGGTATTCTCAAACCATGCTTTGATTATGAGGGGAAAAATGTCCAACTCTACCCCTCCCTCCTCCCATTCATCTCCAGCTCGTACGCACCCGTGCTCCTCCTCCACCGCGAGCTCCTCCCCTCGCCAATGCTCGTTTTCAGGCACACCCAATGCTGATAGAGCATGAGCGGAAGCGGCTGTGCCGAGTGATGGACTGCCAGAAGCTCTCCATCGACGCATACATGCATGTCGCCCAGAATGAGTGCCTCCCGTGTGGCGATTCAGGTTCTCTTCTCCGAGCAGTTGAAGATCGGCAACGCCCTCGCCAACTCCAAGCGGCTATTAAGATCCATATCCATTGATCGACGAGTGCTCTGGCAATGAGATGACGAGGCAGAGGGGAGAAACCCCTCGACACACCTGTAGATGATCTCTAATGCATGATGAAGATGGTTGGCTATATGAATCAGGATAGAGATGCGGCGCCTTGGCATGCTCGATAGATGGAGGTCTGGTGGTTAGGGATAGTTGCTCTTCGATTTGTAGATGTTCAATAATGAAATTCACACAATACGGTTATTCATATTGGATTGGAATGAACAAAATGACTCAAATATTGAGAACGAAAGTCACAACCCACTTGATTCACCGTGTTTCAGAAATTCAAATTCAGAACACTAAATCGAATTCCACGACATCTAATTTGAAGTTGTTTGGCATATTGAACTGAATCATATTCAAACTATTTGCAATCATAGATCAGTCGAGGTCGGGTGGGGACGAAGTTTCAAAGGGGGAGATGGAGGGTAATTTTGTCCCATCACAGATCAGGTGAAGATCGGGGCACCGAAAACGGAGGCGAAGGAGGTTGTTGGCAGCGACAGCGACGGCACCGGCGAAATAGGTGAGGAAGGGTCCGAGGAGGTGGAGGAACAGCTAATGAATGGGTGGGATGGGCTAGCAGGGAGGAAGGGTGGGGGTGGAGATAGCCTCGATGGGGAGGGCAATGGAGGAGGAGGGCCTGGAGGGGGGAGGGACGGAGGAGGAGGGCTTGGAGGGGAAGGGGCGGCAAAGGAGAAGGGTTTGGACGGGGAGGGGCAATGGAGGAGGAGGGTCGAAGGAGGAGGAGGAGGAGGGCCTAGAGAGGGAGGGGCGACGACGGAGGAGGGGAGGGGCGATGAAGGCAGAGGGCCTGGCGGGAGAGGGGACGCGGCGACAGAGGTGGGCCTGGAGGGGGAGGGACGGTTAGAGGAGGAGGAACGACGAGAGGTGGAGGAGGGAGGAAGAGGAAGAAATTGGGAAGATTAAATTATTGCTACCTTTCATATTTCAACTAATTACCATTATGTCCCCAAAGTTAACGGTCGTTTAGGATGAGGATTGACGGCAACTAACATATGGGATACGAGTGATCATTATGTAAGAAGTCGATGGCACAACTGATATTTTCAAAAAGGGAGGGGCATAATTGAAATTGCAATATCTCAGAGGGGCACAACTGTTAACGCATATAGTAGTTTCTGTGTGTCTCTCTGTTATTATTATTTCCAGTTGTATGCTTTATGTAATTTACCCATAGGCTACTCTCATATATAAGAGAGCCTAGGGCTTATGGAATAAACATCTTGTTCATTTCCCAATATGGTATCAGAGCGACGGTCCTACACCGGAGTTCTCGAAACCCTAACCCTACCCTACCCCACCCGCCGGCCTCTCTTTCAATCTCCCTCTCATCGGCGCCGTCGGGGGTCACCGCAGCCGCACCAGCACCCTCGTGCGCCGTTGCTGCTGCTCCTAGCGCTCCTGCGCAAGTGCGCAAGCCTCCTCTGCCCACTGCGTGCTGCACCTCCTCCGCCCACTGCGCGAGTGCGCCTCCTCTGCGCGTTGTAAACCCCCGCGCCTGTAGCCCTCTGCGCAAGTGCGCCTCCTCGCCTGCGTGCTAGTCTTCCGCGCACGATTCAGCAGGCGACTGCTCCTGTGCTTCATGTGACTGCGCGGGGCTCCCAGTTGCGTGTGCGCGTGCTCCCTGCGCGCGTGCGCGTGTGCTAAGCCCTAAAGCGCACACCATCATCTATATGGGTTTGGTTGCTTGAGGTCTACACGTGCAACTAAACCCGTCTATGTCATTGTAGACGAATTTCATCCTCTGTCAATCACTCCAGTCTCCAGTATGTAAGAAAGCAAGGCGGATATCCCAGTCATTGGCGCCTTTCGTGGTCCAGCGCCTATTGTAATGATGGACGGTACAAACTATGAACTGTGGACAATGCAGTTCATGAGCATGATGAAGTCAACGGGTAAGAAGCACATGCTTACCGAACCAGAGCCTGTTGAGAAGACTGGAGCCAATGCCTCTTGGGAGGCTGATGACGCATACACCAAAGTTTGGTTATCTGGTACGTTGGCAATTGAGATTGCCAATGACATTCTACATCAACCCACGGCCAAGGATATGTGGGACATTCTGCCGGCTACATATTCGCAGGCGAATAACGAGACAAAGATTCTGCAACTCCAGCATGATATATTCACTATAAAGCAGAATGGTCGTCCTCTACATTCTCTCTATACATCACTGAGAGGGATGTTCGAGAAGCTCTACAGCTTCATGCCCCTGACAGCCACGCCAGAACAGCAAAAGACATATAGGAACGCGACTATGGTGGGCGTGTTCCTTGCTGCACTCGATCCAGAGTATGAGGCGGCACGATCCCAGATCTTGGCCGACTCTACTATTCCTCCCATGGAGGAAGCTTTCCATAGACTGAGTCGGATCACAGTTCCTTCCATGACCACGAATCAGAATACTTCAGCCATGGCAGCCAACAGGGGTCGTGGATTTCATCATCAGAGCCGTGGACGTGGACCCCGTGGAAGAGGAGGTCGCACTCGACCAACATGTACTTACTGTCATCGCGTTGGACACAATGAAGACACATGCTACTCGAAGCATGGGTTTCCTGCATCCGCACGAGTCGCTGAGCAGATAGAGCCTCCATCTGTTGCTACTTTGGATCAGTGGTTCGATGATTTAGTTACCCGTCTGAGGGGTATTATTCCCCCATCTGGCCCAGCACCTATTATTGAGAGTCAATCTGATGCGGCTGCTTCTGCCTCTGCGTCAACCAGTGCTTCAGGTAGCATACTTGCATTTACCAGTAGTAGATCAGATTCATTACCGTGGATTATGGACTCGGGCGCTACACATCACCTATGTGGCGATAAGAGTTTACTTACAGGATACTCTCAGATTCCTCCAGGCCGAACAGTAGTCATTGCCAATGGTACACATTCCCACATCACTGGTCAGGGAGAGATTAGATTGACATCTTCTATGCAGCTCAAGAATGTGCTACATGCACCTGACTTTTCAATGAATTTGTTGTCAATCAGTCAGATTACGAAGGATCTACATTGTCGGGCAATTTTTGATCCATCTTGTCTTATTTTTCAGGACATCCATACGGGCAACGTGATTGGTCGTGGCTATGAGCAAGGAGGCCTCTACCGCCTGAATCAGACTCCATTCGCTGGAACCTCATCCCTTCCCACTGGACCAGTATCTCCTTTATTGTGGCATCTGCGCTTTGGACATCTACCGCTTCAGAAGTTGTGTCGTCTGTTACCCCAGGATCTTCCTCACACACCTATCCAATGAGGCGTGTCAGTTGGGAAAGCATCACAGGTCGACCTTTCCCACTCGTCCAGGTCGGAGTAGTACCTCCAAGTTCGAGTTATTTCATATTGATGTCTGGGATCCGAGTCGTGTACCTGATCATCAGGGAAACAGATTTTATATAGTTTTCGTGGATGACTTCTCTCGTGTGTCATGAGTATTTTTGATGAAAAATAAATCTGAAGCAGGCAATATTATTATCTATTTTCTGAATGAAATTCAAAATATTTTCTCCACATCTGTGAAATTTGTGAGAAGTGATAATGCCCTAGAACTGTGCACTCATGTCCTTGCCAACTATTACTCCTCAAAAGGGATTATTCACCAAACATCATGTGCTCATACCTCTCAACAAAATGGAATTGCTGAAAGAAAACATTGCCACCTACTTGATGTCACAAGATCACTTCTTATACAGAGTCATGTTCTCTACTCTTACTGGGGTGATGCAGTTCTCACTGCATGTTACCTAATCAATCGTATGCCGTCCTCTGTCTTGGATGAACAGATTCCGTTTTCCCTTATCTATCCTGGGAAGGATCTGTTTTCTCTTACTCCTCGTGTGTTTGGTTCAGTCGCTTTTGTCCATCAGTTGTCTTCTGGTACTGACAAGCTCTCTCCTAAGGCTGTCAAGTGTGTCTTCGTTGGGTACTCCAGAACTCAAAAGGGGTACAAGTGTTTTGATCCTCTGCGTCGGCGGTATATGGTCAGTGCAAATGTTACATTTTTTTGAATCTGTAATGTATTTTTCAGCCTCAGATGATCAGCAGCTACCTCCACTGCCTACCGATGCCATATACATGACACCACTACCTCCAGCACCGTCACCACCACCACCACTATCACCATCACCACGACCACCAAAAATCCCCGTCTCACCACTACCGTTCCATTATACCCGCAGGCATCCTCCCGCTCATGGCCATGACTCGTCTCCTAGCTTGCCTATGGTATGTAATGAAGATACTTCTATTGATGGATCTAATGATATTTATGAGCAGGATATGTTGCAGGGGCCAGATGAGGACACAGCTGATTTAGATGTTCCTATTGCCATACGCAAATCAAAGAGGAGTTGCGTTACATATCCTTTGACAGCTTCTGTGTCATTTCAGCGACTATCTGGGGATTTCAGGAACTTTGTGATGGCCCTGTCAGCTGTAGATATTCCACGGAATTATCAAGATGCTCTGCAGGACAGTAGATGGCGGCTAGCAATGGAGGAAGAAATGGCGGCACTACAATCTAGAGGAACTTGGAGTCTAGTTCCTATACCTCCAGATGTGACCCCCGTGAGCTGCAAGTGGGTGTTCACCGTGAAGCACAATGCAGATGGTTCTATTGACAGATACAAGGCACGCCTTGTTGCATGTGGTTTTACACAGACATACGGGGTGGATTACCTTGATACATTCTCGCCAGTAGCCCGTCATTCCACTCTCCGGATCTTGTTGTCAGTCGCAGTTAATCCAGAGTGGCTGTTGTATCAGTTGGATGTGAAGAACGCGTTCTTATATGGAGATTTGCAGGAGGAAGTCTATATGCAACAGCCACCCGGTTTTGCTGTTGAGGGGGAGTATTCCAAGGTGTGCAGACTTCATAAGGCTATCTATGGCCTTAAGCAGAGCCCCAGAGCATGGTTTCAGAAGCTCTCAGACCTCTTTGAAAAACAAGGATACAAACACTCCAATGCTGATCATTCCTTGTTTGTACATAAGACTTCTAGAGGTATTATTGCAATTATGGTTTATGTAGATGACATCTTGATTACAGGAGATGATGAGCAAGGCATAAAGCAGGCGAAAGAAAAGCTGGGAAGTGAATTTGTCACTAAGGATCTTGGAGTCCTTAGATATTTTCTGGGGCTGGAATTTGCTAGAAATCCATATGGATTAGTAATGTCGCAGAGGAAATATGTTACAGATCTGTTGAGTGAAACAGCTATGCTTGGGTGTCGGCCTGCTACGACACCAATGGATCCCAGCATGAAGCTCTATGATGATGACACAGAGGAGGTGGACAGGAGAAGATACAGAGAACTGGTAGGCAAATTGTTGTATGTCACGATCACTAGACCCGATATATTATTTGCAGTGAGTCGTGTGAGCCAGTTCATGGAGCAACCACGTCAGGTTCATATGGATGCAATACATATGATTCTTAGATATCTCAAATCATCTCCAGGTGCAGGTTTGCTATTCAAGAAGGGAAAGGGAATTTCTATCTCAGCATGTGCGGATGCAGACTATGCAGGATGTCCCAAGGACAGGAAGTCCACCTCAGAGTTTGCAGTCTATGTAGGAGATGCTCTAGTCTCATGGAGGAGCAAGAAACAGACGATGGTAGCTAGATCTAGTGTTGAATCCGAATATAGGGCTATGGCCCAGGCTAGCACAGAGATGATGTGGGTGAAGGCTATACTTACAGACCTCTGTCTAGATGTACCACTTCCTATGAACTTGGAATGTGATAATCAGGCAGCCTTGTTCATTGCAAACAACCCAGCATTTCATGAGCGGACCAAGCATATTGAGGTTGACTGTCACTTTATACGTGACATGATTCAGAAGGGGTACATTGCTACATCTCATGTTGCCTTGAAGAATCAAACTGCTGATATATTCACCAAGGCATTACTACGAGGCCCATTCCAGAAGTGTGCATCCAAGTTGAGCATGATTGATATCTATGCTCCATCTTGAGGGGGAGTGTTAACGCATATAGTAGTTTTTGTGTGTCTCTCTGTTATTATTATTTCCAGTTGTATGCTTTATGTAATTTACCCATAGGCTACTCTCCTATATAAGAGATCCTAGGACTTATGGAATAAACATCTTGTTCATTTTTCCCAACAACAACTGATAAAAACCCTTAGTTATAATACATATTATACATGCAAATACGAAAATCAGTTCTCAAAACAAATATTTTCATGACCATCTAACTTAAACACAATGTTGTAGAAGTCGGTATTCAATATTCCATCGGAGGGGTTACTGAATATAGAATAATCAATATTCGGACAATTATTTGGAATTATTCGATTTGTATTTTTTATTATTTTAAAAAGGATTTTTAATACATTTATTCTAATATATTTATACATATATTATCATCAATCAACAAGAACTCAAGATAAAAGTATCCATTAATAACATACATATACAGAGCTTTGACATTTTTGATGATATCATGACAAATGGTAATTCTTGAGAACTAAAAAAAATCATCAGTTAACTATCAGTCAATCTCTACTGTTAGAAAATAGAGAATGCAGAAGAGAGAATGATAAATAGAGCATAAGAGAGAAAAATAAAACATGGAAGACGACGATTTAACGTGCAACCCTACTCCCTAAAGAGCAGGATGAAACCACGGGAGAATACCTCAGACGGCGTATGTGTTCATTGCACTTTCCTAATAGATACAGGAGGTTTGGGACTCCTTATATAGCCTCCACAGAGCCTCCAAGTCCCACCACTGGTAGATGTGGGACTAAACTCAGTGATGGGGTAAATGGATCCTGGAACCTATTACATAAGTGATGCACGCTCCAAATACTCTAATACTCCCCCTCAAGCTGGAGCATGCAATGCTCAGCATGGACAAACAAAAAAGAAACTCGACTCACAATACATGACACTACAGACAATATCAACTCAACACACACAACTGTTGTTGTCGAGGACGTTGCTTCTCATGACGTGCATGTGAGGAAGACGAACGGGCTAGAGTGTGAAACTGGGTCTCTCCCATCTGGCTCAGAGAATGAGACTCTACTCTGGAGTCCCTATGATACCACATGAAAACCCTTGTCCACCTGGCATGGGGAATGGTCCTCTACTCCGGAGTCCCTATGACTCATATGAAACCTCTGGTCGAAACAACAAGAATGATGGCATGCGTCGTCGTCGAATCTGGAAATCCGACAAACTGTAGAATCTGGAATCTGAATGGCCTGCAATCTGGAAAAAACGGACATCTGAAGAAGACATGTAACTCTACACAATACTCCCCCTTTCTCCCATACTGGTCGGGATGACAAATATCGACCAAGTTGGGAGAAGACAAGATAATGGAGAGACAAAACATCAATAAGCCAATTACCTTATTTTTTGGCTTTCTTGCAACATTTTTTTTCTTTGGCTATTTTTTTGTAATAGCCGTCACATAAGATGTTCGTAATATTTTTTTACGGCTTTCCTTTTTTTAGCAATTTGTGTACGGCTTTTTCTTGTACGCGCCTTTTTTTGCAAAAATTAGATTTTTTTTATTGGTAACAAAATATGCAGCCCTCTCTCTTTCTCTCTCTTTTTCGTTGGACCTCAAATAACAAAGCCCCCCTCCTTCTTACTATTTTTTTTCAAACAGCCCCCTGGCTGCTGGAGGCCTGTTGGGCTTCAACAACATTTTTTTCAAAGAAGCACTGCTTAGTTGGGCCCTCAAACAAATATCCATTTTTTATTTTTTTAAAACCGTCGCCCCTCCCCCCTAGGGTTCCCACGATGGGAACCCTTTTCTCGATCAAGTGTCACCCCCCAACTGGGGAAGAGCTCCTGCAGAGCGAGCGCCACCGTGCGATGGAAGGAGCGGTGCCAGGAAAAGCCTTGATGGAGGCGCGCGAGGTCTAGGGCACGCGCATGATGCTGGAGCGAGGAGGAGGTCGCGCCAGGGCTGCGCGATAAGCGCAAGATCGTGGCACGCTGGAGGAGCTCGCGGGGAGGTTGGAGATGCGTCGCCGATAAGGGAGCCACCGCCTGGAGGGTTGGGGACTCTGGACAGGCCCTGGAACTGACTGGGGGCTGTGGAGGGGGTCTCGAGGAGGGTGTGTGGGGTCGCGCCACCCCTGGAACTTGGAGAACGCGTGATGCAGCATAGAGGCATCCTCACGCGAGCAAATCTTGTTGTTAGGGCTTTGCGGAAGAATCAGGAGCTGTTGCATCCTCCTACTTCGTGGATCGGCATTGTCGTATGTCGTCTGAACGAAGGGAGGACATTAACCTTTGCATGGGGATTCGCTGCAGGGGCGATCTCCAGATCGTCTGGTCTGGGGAGCAGCATTGCTGCTCGTGCGGCCGATAGCGCCGCTCGAAGGGCTTGCAGCTGGAAGGAATGCTACCGAGATGTATGCCTGGAAGTGTTCCAAAAACTCGAATGGAACCAGAAACTCCTAGAGAGGCAGTAGATATTAGAGTTTCATTCTGAAACCCTAGAAAAAAATCTTGAACCTGATGACTTGAATAATACTCCTCCAACTTTAATCAAACAATGGAAGAATTGAATAATCTAATCTCGAAAAAAATCTTCAAGAACAAATCCTCGAGAATCGAACCCGCTCTGATATCATGATAGAAAATAGAGAATGCAGAAGCGAGAATGATAAACAGAGCATAAGAGAGAAAGATAAAACACGGAAGACAAAGATTTAATATAGAACCCTACTTCCTAACGTGCGGGATGAAACCAGGGGAGAATGTTGAGGGCGTATGTGTTCATTGCACTTTCTCAATGGATACAGGAGATCTGGGGCTCCTTATATAGCCTCCACAGAGCCTCCAAGTCTAACCACTGGCAGATGTGGGACTAAACTCGGTGATGGGGTAAATGGATCCTGGAGGGATACATTTACCCATCTATTACATAAGTGACGCATGCTCCAAATAGTTTAACATCTATTGTTCTTTGTGATAAGAAAATTCCTTTGAAAATTAAAGGAAAGTTTTACAAAGCAGCGGTGAGACATGTTATGCTTTATGGATCTGAATGTTGGCCTATGAACCATAAACATGTGTAGAGAATGGTAGTAGCAGAAATGAAAAAGCTAAGGTGGATGTGTGGACACACACTTAAAGATCGAATTTGGAATGATGCCATTAGAATGAAAGTGGATGTAGCTCCGATCGAAGATAAGATGCGAGAAAATCACTTAAGGTGGATTGGCCATTTGTAAAGGAGGTCAGCTGATGCACCGGTGAGGAGATGTGAGTTTTGGAATGTTGAGCCGGCTAAAAGAGGGCACGGAAGACCCAATCAATTGGCTGAATAGTCGGCCAGTCGGCCAAATAATCAGACCGACTATTCAGTCAGGTCGACTATTGGCCGACTAAAAGTTATTCAGTCGGGGACCCGCCACACCTCATAATCAGCCGACTATTGCAACATTGCTTAAACATTAAGAATTAAACTAAATATCATTTTGTTAGCATTACCCCGAGCCCCCATTGGAGGAGACGACGGGCTTCACACACCAACATTTGAGGTTGCATAGTAAGCTCTACAATGTATCCAATTGAACAAAGGAGTTACAATTAAAGTCATGTCAAGATTCTCAAAAACACTCTCATGACATATATGGTTGATTAATATATAGTATGGATGTGTTCAATATATGTTTTAATTTTACATTTTTTGATAATATAGTTATGTTTAATAACAATCGTACTTCCAACGAGTGACGAATTGTCTTCATTCCATTTATGTGGTAAGTATTCTTACTATGTTATTGGTATATTATGAATTTAAATTTGTGAGATCGTGTTATTTTTTACTTCGACTTATTTATGCATTCTACATGTCTAAACTTCTAATTGCATGCCTTACGTAGTACTGTATATCAGCTTGTGCAAAGACTATGATGATAATACTATTGAAAAATTTGTATTTAGACTTCTAATTTAACAAAAAGTGTATTTCTATTTTATTTATAGATTAAAGAACATTGAAAACCACGAGTTTTCATAAAAAAAAATCAAAATTTATAGCCACATTCACAATTTTGGGTGATCCGAACCATGTATCGATGATATGCCATTTTTCAAGCATGGCAAAACGACAAAAAAATCAACCTATAATGCCATGTTGTTGAATCCATCTCCTCTTAAACCACATGGTGACTAGTTTTCCCCTTCTTAGCACGAGCAACAATGATGCAGCGTGACCCCAAATTATGGGGCCACATTTATTTAATTAGTTAATCGTCAATTTTATTTACGTTTTTAGGTTGTCGAAATCGTCCAATTAAACAATTGAGATCGCCTGTGATCTCAACGTATATTTCGTAGAGTTTAAATGTCAGTTGGGTCAATTAAATAAATTAGAGTCCAATTAAAGTAGTTAGAGGTCAATTAGGATTAAATTAGTTGGTAATTTGATTTATTTACTATTTTTGTAAACCCTCTCTCCTATATAAAGAGAGGGTAGGCCATTGTTTTCAGGGAGTCCATTATGAAGTAAAATTTGAGTTGATCTCATTTTATCCCCTCTCCTTCTCTTTCTCCCTCCACGCGATCTCCGCGGTTCTTCCTCCCTCAACCCCGCGCATTCCGGCGTGTTTCTCTTCTCAACCATTCTCGTTCTCCTACCAAAAATCCACCAAAAAAAATATTATTATTTCGACGCCGCGAAATACCGATTTGCATCAATTGGTATCAGAGCATGGCATTTAGATCGTCCTCACGATCTAACGATCCGTCCCGGCGCTCGCACCGACATCATCGTTCGTCCGAACAAACACGACGAGCCATCTCCACCATCGACGCCTCCTTCAAGGAGACGGAGCACATGGTTCGTAATTTGCAAATCAGCTTCAACTCGCTATTTCGAGATCTAATGGCCAATTTTGAGGCCTACCGTGACGCCCATGCGAAGCCGTCAACCACCCAAGCCGCGACCGCGAATTTTGACGAAGAAAACGACGCGGAAGAAGACCAAACGGTTGCTGTCCAGATCGTTGTGGATGGGAAAAACGTCAACCACGATGATGTGCTCGCTGTCCACGAAGAAATCGCCGCTGTCCAGACCGTGTTAGAAGAGAAGGATGAAGAAACAGGGGCTGTCAAGGCGTTTTCCGATCAGGCCCCAACACAGCCGACATCCATGAAGACAACCCCAACCCCCGCAGCGGATCTCCAAGCTATCCAGCCCCTCACCGCACCCCCAGCGACGCCTCCCCGCCATGCAGCCCACCGCGAGCTGCGCCTCTCCTCGCGCGCCGCCCACCGCACCTCTCTCGCTGTTGTGCGCGCCCAGCCACAGCCTGAGCACCTCCACGTGAGGTTGCGCGGGCCTCCGAGCCCCTGGTCGCCCATCGCATGTCGCCCTTGCGCCACATCAGAGCGCCCCACGACCCCCAGCCGCACGCGCCAGATCTCGCCCTCGGCCCTGATGGCGTGCCTCCGCGCAGCCCCCCCGCGCAAAACTGCGCGCTACGGCGCTCCGCGCCATCTCTGTGCGGCCGCCCGTCAACTCGCCCCGGCGCCATCGCGTGCCACCACCCCGCGCCGCCTCGATTACAACCGCGGCCCGACCGCGCGCAGGCGCCCTCCATGGCCCCGCTCCCCTCTGCGCCTCGCGGCGCCGCGCCCAACCCTGCGGAGTCGCCTTTCCCACCCGCGCGTGATGCGCTCAACGGCCTGGCCAACCCTAACCAAAAGGCCGAGTATTACGGGATTTCAATCCCGTGGATTGTGTGGCTGGAAATTAAGTGGGAAAAGTTGCGAGGAAAAACCCCAAAATTCCCTTAATTGCAGAAGGCCCAAAAAGAGTAGGAAAGCCAAGAAGATTGAAGGGGTACGAAAATTGCAGTGGTACCCTCCGATTGGAAAAAACTATAAACGTAATGTTGAAGATGATCCCATGGGAGGAAATTGAAGCCCCAATTCAAGGATAATTTCTCAAACTATCCACCTACGTCACGCAATTCGTCAGGAGCCGAATTTTTAAAGCGGTGGAGAGTTGATGCAGCGTGACCCCAAATTATGGGGCCACATTTATTTAATTAGTTAATCGTCAATTTTATTTACGTTTTTAGGTTGTCGAAATCGTCCAATTAAACAATTGAGATCGCCTGTGATCTCAACGTATATTTCGTAGAGTTTAAATGTCAGTTGGGTCAATTAAATAAATTAGAGTCCAATTAAAGTAGTTAGAGGTCAATTAGGATTAAATTAGTTGGTAATTTGATTTATTTACTATTTTTGTAAACCCTCTCTCCTATATAAAGAGAGGGTAGGCCATTGTTTTCAGGGAGTCCATTATGAAGTAAAATTTGAGTTGATCTCATTTTATCCCCACTCCTTCTCTTTCTCCCTCCACGCGATCTCCGCGGTCTTCTCCTCAACCCCGCGCATTCCGGCGTGTTCTTTCCTCAACCCTTCCAATTTCTCTCCTCAACCCTTCTATTTCTCCCATCAAAATCCACCAAAAATATTTATTCGCCGTCGCCGATTCGAATTTGCATCAAACAACCTTGGTCTTTAAAAGAGCACACGGTGTCTAAACACTTTTCAAAAGTGTTTCCACCATATGCATTTACCACCTCCCAAAGTAATTTCTTTGCCCTAACTAACCTAGATGCAAGGATGGTTTAACGTCTTGACTTGCTAGCCAGCCATGTTGCAAGAGCATAAGGGGAGCAATTGAGATAAGCCATCTAAGACTTATTACTACTCTATTAGCATTTGGATTTGCATCATTTTGAATCCACGAAGCCATAAAGGACATAAATAGTTATCCGGCTAGTAGTCGTACAACGAATGCAGATTAAATCGCAATTTGTTGCAAGTTTTCTTTGCAAGAAAACGATAAGGTAATAGAAATTACGTCAGAGGACGAATGCTTAACGTCGAGTTTACCCATCATTATCGAGCAGAAGCAACAAAATGACAACACAATTTCACGATCTCACTGTGCTTCAGAACGATCAAGAGGGCAATTTAATCCGAGTTTTTACTGTTTTTGCGTTGTTATGAAAATCAAGAAACGGGGGGTTTAGGTAAACGATTACACCTGTATGAATAAGGGGAGCGGCTGCGATCCCTCCTGCTCCTCCTGCTGTTCAACCTATGCCCCACCGGAGAAGGCGAATACCGCCTCCGGTGCGAGGGAGACCGCGACGACGTTCTCGGCATCCTCTGGTTTCCCTGCAAGGATCGTCTAGCGACGGATGAGGAAGCGACCTAATCAATAACATCGCCGATTGATGGATTGCAGGGTGTAGATAAACTCACCTGTCAGGTGAGCTTGGTGGCGGATGGTGGCGATTCCAGGGATTCGATCCAGCTCCTGTTCCTGAAGAAAAGAGGACGGGGTGAGACCTGAAGAGAGGAAGATGGGAGGAGTCGGGGCGACAGGAAGCGAACCTGCGGGCGGCGGAGGGAGAAGGGAGTTAGGGGTTACAGATGAGTACGGGTTCTCTTCTTTTTCTTTATCCCTGGTCTTTCCTCGGACTTGTCCAAAGAGTGTAAACTAGACATTGTGTAGATTAATTATAAATAAAATATGGATGTTTAGATTGAGTATAAGTATGAATATAAAATAACTAATAATTGAGATTTTTACACTAGGAAATCTTTATAATTAGCTCTTGATATTTGCAATCTTGCTCTGTTAATTACATTTACTCATTTTGTAATTAATCTAACTAAACATACTAGGCTGAGGGAAAAGAATTTATTATTCAATGATGCCTTAAGGCTTTTTTTATATTGAAGAGAGAAACCCTAATGGGTAAATTACATAGTAAAGATAGAAAAATAAAACAAAGAATATAGTAACATAAATCTCTCAACACACCCCCTCAAGCTGGAGCATAGATGTCTATAATGCTCCGCTTGGAATAACATCTCCGAAAAAGTCCCCGGGCAAGAGCCTTAGTAAATACATCAGTCGCCTAGTCTCTTGAACTAACATAGGAAGTGGTGGTAAGCCCTTTTTGGATCATATTGTGGGTTTAGTGATAATCTACCTCAATATATTTTGTTCTCTCATGAAAAGGTTGGATTATAAACTGGATCTCGCTACCACAATATATCTCTTGATTTTTCTTGATAATAGGGGGAGTATTCCACAAATACAACAAATCCTGAGGTGGATTTCCTATCCTTGGGGCAACTTGCATAATCTGCATCTACACAAGCTATGGCAAACAAGGAAGTTTCTATGTTAAACAATAGACATGTGCTTGGAAAAAAGTTCAAGTATCTCAAAATCATGTACATTGCATCCATGTGCACCTGTCTTGGTTGCTCTATAAACTGACTGACCTTGCTTACTGCAAAAAATTTATTAGGTATGGTCATTGTAACATAGAGAAGCTTCCCAACCAGCCTTCATATCGTTGTTTATCTACCTCTTTAGCGATATCATCATGTAGCTTTACGTTTGGGATCCATATGTGTCGAGGTTGTCACGTGAAGGCAGCTCACCCAAGTCCTTGGTGGCTAACTATTGTCCCAAAAATTTATTGGTCGTAGTAATACCCTAAATATCATCTCCAATAATAATAGTATCAACAACACACACTTAGGTGACAACCGTACCCCTTTGAGTCTTCTGAACAAAGAGAAAATGATATGTAGTCGACCATATAAACATCTTATGTTCTATCAGATCAGATAGCTTCTGAAACCAAGTCCTGGAACTCTACTTAAGGCCATAGATGGCCTTATGGAGCATGTATACATACTCCTCCTCAACAATAAACTCAAGTGGCTACTACATATACAACTCCTTTTGAAGATCACCATATAGAAATGCATTTTTAACATCAAGCTGAAAGAGAGGTCAATCACATAACATGGTAATTGACAGCACGCTTTGCAAAGTGGAATGTCTAGCCATTGTAGAATTAGCGTTGAGGTAATCAACCCCATATATATATAAATCCTATGGTAACCAAACATGCATTGTACCTAAAGGTCGTAAATAAAAAGTTATTCACTATACATTACGAAAATGCAGAATATTTATAACTTTTTACTAAATCAATGTTAGTTCATCGCATGAATTAGAAAATGTAGCACAACAATTTGTGCATTCAGAAATTATAAATTGTAAGGAAACAATTTCCAAAATAAATTCTGATATTCTCAATGAATAGAAGAGATAGATCAGGGTTACCTTTGAAGCGTGAGTCTCTACTACAGAAACCTCCATAATCAAGTTTGATTTTTAGATCTCTCTCGTGGACGTGGATATGAATCGTATTGCTTCCCACAAGCATGGATGTTGACCAGAACAACAAGAAGAGGCATGTGAGACATGTAGACTCTCAAGACTCTTCTATATCTCAAGGGATACAAATTGAAAGGGAATTTTCTCTCCAAAAATTATTGCAAAAACGAGAGCATTGCTCTCCTTCTATACTTACAACACACATCCCGTGTATTGTTATCCTTTGGATTCTCAATCGAGGGCTTAGAGCAAATCCCAGTTTAAGAAGAACTATCTCTCTTTTTATCTCCAATTAGTATCAATTAATCAATAATAAATAAGCAACAACTTTTTATTCCTAAATTAATTAAAAATCAACAAGTTGTTGGCGCCATGTACAACATGGTACACATCCAGCATTCACTATAAATAGTCAATGTTGTTGCTTTTTATTTATTGAGTATTTAACTTGATAACCGCATTATCAATATTGGAAAATTTATTATTATTACAATATTGACATCAATAGGTATGCATCCTAATCCATTTAGGCCTCATGAGATACAAGTACAGGTACTTGAAGATAATATCGGGGAGATCATCTTGTCCATGTATTGTGACTTGAAATCTAGATACGAACCCAATTTTAGGTTCGTGCCATTTTAGCAACATGTCGATGAGCTAAATCCAGCTTCCTACCAACATTTGTGTATTAAAATAGAATTTGAATTGGAAATTGGATTCAAATGAATTATAATTTAATCCAATTAAATCACAAATCATCAAGCTAAGTAGATCCACTAAAATCCATTCGGTTTCATCACTCCCTCGAAATGGAAGTTTCATAGTAGATGATCTATTACAATGATAGATTTAACCATGAGCATTCCCGATACTCACCCATCCTTCATAATGGAAGACTTTGATAAATCCAAAGTTCAAACCCTTGTTTGACGGTTTCCTTCAGAATATATCAATAAATTTCTCATTTGATAATTGACCAACAATATTAATCATATACTTTAAAAAAGCATATATTAACATAGCAAATTCTTGTCTTCTCTCATAAATAAGATGACCATGCATGGAATTCATTTTGACCCCCCAAAAAATCTCATGAGTGAGCTTGTCTCCTTGTTCATCAACTATGGACCTGTATGATTCCTTCGAGAGATCATACATCTCATATGACTTCATATGTACATCAACGCAGCGGTATATGGACCTTGGCTAGGTCACCACCTATATGGTATGCTAAAATGTGTATACTCAGGCATATAGGTGCATATCTATCTTAGGTCAAAGATTATGTGCATCATCGTGATATTTACGGTTCATGTCTTAATTCATCTTAATCTCATCAACTCAACTCTTTGACTTGATTATTCCAACACTTCTGAATCTCCATTCCTATGTAGAGGACCTGTATCAAGAAGTCGGTTGGAAATCAGTCTTTAGATAAAGTCTGTCAACTCATTCTCGAACTGGGGATTATTGAATATCACATGTTTGAAGTCGTTTGTGTCCTTCCAGTTGCATGGTATTCAATATGATCATGGTACATAATCCTATTGTATAAAGGGATCTTAATATTAAGTGTTTTAACAATCATTCATTCATTTCATTTCCTGATGGACATGGTAAAATAATAACTTTTATTGCATTAACGGGTCTCCAAGGGGTTACTAGTCCAACAGTACTGATAATTCATCATCTTTATTATTTTATTTTAGCCAAATTCATTAGCAAAACATCTGTAAATATATGTTAAAATCAGTAAAATGTCATTTACCATGAGTTTGTTAGTAATTCACATTTAACATTCTTTTGAACCAAAATAAAAGAACAAAAAAGAAAAGAAAAAGAAAAAAATAAAGAAGGATGTAATTATGCAATAAGTACAGATTGATCCGAACCTCGAGAGAAGGTCAATAACTGACCTGATCGACAAGGAATAAAGTAGAGAGAGATAGGGTATTTATTTATTATAATCTAAAAATACCTTGTATATGTTATTCATTCATTATTTATTCATTGTAATATCATCCCTTATTTATCTTGTATACATCATTGACCTATATTGTTTCTCAATAAAATGATCTCAAATTGATTTATTTCCTTGATAAAACTTGTAAATAAAAATATATCGTAAATAATAAAAAAATTATTTGCAAAGTTAAATTGTGTACAGTTGTACAATACTTATACTTGTATTTATGTATAAATCGTATATATATTATGTTAAACTCTTGTAAATGTTCTGAATAATTATATAAAATTAGAATAACATTTATAAATTACAAAATAAAATAAAAATAAAGTCAACTCTTCATTGTGCAAACGAACCAAGTGTATATATTGCACATAGTCCCAATTCATTAACCCATGTATTTAACTTGTAAAATTCCAATAAAAATATACATATACTTCTTAAAATGTGTTGTAAATAAATAAAATATAAATTATAATGTACTTTTATAAAAATAATAAAATAAAAATATATAAATATTGTATATAAGTATATTATAAATGTACATATTAATATATATTGTATATACCATAATATATATTATTAAAATTATTAAAAAAATCACCAAAAAAGTGTCTAAAATAAGTAACATTTTTATTTATTCATTTTTATTTAGGGCAATTTAATATTTTTATTTGCCTTTTCTTTTATTTTCAAAATTCCTTTTTCCCTATTAGTCAACCCAGACCCGATCAACCTCTTTATTCCCTAGGTCCGGACTTGGCTAGGCTTTGTCGGACATGATTTCCTCTATTTCTCCAGCCTCATATTGTGGACCCCTATACTCCTTGAAGATCAACAACCTTCGCGGATACCTAGGAGGGTCTGAATCCCCCTCGATTCCTGTGAAAACTCCTTATCCTTCCAGACATCTTGAGACTCTATAAATAATCTCAGTCGCTCAGCCGTGCGGGTAGTTTACTCTGCTCTACCTTCTTTGTCCACCTGAATTCCTAGGGTAGTGACAGGACATGACCTTGGAGGAGTCTTTCAGAGGCTGATTTGGTGGTTGTTTGAGCTGAACCAATTTCGTGGTCAGAGTTCTCCGCCGTGAAAAGCCCCCTCAGCCTCCCACGCCGAGTTGATGTCATTACCTCGTCGCTCACTCCCCGTTCCTCCTTTTCCAATCATAGACCATAAGGTACCTTCTATCTTTTCCATTCTTCGTTCGTCCTTTATTTTCATTAATCAGTCGTTGTCCGCCTTGAAGCCTCTAACCATCGGGTTGGAGGTCTCTTCTGATCATCTAGCCCTTAGATATCACCAGCATCCCATCACTCATCTTCCTACACAACCTAATTGTAAAGCCTTGAACTTGGCATATCTCGAATCCTATATAATAAGATCCGGCTCGTCAAGAGAAAACCAACGAAATTTGTTTCGTGTGAATCGGACTTCGTTTCGAATTGTTATGTTTTTTGGAAGAAAGAGAAGGAAGGCTAAGATGTCATTAACCCATAATGACTGTCATTAAGACTAATTAAACATGATTAAAGAAACTAATGACGGATTGAAAACCGCTAATGATCATTAGTAAACACTAATCAATAGTTAGCAAAAGATAAGCGTAAGCCGCGAAAGATAAACCGCGATTAGTGAAAGTTAATCACGATTAGTGTTAATTAAGCATCATTAGCGAATCTAGAATCCTATAGAATGTTCTAACTTAAGCCCCAAGTTTGGGATAGGTTTTGGCCAAAATCATGGGCCAAAACCATGGGCTGCTAAACCATGGTTAAGGCCTAAAACATGGTTTTCTAACCATGGTTAGTGGTTTTCCGGGGCCTATAAATAGACCCCCCACCCATTCATTCTCTACGACTTCCACTACCACCACCACCCCAAGGGCTAGGGTCGAGAGGTCGGGAGGAGGAGTGGGAGGCGAGGGAGGAGCGCTAACGAAGCGCTGCCGGGAGAACGAGAAGGAGAAAGGTAGATCCTCTCTTAGTTTGCTTCATAAGCTAGGCTTTCAATTCATATTCTTGTTCTTCCAAGTTTTGTTCTTGATTCATCTTTCTTTCCGATTTGTTTTCCTGTTGTGGATCGAGGAGAAATCTGTGTAACACCCTACTTAGGTGCGGACGGCTATGCACGTCAGTGACCATGTGATTCGTCACACGTTCACTCATCTAAGACGCGTGGTGTCTACCGATTCTCCATTGTTTATGTTTCTATTCTTTCTATTATGCTTTTATAATTATTTTGATGGAGAAATCTGTGTAATACCCTACTTAGGTGCGAGCGGCTATGCACGCCAGTGACCCTGTGATTCGTCACACGTTCACTCACCTAAGACACGTGGTGTCTACCGATTCTTCATCTCTTGTTATTTGAGTATATTCTTTCAGTTTTGCTGTTGTTTTCCTCACGATTGATTTTATAGAGGAAACTCTGCCGAAATTTTCCGAGAAATATGTCCCGATATAAGGAGAAACTCTGCCGAAATTTTCCGAGAAATATGTCCCGATATAAGGGGAAACTCTGCCGAAATTTTCCGAGAAATATGTCCCGATATGAGGGGAAACTCTGCCAAAACTTTAAGAGAAAATATGTTCTTGGTGTTCTTCGTGTTCTTCACGTTCTTCGTGTTCTTCGTTCGTTCTTCGTGTTTTTGACACGTTCTTAATGTTTTTGATACGAAAATGAAATTCGATCTTTTCAGGAGCCTTAAAATAGCCGTTCTAAAAAATGAAACACGATAAAGCCTTGCATACACGAGAGAGAGCTCAATTAGGTAACGAAATCCTTCCTTTTGTTGTTGGGTTTTCATACGAATTTATTGAAATTCTTGATTTTGTGTTCTTTGCTACGAAGAACCCTAATTTTGGCTATTTTTGAAAAAGTCTGAAGAATTGCTTTGTGATTCCCACTAAAATGAGGTTTAAGCATCAAATTGATGCGTTGGATTTGAGAGTTAGGGTTTGGGAGTTAAAATAGGCATAAATACGAGTATATATGTTTATGAATAATATACATGTGAGTCTATACTAAGTGTTGTTGATTATGCAAGTCGAAGACTTAACGAAAGAATTACATCATGGGAATTGATGTGGTTTGAGTTAGATCCTGAAAAGGATCGTGTGTCACGTTAAGGATGACTGGGAGTAGAACTACAGGTCGGGCATGCAACATGTAGGTTTGTCGGAAGGAACCTGTATTGGTGTTTCCCTACCTAGGTGGTACACGGTTTCCCTGTTATGAATGTTTTGCAACACGTGGTACCGGGAGCCAATATATTCAGATTGGAACGACAGAAGATGTGGTCGTGCCATGTGGAGGCATGGGTGGTTCAATAGCGGCTGGGTCACGATAATATGTATTTAAAGCCGCTAGGTTATATGATTAAATGTTAGCCTGAGGTTTTAAGCAACCGAGTCCTCGAGGACGGTGTGCTCATTTGATTTTCCAGGCTGAGGGTTTGAGACCCTGTTTAATAAAAGAAAAGGAAATTGTCGGGGTAGTATTGGAGGATTGGTTGAGGCGACGTGCGGCGGCATAAACTTACCAAGATCAACACAATCTCCAATCCCGAAGTGTCCACAGCTTCAGAGTCCAAGAATGGTGGGGTTCCCCTGGACTAATCCCCGATGTGGAATAGAAAGGAATAGGACTTAAATTAATGAGAAGGAATGAAATTTTTGTGATATCAAGTTTTGAAAAATTACCCAATTTGTTTGCTTTTCTCTTCTTCGTTACTTAGAATTCGCTAATTTTTATCCTGTGATTTATGAAAAACCCAACAGGTATCGGTGAGTCATCGCAAGGACTTTAAAAATTACATCCAGCTTACATACTAGACATCCAGCCAGCCACAGTAGCTTTACTCTTTAAGGTAGTTAGTAATCTTTTGTATGTTTTCCTTTCAAGCTGATGTACATGTAAATGATAATAGTGGGACAGTGTATGATCTGAACTTTATTTTGTGAATAGAAAAGTGTTGAAATACTTTCTTCTGAGTATTTTTATTTGCAGTCTATTTCTGAATGTTAGTTGTGATTGCTGAATAAATTATTGTTGAGTAACCAGATCCGGATATGGGAGGATCCGACGACCCGGGGAAACGGGGTCGCGATACTAACCCCCCATTAGAATCGATCTTAGGATCAAATTTCGAGTCTGACTTCCTTCCACCGCCTACGTCGGAAGTCAGATACCATCCTCCTCCGCTTCCTTAATTATTTCTGCCAAATAAGCCCGGTCGGAGCTTTGTCTCTGAGTCTCAAGTCTTCTTGCAAGTCCGGGTGCGCGAGTGATGAAACTCGATTTCATCATCATAATTTCACATTATTAACCCCCTTGCTTAAGCTTAGTGTCAATAAAACTCAGTTAATGTCTTGTAATTATCAGAGTCTTTAATAAATTAAAAACCACAAAAAATGGCAAAATTAAAATTCGTGGTATTTTTAGACTTAAAAATACCCTCAAAAATATTTCGGGCCTTTTGTTTGACTTCATCTTTAGTTTTGGCCAACATGAAACTTATAGATCTCGTCAAGATCTACAACTTTCATGTTTTGAGTTTTCTCAATTTCGGCCTTTTTAAGCCTCAAAAATCAAAAATATGTTCCTAATAATCTGATTGGGCCACGTGGCCCGTTCTGGGTGAGCCACGTGGCCCGGGCTTCTTTGTCCTATCCGCCCGCAATCTGGGCCGTCGGATCTCCTTCTGATCCAACGGCCCGCTTCTCCATGTACGCCTGCCCTTTCAGCCATCCGATCCATTTCCGCCTCTCATCTGCACCGCACGTCAGCACGTTGTCCAGAACTCGCCACGTGGCGTGATGAGTGCCATCAGATTTAGCCTTCATCCATTAATCATGGCCGCTGATTCCAACTTCGAACTTCAACCCTTAGATCAACGTCTTCTTTCGCATCACGTCGTCCGTTCGCGCTTAGCCTCCAAGACGACACGTGGCCTATTCCATCTCCATTCGATCGTGTTGCCCGAGATCTCATCAGCACCGTTCTTCAACGCCTAATTGTCAACCGTTGGATCTCCAGATCCAACGGCCGACAGTCATCGTCAACCTCCAGACCCCCCCTCTCTTCCCACATTTTCCATCTCGCGATGACCCATTCCCCTTTCCTTTTTCTCCGCCTCTCCAGTCGATGTCTTCCATCGCCAACATCCCTACTCACTTCCCCAATCTTCCTTCTTCCCCGCGCATACCTCCACGATCCACGTCGTCCTCCCAGTCGCCCCATCTTCTCCTCCAAACCCACGTCAACCACTACCACAACCACCGACTCACTCTTCAAATACTATGCCCCTCCCACCGTTCGCCCTTGTCCACCTTTAAATGGGAGTTTGCCCAGCCCTCCGCCACCTCCCAGTGACAGGGGGAGGTGGCCGGATTGAGCGACGACGACGAGGCTCCCTGGTGTAGACCCTCCGACCTTTACGGCGGAGCTGCGGCGCATCACGACCGCCCGAGCCGCACAGAACGACTGACCGTGTTCAGCGAAGACCCGGGAACCCTCTAGAACCCCCATCCCAAGCCCCCGCTCCTCCTCCGACCAGGTCTGCTCTTCTTCTTCCTCTGTATTTTTCCTTAATTACCATTAATTTTCTAGGTCGCTTCATTCATCCTCAACCTCCGGTGAACACCCTACAAGCTCCACCTTCAACCCCCCTTCGCTGCGCATCGCTCCGATCACATTTATCTTTCCTCCAGACCCTCAGCCACCTCCGATCCACCTTCTCCGTCTTCCACGGCGGAGGAGCCTTGAGCTCCCATCTTCTCTGCCCATGGAGCTCCCACTCCATTCACACATGCACATTTCTTGCTTCGGCGTTGTTGCTAATCCTGCAGGTCAATAAATCCTTCAACGGCCGGAGCCTCGTCGGAGCTCATTTCGTCACAATCGCCCCCGACCTCAGAGCTCCGACGACCGACGCCAGCAGCTTCTGGATCTTCCCCGAGTTTCCCGCTTCATCGACGATCTCTCTTGGAGCTCGGGGGAGGTCCACCGTGCCCAGAATGGAGCGGCGGAGGAGGAGCTTCTTCGCCGGAGCTCCAAAATTGCCGCCAGCCAAAGATGGAGGAGAAGAAGCAGTTGCCGTTGGATTGCCCCTCTCCGGAGCACATCCAACGGCGCAGGAGAGCCCACATCGTCCAGAAGCTTCGTCTCCAGATGCTGTTGGATTCGCATGATCCAACGGCCCAGACGAAGCCACGCCATCGATTCCATCCATCGTTGGATCCTCAAGATCCAACGGTTGCCATGCAGCCACGTCGTCCACCAGCTCCTTCACCGGTAGCCTTTGGATCTTCACAATCCAATGGCCGATATTAAGCCATGTGGCAGTCTGAGAGCCTCCACCGAGCCTCAGCCTCCGAGCCTCCAGGCTTGGATGCCCGAGCCTCCACGAACCTACATCGAGCCAAACCACTGTCCAAGCCAAGCCGAAGCAGCAGCCGAGCTTCTGCCCAACCTGACTCCAAGCCTGGAAGGCACGTGCTGGGCACATGCGTGGCTGGGAAATTTGCAGAGACGCCCACGAAGTTCTTCAATATTGCAAAAAGGTCCCCGCGCGTTTGGTTTATTTACAGGAACGGACTTGCTTTTTATTTTTATTATGTTTTAGTCCCTCCTAAGGACCTTTCTGCAGTTATCATTTCATGTTTTCTTGCATTTATGCCCTTATCTTCATTGTTGCATAACTTGAGCATCATGTTTCCGTTTCAGTTGATTTCAGTTTCATTTGAAAGCTTGTTTGATGTACTTCTTAATGGCATATTAAGTTTTGGATTTTGGGCACTTGAATTTTTATATATTATTGTATTTGCCATGTGTCCCTTCTTATTAACTTATGCCTTGTTAACATTATCAATCAAGCTTGACATTTAAGCAAATCTGAAATTGACTCATATTAAATTCTGCTCATCATTTTTACCTAGGGCATATTTCCATTGCATCACATGGCATTTATTTGCATGATAAAAATTGATAAAAAAGATGCATGTTACTTTATTTTAATGCATTATTGTGTCGTGTCTGTATAATTTGACCTATATACCTGTAACTCAACACTTAGCTAAATAGACTAAAATCTGACTAATATGAGAGAGGCTCGTGTCCCTGAGTTCGACCTTGGTATCTTACCAAGTAAAGTAAATTATGATCATCTCATTTGGATCTATCATACACATATTTAAATGAGATGATCTCTTTGATGAGCCCATTTCGGCCCGACTGCTACGATAATTCCAAGTGCTAATTCTGCACTCTTAAAGGGCCGATTTTGCGGTTCATCAGCGAGAGGGGCACGAACCGAGCCCCAGTAGGAGAGGCGGATCTTCTCCAGGTACCTCAAGTTCTAGATCATCATCGAGCCACTCGACAGGCCATCAGAGCCTTCTTTCCGATGCGGATTCACGCCAGCATGCTCTTGGAGTCATCAGTCGGATGATCGGAGCCCTGTAGCACTAGATATTCCCGATCGAAGCTCAGTCGGTGGAGTCTTCTTCACAATTCGTCTAGAGCATCTTAGAGTCGTTGGATAAATAAGGGGCGTCCTAATTATGATCAGGGCAGTCCCTTCTTGCCGAAATCTAGGCGCTCTGATCAGATCTAGGGTAGATCCGGATCGTACCTCAATGTTGCTATTCCTCACCGTCCGATCAGAACCTTGTGTCAGATCTGAGCCATACACCGACCCCACGTGTGTCATACGAAACCTTGGGTAGCTTGCACTGTTTCCCCTACATTTCTCTTTATTTCATTTTATTATTAATTTTGTGAATAATAGTAGTGGATATTTTGTTGTTTAGAGCTTCTAGTTTGTCATATTTGTTCATTAGTCCCTGTCGGTTGAACTCATGTATATGTACAGGTGTTATTCTTGGGATATTTGCAGTTGTGAACCTAAGCTTTCATCTGTTACTAATTTTGGGAATAGTTTCATAAAATTACATTTATACCCCTGTGCGACTGAAATCACGTGAATAACACGTTTTTGTGGGACTTTAGTATTTTATGATTTAGCCCCTCAACAGAAACCAATTACATCTAAGTCCTTGCCTTTTCTGGTAATTTTATTTTGTTTCTTTTTTATTGCAATAAATATCAAACTTAACCCAAAAATCTCCTAAAAATTAGTAATAACTCTTGCTAGTGTACTCTTCATGTGGTAATTTTTGTATGTTAAATTTCATTTATTTACCATTACTAAATATTCAAAAACCCACCAAAAATTCTTGGCTTGCCTTAAAAAAATCATAAAAATTTGAAAATACCTTTAAAAATTCCAAAAAATTAGTGTAGTTTTTTCTAGCTAAATTTCATCTTATTTTTTTTTTATAAAACTCTAAAAATTTTAAAAACTCTAAAAATAACATAAAAATCATATAAAATCTTTGAAAAATAAAAAAATTGTGTTCTTTGTTGGTGTTTGTAGATATTTGAATATACTTTTTGATAAAATATCTTTTAGAAGTTTTGAGCTTATTTTATATTTTTAATTTGAAAAATACATCTAGTTGTGAACTGTTTTGCATTATTTCATGTTTTTAATCAGTTTAAAAATAGGGGGCTCAATGATGGTGGAGCCAACTGTGATACAGACATGGAGGTCGTGGGTCAACACCGGCCAATAGGCCTATTGTCACACTCACTCTGACATCCATCTATCACGGGTAGGCGGGAGAGGCTAGGGATTAGGCTCTTATTGGTGGACGAGGTGTATCGGAAGGAGAAGGAAGGGATTTATATGCGGAGGAGATGGGGGTTAAAGGTGATGATGGTGATTGATGGTCGAAATGAATGTGTAGAGAGATCAAGGGAGTGATTGATGGTGTGCGCAAAGAAGGTGGATATGGGGACATCGTGGAGGCGGTGTTATGTTGGCGAAAGGTGAACGGAGGTGCCTTCCAAAGTAGGAAGGGGGTGGGGGGCTACAAGGTGTAACAGCTTGGACAGAGGAGGAAGATGAGAGGGAGCCGTTGGATCTTGTGATCCAAGGACCCATATGAGGTTGTTGATGGGTGGTTAAGATCGGATCTTGTGATCTGATTGAGTGGTGGAGAATGAGGTGCGAGAAAACGACTAGGATGGAGATGGAGCGCGATCTGAGGGTTGAGAGCAGAAGAGGAGGCATGGAGGTTGCAGAACTGTTGGATGGCACAACAATCCAATGGCTAAGGTGAAGGCAGACAACAACGGTGAATATCTAATCTATATGGAGATCTAATGGCTGTGAATGAAGTGAAGAGGGACAACTGCGATGGAGGCGCTTGGAGGAGATCAGACAGCTAGAAGAGAGGCTGGGTGGCAAAAGAGAGACGTGGCCATGTGGGCGGCCCAACGTGCGCCACGTGGTTGCTCCAGAAAATTAAAAAATGATAAAAAAGGAAAAATAAATAATAAATAAATAGAGTCTTAATTAGGAAAAGCAAAACATGAAAGTTATGGATCTCATTGACATAGACAAGTTTCATGTTGGTCAAAAAGCCAAAATAAGTCCTTTGACCAAAATGAATTTTTGGGAGTATTTTTAATGGGTAAAACACTACTTTTTGTAGATTTGTATTTTTGTATTTTTAGTTTATTTTTAAAACTAAAACAAATATAAGCAATAATTAATCTAATTTTTAAGGGTTTTTAATAAGATATAAAAACAGAGAAAATGTTAGTAATAAAATACAATAGGGTCACAATATACAGAAAATATGTTAATTATATACATATAGGTTTATTCTTAAACATGCAGAATTAATGAAGATTTCTCACGAGGTTCTTATTAAACGAGGATAAAAATAGCGAATAATGATGATCCATCAGGGATTCATCATTGGTGCTGAGGAGGGTTTTGATATGGTACAATAGAGTATTGTTGATTCTGCTGGTACTGGCGGTACTGTAGTTGTTGGTAATGATTATGTCTCCAATTACCATTGTTATGTGGAGACTGTTGGTGATACTGAGGTTGATTCTGGATAAATCTCCCTCCTTGTTGATGAGATAACTAGTAGTTTCTTGACCGTTGGCCCTACTGGGATCCGCATAGATGGGCTGACTGTGCATCATTAGCTCGTACACCATTCACCTCTTGAATGAGAGGTAGAAGAGGGAAACATGGATCTTTCATAGTTTAAGGCTTGGGCTGGTAGATTACCAGTTGTTGTTGTGGCTGCTGCGGAGATGTCAGCTCAGGGGCTTGCATGTAATACATGTGATGGACCACTGGCTGGGGTTGACTCAAATGAGGAGGCTGTGGCGATGCTTGTTCCTTTGACTCAGCGGGAGTGGTGGCCGATGCAAACACAGAATTGCATGAGCTGATCATACTAACCAGCAACTCTAGTTGCTTGGTAATATGGTCCAACTTGTCTAGGTATTATATCCTCTATTCGATCACAGAAAGTTTCTCCAGGTCCTATGATTGTTTCTCAATAATATCCAACTTAGACAGATGGCTCCCTATGATGCTCTAGTTGGAGCTCTCATCCATGTCCGGCTCGTGAGAAGATGTCATATGATATGACTTCTGGAGAGTGGGGTCGGTGCTGATACACACAGAATGACAACAAGGCGGCCTCTCCTTCAACCATCTGCTCGAAGATCTGCCATACGACGTCCTCATCTTTGTTGAAATGTGAGCCACCATATGCGGCATCCACGAGTTTCTAACTTTCAGTTGTAAGTCCTCCAAAGAAATGTTGGACCAAGTTGGTCCTAGGAATGTCATGATGGGGACATTTTTCTTGCAACTCTGTAAACCTCTCCCAAGCCTCATGAATGGATTTGTGGATGGCTTGGGTGAAGTTTGTGTGACGCCCTCGCCCCCCTCTAGGATCTAGGTACTCAGCAAACCAATCCACACACATACATTCCACATTTGAATATTTGAAATTCACAAAAGTAGGAGCAAATATCACCATACATGGAATTTAAAATTTCTTCGCATTCATAATATGTCCACCATTACATTCACTTTTCCATCCATGTACACAAAAATATACATGTATATATACAAAAAAGTGTGTCCAATCATACAATATACATGCCATGTCTCTCAAAAATCTACAAGTAAAGTAAAGCAGTAAAAGCTACAACAAGTATTGTATCACAAGAAGTTCGTGTAGCCACACAAAAGAAATAGCACCAAGCCGCTCACTGCTACGGCTGCTTCTGCGAACCTGCAGATCCACACGTAGGTACGTTATGAGAAAAGTTGCTCAATACGATATAAACAAAATATACAATAACAAACATGATATAATTTGAATGTGTGCAAAAGAAACAATTGAGTAACTGGTCTCACAAAGAATTACATCTTAATTATTGTTATTAGATACGGATACGAATAACCAAGCTTCGTAAATAGTCTGTGGTCTTGGTCTGGATGAGACCTTACACTACGACTCTAAGGCAAAAAGAATGCCTTAGGGTTGGAGTACCTCTGTAGGCATGCGATAGGTATAATACATCCTAACTAAGTTCCCAATAGTCCCACTTAGCCTCACTCCCAATGATACTTCCGATTCACAATTTAGATTCCAACTCGCGAATCATCGCGACAACCCTATCCTCCTTATACCCAGGAGAATTATATCTCATTCGCAACTTCATTAATCATATTTCTCGGGACTCCTCTCTTAGTGCTTTCACTCGGAATACTAACCAATGTGGCCTACATTGGCCCGTACATGAGTGTTAACTCTAAGTGACAAGCGAAACACTAGACCACCAACCATGAATACTTGGCCCGTGTTCGAGCACTGAGCTAAAGCATGCAAGTGTCAAGGCCAACACCATCAGATTAGCACCTCAGTGTGCCAAGAAACATGTCCCCAAACCATCACAACTACAATAGCACTTGGGATTGTGGTGTTCTAGGCTTCTACTCGGAGCTCAAGGGTGCATGCTCCTCCCTTGGTGGCAACTACCCCACTACGTGACCACCATGAAATCTCACTTACAAGATGAAACAATAGAAACGCAGTAATTGCAGTATTACCTACACAAGATCTAGTTCATGAGAATTTAGACCAGCTACAGCGGCATTCCAACACCCATAGTGCCAATTCAGGATCCATTTTCCAAAAGTTGCTCTTACCTATACCAAGGAAAGATCAACATCAATTTGAAGGAAGCCAAGGAGAGAACACCAATCACATACATTGGATTATCACTCTAGATCTTTGTGGAATTGATTACAAATACTCTATCATCATTTCCTATGATTTGCAAGAAGCAACTTAAGACCTATTGCACTACCCTTGTCCAATTAGTAAAATCCTCCACTAATCGTTTGTCTTCTATATTCTGGGAATCCCAAACTATAGGAGAAAAGAGGGCATATTGTATCACTGACGTGAAGTAGTTTAATCATTCCTCAAATCCTGCATAGGGGTATCTTTATGCAGACAATTCCTTTAAAAAAGTAGATAATCATGTGTCAGTCTCCTGAGGATATTATCTTCAAATCTTAGTGTAAGCATCAGAATATGTGACAACTGATGCATCCTTTTTTCTTATCCTTGCTAATACTCAGGTAAATATGTCATAATAAGAGTTAACCTCTGTTGGTTGTTGAATGGTAAATTATTACCATATATATTGATCCACAAGAAATTCATTTGTACACATAGGTAGAATATCGTTGATATGAAAAAAAAACTAGCATACAATATTAGTTAGTCACTTTTGTATTCAGAATCCATGACATTACATATTAAGGTAAATAAAAGACATTAGACATGTGGTAAGTCCTTGACCACTTTAGGTGTGCTTCTGTAGCTTTTCTATCAAATGCCTATATCATTGTTGGCTTTTCTCATAAATAAAAACGCGCCCACTAATATGTTATATTGGGCATCTTTTAAGAGGAATATCCCAAAAATTCAACTCAATGGAATTCGTGGGTCAATAATTCCATGGGGAATCACGTGGTATTGCATACTTCCATTGTTTCCAGTTCATCAGAACAAAAATCTAGACAACAGTAGGCATGCTGGCAATTTAAACGTAGGCATAATCTGGTTTCCCTATCTGCATCTCCTTGTTCTGATATGAACTGGCCAGAACTAAGTACCAACCAGATACGCGTTAGTCTATTCATTTAGTCTTTTCCCTGGAATGCCAGAAAGCTAACTCCTTTAAGCCTTAAAACTGGACCGTAGGTTCTGACTGCATGATGTGCCGATAAATAGAATGGGTAACATTTCTTTGATAGCTCCCAGATTTGTTTATCATAATACGCAACTTAATTTGACATCTGAACAATTTGCCTTTCAACGACAAATCCGAGGATTTTATCTACACGAAATGCTTTGAAGGGGGTTCCCATATACAGGTCACAAATGTAATGAAATCCATGAACCGTACCATAGGAATACCTAAGGGCTCTAGGTATGTTTAAGGACATAGATCAATAAAGTCGGGTGGAACCAACAGCAAAAGGAGAGAGGAGTATCGTACCTCAAGAATTCCGTCACCTCGGTTACTCCGTCGATGAAGAACAACGCGATCCATGCTTTGTTCGCGATGGGAAAAGCACATAAGGATGACTTCGTCCTTCTCCACGTGGGGTAGGCTTCAGATCGTCGATCTATCATGCTCGATTTTCCGACGAGTCATTTGAATTTTGCGGTTAAGTCCCTGCTCGATTTTTGGGGTCTTCACAGTTTGCTATGCGGGTACACATATGATTAAGTCATCGAAGATGACAATTTTTGTGCATAAAGGCAAACTTAAGTTCTTACCATGTCGTGACGACTTTCCCCAAGTGGTTGATCCAATGAAGCGCCTTATCCTGAAGGCTAAACGGGAATGTCATCATCCTGACTACTACTAACAATATGTTAGGAAGTGTGTTGTATCACAAACAAATATGCCCGAACTGTTGTAGATCGATATAGGGTTCCTCATTAGCATTTCTGTGGAAGCTGGGTAGGAGCACCAAGAGTTGAGGCTTCAACTCAAAATGTGCATGGATCATTGGAATTTGAATCCACTGGGTGACTTGACCGGCTCCAAGGTTGTATGTCTCCTTTAGAGTTGACTTGGATTGCTCTCCTCTAGGCTCGTCTGCTGGGCCTCCACGGTCTCCACCTACTCTTTCTTCTACTCCTCCTCCTCCTCTTGCTTGTTCTCTCCGTCTTCTTATATCATTTAGCATATCTTGGAGGGCAATCTGGGCCAATGCTTGGTCAGTGAGTTGCTGCTGTATCGCCTGAATGGAAGCGAGAAACTGGGCATTCACAACATTCTGATCTAGTTGTGGTTGCAACGGGTGCTGCGGTCCCTTCCCTTTTCTTCAGAGAGCCATCTTTGTATCTATTTCTGACTCTAAATTTGAGAGAGTCTCTGGCTCCAAATTAGGCTCTTGATCTGCACATGGAATGATACCCTGGTCAGTCTGAATTGAATCAATGGTTGTAATTAACCAGTCAGTGTTAAGGTCAACACATAACTTCATTAAGGATAATAGGGCTAAGGAGTGAAATCAATTGCCATCCAAAATGGGTAGATTTCGAGACAAGAGTAATCCCAAATTATTGAAGAAGGTGAGAAGTCTAGAGATTAATTCGCGGAGTCAGAACTGAGTTCTTGGGAATCATCCCAAATTATTGGAGAAGGCGAGCACATGAAATCGATGTAGATGTCGGTGGGGTCCCGACTAAGCCATCCATGTGTCGCCATCTCGAACGTTAAAAGGGGAGTGAGAATGGAAGAATGATATGGAGGTCAAATAAGGAATGAAGGGAGTGCAAAAAATAGAAGGATCGAAATGAGCAAGGGTTCGAATTAGGAATAAAACATAAGAAAATGAAAAAGTCACAAAATGTACGGGACTGATATTTGATCTTAACTAAATCAAACAAACACCAAATAATTGTAGGTTCACCAACTCAACACAGATGAAGCCGTAAAAATCTCGGCTATTTTATCTTTTCAATTTTATTTTTATTTTGCAGGCAAGATCTTATAATGAGTCCTTATGATCGCTAATACTATAGGAATGCGTGTACTGCCATGCAAGCGCCTCATACGTCTTCCACCTCCTTTGTAACCCGTGATACACACATTGAAAAGTCTTTGATCTCATAGCTGGGAGCTATTAGCTAAGAGAGGAAGCCAATAGGCGAAACCAATACTTCGGACCTCGCTCACAACAGAATCATGCAACGACCTACTCAGACACAAATCGATGAGATAGACATACCCGTGAGGTCATGGCCTACGCTCAGTACTTCAAATCAAGTCAAATGCTCCACACAAGGTGGGAATACTGTGCTCGATGAGGCCCAACTCGGTCACGAATGATAGAAACACCAATACTTCACCGTCACAGGTGATAATCAAAGCGCCACAGATCGAGATTGGAGCTGTATCCTTAAGGACTGCGCTTTACTCGGTCTGGAATGTACCTGAAAATATTGAGGGTTTTACGAACCCAAAATAGTGATGTCCATTACGATTTTTATTAAGGTCAAAGTGTTATTAGTAGTTCCCTTGTTTTAATTTTTGGGTTTTCAATTTTTTTGAGTATTTTTCATAGCAAGCTGCCTAACAATTTTTTTTATTTTTTACTTTAATCCTAATGACATAAACATAGGAGGAGAGGACAGAAAAGCCGTGCAAGTCGAGACTAAGGTGGAAATTTCACCTTAGTTTCTAATGATGCATGCAAAGTTAGAATTACTTACAATACTTCCCAACTCTCTCCATACGTGATGTAAGGTAGAATTGAATTATTTACACCATATGGCAACATGTAAAAGTGAGAAAGCATCATAAATAGTAGCTGCTATTACCGGGAAGAACTAAATTCCAACTACTCAGGAATGGATCCTAAATGTCCGATCTTGGATATCTCTTGGTGCCCGTCACAACGGGTCATGCAAGCATTGTATGAGGTCTCTCATGATGCGTGGTTCCAAATTCAAGTAATCTACAATTAAATATTTGACTAATTCCTAGCGCGTATCACTATAGGTGCATGCAATATAATCAGGGCTTTAAACCTAGCTACCGAGTCAAGCAACCTAATGTCTAAGGGCCCACTCACATAAAACAAATAGAAACAAAGGTGGAAAGCTCAAATCACGAGAAACAAAATCAAAGAAAGGTGAATAAAACACGAAAAATCACGACGAGGCCCCCAGACGAACAATCACCCAAGCACTGGACCCCACTATGTGTGGGGTAGTGTCCAAATTAATTACAAATTAATTTCCAAAAATAAACCACTCTCCACACAAAATAAAAAAAATAAAAACTAAGCTGGACTGCTCTTCTCTTCTCCTTGCTTCTCTCTCCTGCTCTCTCTTGGTCAACAGATAAGTAGAAGGCTGACCTCCGCTCGTCTCAGATGCGCCCACGTCCTATGAAATAACTGTTGCCAATCGGTCCCTCACAAGAAAGATCAATAAGAAAATAATAATTAGAACCATCAAATAAATATCAAAATAAAATAAGTACAAAATAAATGAAAAAAATAATATGCAACTATGTACAAAATATGCTACTATCCATTGCTCTCCAGCAATGGTGCCATTTGTTTAACCAGATATTTCGAGGGAGAGGAACGTTTTCTCCACACAAGGCAGGAGCGAATCCATCACCAAGAACAACTGATTAGAACAACAATCAACCCACAAATGATAATAAAGCACTAAAAGCAAGGCGTATCGAAAAAATTTGTTATACCCTACGATGAATGTGTATAGTGGACAAGTAGGTAGGGGTCGAACACAAGGAACACACATGTAGCATGGGTATATTATTTATTAAATATAAATAAATAATATATGTATAGATGTATATAGGTATGCATACTATTTACTTAGGTTTTTGTGGTTTTAATATATATTATTTTTTAAATTTTAAATTTTTATTCTTTTTAATTTTAAAATAATTATAAAATATTTATAATAAATAGTATTATAACTTATATATTACTATATATAGATATATATTACACTATAGGGTAATATACTTATAAATATGGGTAAAAATCGTCAAAAAATAACAAAATAAAATGTTATTTGTGTTTTTTTCATGTATTTTGAAAGTATAAAATATCTAAAATAGGTATTAAATAAATAGACCGAATTTATCTGGGATTTAAAATAGGAAAAGGTCCCAATTTTTCCAACAATTTTAATAAATACTAATGCATGCATACATATATATAAGTAAAAATACAAAATAGAAAGGAGTATTTTTGGAGTTTTTTTAAAAAGTATATTTTTAATAGGATTTTGGATCTTTTTAAATTTCCTCATTTTCTTTTTCTATTTTAGGGATTTTTGGTCTAGGGGTACTGGATACTATAATAAACACACTATTTTTTTAGGAATTTTTAAACATGATTTTATAATTTAATTTTATTTGGATTTTTTAGCAAACAAGGAATATCCGTGCAGTATTTGATTTTAATAAATAAGAAATGGGCATAAAGTGCAAAACTAATTATGTGGTGTGAAACTATCATGCATCCATCTATTCATTTTATTTTATTTTTATACTTTTTGGATTAGGATGATATTTATAGAAACACACACAAAAGTCTTTAACCAATAGGGATATTTTTGCAATTAAAATAAACTACGTGGGGCTCATTGCTAATAACCCAAAAGTTTTGAACTAATATTAACTTTTGATACTAAAACACAATTACAAAAGTAATTAGGGGTATACATGCAATTTTTACCAAATAAAATGTGATAGTGCACATGATAGATATGAGTCATTTTGCAATATTAAAAATATTCAAGAACCTTTATGCAATATATCTATTTCTTTTTTAAACAACTTAAAATATTTAGAATACCATTCAAATATTATAAAAAAGTAGAGGACGCCTTCGAAATTTCCCCACTTGAGAGACACTCATCGGGTCGTCTTTACGTCACCACATGGAGGATCGAATGGCTGGCAGAAGGTGATGCTTCAGTTTATCTCCAATGACGGAGATTAGACCTAGAATAGGGCTTGGATTGAATGTCATCTATGTGGTCTTCAAGAATACGAAGAACTCGTGCTCTGATGACCTTCAGTCTCTGATTCCTTCCTCGTCCGGGCTCAAATCATCACACTAACAGGTCCACTTCTGTCCTCCGCTTGTCTGATGGTCACCGACAAGGACTAGAATGACCAATGAACTTGGACGACTCTGGTCGATCTGGAACTCCTCCAGACCTTCGATGAGGCTCCAGGATGGTCTTCCTACGTTTAGCCCTGCACAACAAGATTAGGTCGCTTGAGGCGATCACCTCGGCCCAAAAAGGGAGGCGTGAAGCCTTGTGGATGGAGTGGGTGAAGCTCCGACAGGATGATATGAAGGAGCGTCGAAGGCTCGATCCCTTGCAGGAATCAAGGTAGAGGGATGGGCGAAACACAAAGAATATGTAGGGGAATAAAATTAGGGGTTAGTGGGCGGAAACAGGGGATGTTCTACGATGAAATCAACCTTGAACTCGAGCTCCAGGTTTCTGAACAGATCTGATTTAGGCTAAACCTAATTTTTAATCTTAAAATTAATATCATAATTAAAAAATAGGCTAGGGATATTACCAAAAGTCTACAAGATGACCTCGATTCAACCTAGGCTGAAGAGACTGAAGCTTGATGACGACGAACCACTGGAGATGGTGGAATCAAACCTCCAGACACTCCTTCGCGTTGCAAACCTCGCCAATGGCGAGGTGTCACATCACGAATGGCATATGAGTAGATTCAAGGGGCTAAGAGTGGATAGGAAAAGATCAACAAACAAAAGTGCGAGGGTAGTATATTTATAAATGATGGAGTGGTAGGTGAAGGTCACGAGATTGGCGATGCTTTGATCAAAATTTGGATCACCAGAAGATGAGGCGTGGTAGAAGGATGGAAGGTGATGAGTTTTCGTAAAGGAAGCACGATGATCAGAGGTTTGTATCGAGCCACAAAAATCAACGAAATGGGGCAAGAGCATGCTCTGACACATGTCAAAATAGCTGGAGGTACTGTTGACCTGTGGGTCAATGAACATGCACTTTGGTTGGTTCATGTGTACCAAACAGAAATTTCCAAGGACAAAAATGATGGTTAAATTGGTAATAAATATCAATTAATTAATTAATTTTAGGTGATAAAATAAAAAAATGTTTCCTATTTCAAGTAGTATTTTATCCATATTTTTATTTATTTTTTATAGATAATTCATTATATGTTTCCTTTTACAGGTATAAACATAGGTATATTTACCTATATACTAGGTATTTGATTTTTATTTGGTATTTTTATTTTATTATTATACACTTAATTTGTATATTTATAACTTCTTTAGATACCCATAAATATATTTTTATTGCATTTTCCTAATGTACATTGTACACTGAAATAAATATATATACTTAGTATATAGGTATAAGTATACTATATTCATATATGTATTTTCATTTGTTATTTTATTTTTCTATTTTCTTTGGTGTTTTATTGTATTCTAAATATGTACATACACTATAAAGAATATTTACAAAATTATAAAAATATAAAATATTGAAATATAAAGAATGAATAAAACAAATATTTTATTCAAGTATATTGTATAATAGGGGTCTAAAATCTAACTTTTACATCTTAACTCCAAATTACATGAAATCACCTTCATTAAATAGCTAATTAAAAGTTATATACAATAAAGGTGATTTTGATGCATTTTGAACTCATATGGAGGAGATATAGGTATGTGAAGTTCAAGTTTTGGATTTTTATTTTGAGTGTGAAACGTACACTCAACACTATCTAATGTGAAATAAATTTTGTATTTTTCTATGTATTTTTATCTACAACATTCATGCACAAAGTTTACTGTTTTGATGCATAAAGAATAAAGTATAAAATAGGCCCCAAAAGTTAATTATTGACCTATTTTTAGGGTTTTTAGGTTGTGTGATATGTATAATTGGTCATCCTATCTCCCCTACTTTATTCCTTATCGACTAAGTCATCATGATGACTGAGTCTCAGGGGTTAGGGTCACTCACACCTATGGTGTTTCGTTTCTTTTCTTTTCTTCCTTTATTCTTTAATTTTGGAATTAAATACATTAAATATACAATATTTTTGCAGTATTTTGTACAAGCTAAAGAATGTTTATTTTGATAAATTAATTATATATACCTGCATTTAACTAAGGATTTAAGGTCAAAATGAAAGAATAAAGTGATAAAACGGAAATTCATCACCTTGTATGCACACTAGCTCATCAATATATAAACCTTGAATAGGTCATCAACCTATCGATTTGCCAAATGTACAAAATCAAACAAATGGTAACACATCAGTCTCCGGTCACAGGATGCATGCCTATATCGTGATAGTATACGACATAGGTCTTGGTTATCTCGATCTCATTAAGTCAACTCATTGACCTAACTTATCTAACACGTTTGAATCTCTATTCCTATGCAGAGGACTTGCATCAAGAGGTCAATTAGATATAAACTTTTAGGGAAGAATTTCCATCTTCCTCTCAAGCTGGAGATCCTCTCTTAATAATAACTTGATGGTGCTTAATGAGTCCTCAATCTAACTCTTTAGATATCATCTAAGTGCCAACCTCTATGATTCAACATTTGAATCAATAATTGTATGATCATTAATATGGCCATGGTCCATAACCCTAATTGTACTAAGGGACCTATAATGCAAATTAATCATTCTTCATTTCAGATTAGGGAATGATTTGCAATGACATTTATTGCATAATGGCTCTTCGTGGGCTCACATGTCCAACACCAGAAGCACCCATGTGGATTGAACTTGCATTGTACCTGAGTCACTGAAGGATATTGAGTATCCTCAAGCGCATCACGGAAGCGTGTTGATCGCATCGTATGCAATCGGAGCAACTAGTCGTACTAGATGCTAGATGCAGCAGAAATTAAATTTTTTAACTTTAAAGATGAAACCACATGATCACGAGAACATTTCTCGGATCGTTTCATCAAACCACAAAGTATAAGGAATACCTCTTGAAGCGTGGTTGTGATCGCGAGATCCCAAAGTAGAGATCCTCCTATCTTAAGTCCGACCCACGGAGAATGCGCTTGCGGGCACGATGATGAGTCGCGTCCTTCCCGCAATCCTTTGACTAAGATCCAAGCATCGAGGCGTAGCAAAAATGATCTCCTTCCTAATACACAAAGTGGACGGCCACTTGAATATTAGGGAGACCCCACGAGAATGAGAGAGAGAGAGTAGAGTTCTTCAACTCAAGAATGTTGTAACTTGGAAAAACTACCCTAGCCCTCCTTTTATACTAGTTTAGGGTCCAATGGATCTCAATCCATGGGACACATGGATCCAAGGGCTATGCTTGGTCCATGCTAAATCAATGGCTATGATTGTTGTTGGTTAAAACCAACAACATTAATTTAAATTAAAAAATGTTGCAACATTATCAACATAATTTAATTTAATATTAACTAATTAAGAGATAATGTGATAAATAAAATGGAGTCAACCAACCTCCCTAAAATTGGGGGGCGTCACCCATGAACAATTCATGGGTGACGCCACCTATGAATGGTGGTCAATTTTGGCTCCTTTTTTATTTATCTTATTATTCCTTAATTAATTTTGTATTCACAAAAATATTCACCAAATTAATTCCCAATTAATTTTTGAATATTTCAATCATGCCATTGAATATTATGTGAATCATATTCACAACCCAAACTAGTTAGTAAATTGCATTTCCAATTAAATAATAAATGTGAATCTAATCCACATTATTAATTAACAAATGCTATTCACATAAATTCTCTCTCTTATATATGTATATTATAAATCATATTTATAATACACATACATCATGAATAGTGTTATCCACATTCTCTTAATCCTTGATAATTAAATCCTATTTAATTATATTAGATAATCATTTTCACAATATTCATATCAAACTTGATAATTAAATCTTATTTAATCATCAAGTCCTTGCTTGGATATTTCATCAAAAGAATTATTCTTAAACCCTTTCATGAATAATGTGCTTTCTCCGCGGATACTTGGAGATAAGGACAGGGCGATTGTATTATTCCACGTATAGTGACTTGGATGTTGATTTTATCTCAAATCCTGATCTTACGAACCTCTCATAGATGCTTGATTAAATCAAGACCACAAATCTAATCATCTCATTAAATCTGAATCTCATTCAGACCAATGTCCAACACTTGGATAAGATCAGATTGCTTCTCTACTGAAAGAAGTCACTAAAATCCAGACCTGTCTCATCACTCCCTCAGAATGGAAGCGTCATGGATATACAATCGTTTATGATCACATCACACTCAGGTATTCCCAATACCTGTATATCCTGCATACTGGAAGACCCATGGTCAACCCGAAGGTCAAGATCTATTTTATACTGTCTTCTTCAGGGTTTGATCACTAAGTTTCTCATTTGATCATTGGGATTTGGTATCGATCATATACTTTTCAAAAGCATATAACATACCTAGGTCTTGATCATATACTTTCCAAAAGTATATATCAAACCTACAAATTCAGTCAAGCTTCCAAAGCGAGACGACCGTGCACGGAATTTGATTCTTCCCAATATCTCATGAGTGAGCTCATGTCTTCCGGTTCAGTAGTGAACCTGTATGATCCCTTTGAGAGATCGTATTACTCATATGCCCTTATATGCACACCAACGCGCCGGTGTATAGACCTTGGTTAGGTCATCAACCTATTGGTCTGTCAAATTTACATACTCAGACATATAGTAATACATCTGTCTCCGGTCAGAGGATGCGTGCCTATGCTGTGACAGCATTCAACATAGGACTTAGGTTATCTCGATCTCGTTAAGTCAACTCTTTGACCTAACTAATCTGACACCTCCGAATCTCTATTCCTATGCAGAGGACCTGCATCAAGAGGTCGGTCAGATATCAGCCTATGTGAGAAAGGATTGCCATCTACTACTCAGGCTGGAGATCACATCTTAATAATCATTTGACGGTGCTTGATGAGTCCTCAATCTAACCCTTTAGATATTCATCCAAACACCGGCCTCTATGATTCAATAATTGAATCAACAGCTGTATGATCATTAAGACAGCCATGGTACATAACCCTAATTGTACAGAGGGACCTATTATACAAATTATTTATTCTTCATTTCAGATCAGGGAATGATATTCGCAATAACATTTATTGCATAATGGCTCGCCGTGGGCTCACATGTCGAACAATCTCCCACTAGCCCAAAGAGCCATTAATGGGCTAATCATTTAAACCCTCACTCATGTGACAATCATAGGCTATTTAGAAATAGCTAGGTAAGCTGATCAGTCACTCTGTTCCCAAAAGACTATGCCAAATCCTTTTACGGCACTTGCATATCCCTAGGTAACAGTGCTCGCATCCAATGCGAATGTTGCATCTAATGCAACCAATACTCAATCTATTCAAAGCAGTTATAGTGTCCTTGACACTATTGCTCAATAATTATTATAACCAGTATTTCCATAATCCTTATCAGAATACCCTTATTCCGAAAGATCACTGTCTCTCAAGGTATCCACAGTTAAGACCTTTTAGATCTCTATCTACAAAGTCTTAAGCTTTTGAAGATATGACTTTGAGATCACCATCTCAAAAAATCTTGTCATCTATGAAGATTTTATTATTACTGCAATCAAGTGTTTTCTCTCTCCATAGTAGGATTAGCAACACTTTACTACTCCCACTGCATGGCAGATATCTGGCTTTTGTACACATCTAGTATACACTTAGCTTCTCATAACTGATGCACAAGTGCAAGCAGTTCTAGCATTCACTTCCTCAACTCTTTGAGGTGCTATCCCTTTTGATAGGTCAGTACCAAATCTCAAGGGAAGGAAGCCTTTCTAGGAATTTCCAAGAATGGAAAATGTCCAAGGTGTACTACAAATGTGACAATCCCAATACCCTCTTTTCTTTGCTTCTGAACAGCTTCAGAACTAAGATCCAAGAGGCATCTTTGAGATCATATCTCAAGGTATGGAATAGCCAGTCTATAAAACACCTATTATCATCCTTATATCATTCCAAATGATTAGGATATTATCTACATTTAGCACGATGAACACAATGGCACTCCCACTAAGTTTCACATGGTACATCAAGATTCTATTTGAAATAATAACATTTATAATTTCATCAAATCTTATGTTCCAACTACAAGAAGCTTATTTGAGTACACAGATGAATTTCTTTAGCTTTCACACCTTACTTTCCCTGATCATGAAGCCCTGGGGCTACTGCATGTGAATATCCCCAGAGAGGTATTCTTAGAGGAATGCAATCTTGAATTACATCCCGAAGATGCAATAGTCAAGTTGTGTAGCTAATTTTAGCAATATTCTGATGAGTTCAAGCATGGTTTCCGAAGAGCAAGTCTCATTGCAAGCAATGTCTTCTCTTATGGTGTGTAGCTCATGGCTACGAACCGAGCTTTGAAGGTCTCTACCTTCTCATCAGGTTCCCTTTCTCTTGAAGATCCATTTATACCTTAATGGGTCTAACCCTTATAGGTGGATCCTCGAGGGTCCATATACAACACTTGTATATGAAGTCTACTTTAGACTTTATTGCTAATATCCATCTTTCCATGTCATGATCTTTAGGAGCTTCATCACATGAAGTCCGATCATTGTCAGACTTGGCTGACACATGGAATACATCCTCAAACTCATTTGAAGAGGTATTAATGTTTCATCTTTAATTGTCCTTTTAGTTTCCGATTTCAGGAGCCTCATTATCTTCTCAAGATTAAATGAGTTCCTTTACTTCATTTTCATCTTGATTCTCAAGAGTCTCAATCTTCCAAGAATCACATCCTCAGAGATGAGATCTTTTAAGAATCTCAAGGTCATAAAGTAGGTATCCAATACCATCCTTTATTTTCCTAATGAAGTAGCACTTTCAAGTGCTAGATTCCAGCTTACATGCATGGAACCTCATTAAGGATATATATTGTAGTCTCTATACACATATATATCTGGAAACTAAGAGGAAATTATGCTAAAATTCATCATTGACCAAATCATGTCACACATGATCTAATTGTATCTCCCTACAACTCTATTGAGTTCAGGTTTACCAGGAGGAGTGAGATAGAAATGATATTCATATCTCTATAAGGTATTCTTTGAATTTTATCTAATAGGTACTTGCTACCTTGGTTAGATCAAATTCATTTATTCTTCCTTCAAATTTTGGTTCTAAACCAAAATTGTGAAATCTTTGAATATTTCAAAGGTTTCTCAGGTGAAGAGAAGAAATCTCATATCATACATAATCATTAAAAGATATCACATATCCATAATGTTTATTATGATATAGATGATCTACACACATCAATATGTATGAGATCCCGAATACCTTGACATCTTGCACCTTTCCTAAGAGAAGGGTGTATTGGACATTTTACTTTGAATACAATATTCAGAAGTATGTAAGATTTGAAATTTTAGACATTCTAAAGTTTCATATCTTACTAGTCTATTGATCAAATCAATAGACAAATGTCCAAGGCTTGATGCCAGATCATTGTCAGATGATCTTCATCCTCCTATTGATCTTATAAGGTTTGATTTTCAGTATTAGAAATCTTAATGAACCATTCATTAATATTCTAATTTTGTGGAGTCCACTAGATGTTAGATTACTATCTGAAATATTTCCATCATAACTCTTTATGATAATTCTATCTCAGAATTCATGTTTATTTCCAACATTTAGAAATAAACAATGGGGTATTCTAATATCTAGGTCATAGAGACATTCTCTAAGACTAAGGGCTCTCCCACTGAGAATATGAAGTCTATCTATCCAATAGCGATTGCTGCAACAATTACAGTAATATCCATGTAGATGACTACTAAACCTTAAGATCAAATTTCTAATCTTCTAATATATATGCAACCAATTGCAAATGTCATTAGAAGATTGGGATACAATTGTCAGACTTTATCTTATGAAATAATAAAGTCAGAGTCAATGATTATATGTAGATTATTCTGATGCTCTATCTGAGTCCTTCACTAAGGATTTTAGACAGACTTGATAGTCATACTATCAACACATCAACATATTGCAGTATTGGCATTCATCCAACTCTTTGGATGCCATATGGAAGTCACAGAAGTAGGTCAACTCTTTGACTTTCCTTCTTACTCGGGTCCGACCCATGCTTCCACTGCACTCTCTTAATTTATAAACAACCATTGCTTAAGACTAAGGATCTCTTATGTTAAATTCAAAAGAATTCAATGTAAGAGCATTTCAACATTTATACATGCTTCATTAAATTTATACAATATGAATATCATAAAGCTTCATGAATGACTTGAGTATAGATAGTAGAATGATGACACTCATCATATCTACATTCATCTTAACTCTTGGAGACTTAGGTTCAGGTAGGTATTCAAACATTTTGAATACATCATCTCTTTCGAGCCACCATTCTGCATAATGCAGAGAACCATGTCATTCATGATTAAATGTCTAGAGCACATATGTATGCCAAAATATCTTCTTTTATTTTATAAGGATTATTCGACAATTACGATCACCATCGACATGTCACTTCCAAAGTACACTCGATGAAGGATCAAGACTACAGAGACATGCCCTTCCTCATTTTGTTGAGGGAACTTGCACACTGCAACCACATACATTATGTGTCCAATTGCAAGTACAATATCTGGATCATGAGTCCAATCCAAGATATTTTACTGGTTATTATTGAGTATAACATTGAGTGGGTTTAATGAAGGATTATCTGAAATAAGAAATTTGCATAAGGGTATATGTATTATATATATACATATTTTAATTTGATTTAGGAATTTTATATCAAAGTTGTCTTGCCTTGTCAACATTGAAAGTTCATTCCCTTAATCACTTTCAATGTAAGAGATATTCTTACCATTATATCTCTAGCAAGATCTGGGATCTCCTTTCCTATCTTCGTTGCATCCCAATAATATGAGAACCTACAACTCGGATAAAAAGAAGCGGGAACACATTCCGCCTTGCAAGTCCAACTTGCATCTCCCAATTCGGTCTTTAACACCCGGGCCCACCACCCCTAAGATGATGTTGACCCGTCATTAATTGAACCAACCGTCAACAGGCTTAATACTCGCTATACGCAATCCAATATCGCCCCAATAATATGAGGACCCGATATTGGGGTCACTACGTATACGGCCTTACTCTTTCGAGAAGCAAAGAACCCGATCCAATTAAATCATGTACAGGGCTGTCACTTCGGACAGGCGTCTCCTATACACAACAACTGGCGACGAAATCCTTTGCCTTGACGGGAGACCATGGATGTCACTTATGTGATCCTCCACCTCATATTCAAATTTTATAATTAATTATAGTGAATCACATTCACATAATTAATTCTTCCAAGGGAAATACACATCTATTCATGATAGAGTGTTTATTGGATATAATTAATTTAATCATATTAAATTAATCATTAATCCAATCATCAATCAACAAACATGTCTTTTACTTGAATAGTAGGTATATACTCAAAGTACGTATTATTCGAATTTTAATAATTAGAAAAATACACATTGTCTGTCTCCAGTATTATACAGTCCCTACCCGCTGTCATGGCCAGTACCGACGAGAGTGGGACGGACCACATACGTTGCAACCCGCTACCCCAATGCTCTCCGACTAGGCACCACATCCGCCTCGGGAAAGGATAATACCAGATAGACCATCATGTACTTTGAGATGTTCATCGGTTTTTCAACCGAAATTATACCATATAATATAAATCAAAACATTTTTGATTATAAGGAGATTTGCTAGACAAATCCCCAATCCTATTCAAGCAAAAGGCTTTTTCATGTAAAAGTTGTCCTACAATTATTGTAGGATAAACTATAGTTTTCATGAAGGCAATGTTTGTTGATGAACCAATGATCAAGATCTAATATCTCATCATTGTGGTTTAGGCATGTGTCATTCAATGAAATAATTATTTCTTTAAATATTTCACAAATATTTATCACTAATTATTCCAGAAAATTAACAATTAATTTTCATCATGATAATTGAATGACATATCACAAGGTTCAAGATCAAGAAATTGTTTATTTCCAGCAGTGATTCCCAATCACTAAAATTAACTTATCTTGATCAATTTAAATCCAAAAAATGCAAACTCAGTTTCCAAAGATTGCCTATTTGATTTATTAAAGAACACAAGTGATAATTCACGCATTTCAAGTCGGATTAAAACCGTAATTATCTCATTAATCACGTTCAAATCCGCAGTTCCCGCAGCAGTAAATATAGTCATACTCAAAAAGCCATATCTTGAGCAAATGAAGTCCAAATTTAGTAAACTCAAGTCCTATGGTTTCCTTGTTTAATGGGGAACAAAATCCAATTGAAAATTTCGTGTTTAAACATTTTAAACAGTGCCGAAAAATTCAATTTTACAGAGGGGCGAAAAAATTGAAATGCAGTAAAATTTTGCAACCCTTTCAAGAACCAAATCGTCTAAGGTCTATGGATCATATCCAAAACCTTATTCGACCTATGGCTCTGATACCACTTGAAGGATATTGAGTATCCTCAAGCGCATCACGGAAGCGTGTTGATCGCATCATATGCAATCGGAGCAACTAGTCGTACTAGATGCTAGATGCAGTGGAAATTAAATTTTTTAACTTTAAAGATGAAACCACATGATCACGAGAACATTTCTCGGATCGTTTCATCAAACCACAAAGTATAAGGAATACCTCTTGAAGCGTGGTTGTGATCGCGAGATCCCAAAGTAGAGATCCTCCTATCTTAAGTCCGACCCACGGAGAATGCGCTTGCGGGCACGATGATGAGTCGCGTCCTTCCCGCAATCCTTTGACGAAGATCCAAGCGTCGAGGCGTAGCAAAAATGATCTCCTTCCTAATACACAAAGTGGATGGCCACTTGAATATTAGGGAGACCCCACGAGAATGAGAGAGAGAGAGAGAGTAGAGTTCTTCAACTCAAGAATGTTGTAACTTGGAAAAACTACCCTAGCCCTCCTTTTATACTAGTTTAAGGTCCAATGGATCTCAATCCATGGGACACATGGATCCAAGGGCTATGCTTGGTCCATGCTAAATCAATGGCTATGATTGTTGTTGGTTAAAACCAACAACATTAATTTAAATTAAAAAATGTTGCAACATTATCAACATAATTTAATTTAACATTAACTAATTAAGAGATAATGTGATAAATAAAATGGAGTCCACCAACCTTCTAAAATTGGGGGGCGTCACCCATGAACAATTCATGGGTGACGCCACCTATGAATGGTGGTCAATTTTGGCTCCTTTTTTATTTATCTTATTATTCCTTAATTAATTTTGTATTCACAAAAATATTCCCCAAATTAATTCCCAATTAATTTTTGAATATTTCAATCATGCCATTGAATATTATGTGAATCATATTCACAACCCAAACTAGTTAGTAAATTGCATTTCCAATTAATTAATAAATGTGAATCCAATCCACATTATTAATTAACAAATGCTATTCACATAAATTCTCTCTCTTATATATGTATATTATAAATCATATTTATAATACACATACATCATGGATAGTGTTATCCACATTCTCTTAATCCTTGATAATTAAATCCCATTTAATTATATTAGATAATCATTTTCACAATATGAATTATATTCATATCAAACTTGATAATTAAATCTTATTTAATCATCAAGTCCTTGCTTGGATATTTCATCAAAAGAATTATTCTTGAACCCTTTCATGAATAATGTGCTTTCTCCGCGGATACTTAGAGATAAGGACAGGGCGATTGTATTATTCCACGTATAGTGACTTGGATGTTGATTTTATCTCAAATCCAGATTATACGAACCTCTCATAGATGCTTGATTAAATCAAGACCACAAATTTAATCATCTCATTAAATCTGAATCTCATTCAGACCAATGTCCAACACTTGGATAAGATCAGATTGCTTCTCTACTGAAAGGAGTCACTAAAATCCAGACCTGTTTCATCACTCCCTCGGAATGGAAGCGTCATGGATATACAATCGTTTATGATCACATAACACTCAGGTATTCCCAATACCTGTATATCCTGCATACTGGAAGACCCATGGTCAACCCGAAGATCAAGATCTATTTTATACTGTCTTCTTCAGGGTTTGATCACTAAGTTTCTCATTTGATCATTGGGATTTGGTATCGATCATATACTTTCCGAAAGCATATAACATACCTAGGTCTTGATCATATACTTTCCAAAAGTATATATCAAACCTACAAATTCAGTCAAGCTTCCAAAGCGAGACGACCGTGCACGGAATTTGATTCTTCCCAATATCTCATGAGTGAGCTCATGTCTTCCGGTTCAGTAGTGAACCTGTATGATCCCTTTGAGAGATCGTATTACTCATATGCCCTTATATGCACACCAACGCGTCGGTGTATAGACCTTGGTTAGGTCATCAACCTATTGGTCTGTCAAATTTACATACTCAGACATATAGTTAATACATCTGTCTCCGGTCAGAGGATGCGTGCCTATGCTGTGACAGCATTCAACATAGGACTTAGGTTATCTCGATCTCGTTAAGTCAACTCTTTGACCTAACTAATCTGACACCTCCGAATCTCTATTCCTATGCAGAGGACCTGCATCAAGAGGTCGGTCAGATATCAGCCTATGTGAGAAAGGATTGCCATCTCCTACTCAGGCTGGAGATCACATCTTAATAATCATTTGACGGTGCTTGTGAGTCCTCAATCTAACCCTTTAGATATTCATCCAAACACCAGCCTCTATAATTCAATAATTGAATCAACAGCTGTATGATCATTAAGACAGCCATGGTACATAACCCTAATTGTACAGAGGGACCTATTATGCAAATTATTTATTCTTCATTTCAGATCAGGGAATGATATTCGCAATAGCATTTATTGCATAATGGCTCGTCGTGGGCTCACATGTCCAACAGTCACAATCAAAGCAAGCCCTCGTGCTTCAAGCACACGCCGCCGTGAGTCTTCTTCATAGAACCCCCCATAAAGATTCCCTTATTTCAGAACTATCTCCTCACACTTGACATTTTACAGATAAGGGACTGGCATGTTTGATTAATTGCATTTCAATGCATTAAGGACTTGTTTGTGATGTTTTCTTATGTTTTAATTTATATTTTATATCAAATAAGCCCCTAACTTTGTTCTTTAATATCTTGAACATTTTATATCCAATTAATGTGATTTTGGTACCATTGGGAAGCTCTTGTGGTTCTCTTTAACATGACATAATTAATTTTCTGTTGCCATTAGTAGTTGTTAAACTGAAATTTAGAGAATTATATTGTTTATTCCATCTTGATTTACGTGCTAATTTTTTCTATAGATCTAATTAGTGTAATTCTTTAACCCTGACTTATTTCATATACTTAAAATTTTTCGAAGTAACTAACCAACATTCTGTATCATTATTCTTTGATTAGTAGCTTAATTTAAATAAAATGTATTGGGTCTCATTAATTAGAGTTGAATTGTTTAGTGGAGCTTTAACTGGTTCATCTCCTACTTAATTCATGTTCATGCTCAACTTGGGAGCATATTTTTGATATTGTATTGCCTTTATCATATGTTGTATATTATATTATTTTGCATTCTCAATCTGTAGCATCATATATTAGATTGACTTGCATATTAGAAAAACCAATAAAAAGAGCATGCATTTTGTTGTACATGCTTTACCTAGATAACATTTTAATAAGCTTAACCTATGTATTTAGAGTTTAATTAAATGAACAAATATATTGTGTCCTTTTTGTTTGATCTTGGACTTATCTAGTTCCATTTAACCTCGATTTCTTCGCTGAGATTAATTAATCAAGGTTCTGTTGAGTAGTTAATCAGTCGCATTACAATAAATAAATCTTAATTAAATTGTTTAACGATTCAATGTGTATATAACTTTATTAGGTCATCAACATAATGGTATTCCTAATGTAGATACTCAGATATATAATAACTCATATGTCTATGGTAGGAGGATGCATGCTTGTATTGTGACAACAGATGACACATGTCTTTCATTTCTCAATTTCCTAAATCAACTATTTGACATAACTTATCCGACATCTCTAAATCACTATTCATTTGCAGATGACCTACATCATGAGGTCGGTAAAATATCAGCTTTGGTGTAAAGATTGCCATATCCTTCTCAGACTAGAGATCTTCTCTTGACAATCATTTGATCATGGTAGTTGAGTCTTTAATCTAACTCTTTAGGTATCATCTCAGCACCAACCTCTATGATCCAGCCATTGGATCAACATCGGTATGATCATCAAGATGGACATGGTACATTACCGAACTTTCCTAAGATATATTACAATAAATCTCAGATAGGGAGTGAAAATCAAAAACTTTTATCGATATATACAAAGATTACATTAGTATCTATTATAGAAATGGTTCGCCTTAGGATCACATGTCTAACTCCTCTCAGTATTCTCAACGTCCTCATTGTGACATGACCTATCATGTATTCATAGTGATATTGACAACTGCATGCTCCCAGCTTAGGTTTCTTCAAGTATCCTTTCCGCAATCAGAGAGAACTACTCTAATACCATTTGTAATGTCTCTCGCTTAGGTCTCCGGATTGTTATTGAGGAAAACTGACTCTAACAACTTGTTGAGTCATGCTTCGATTGGATCCATTGACAATCACCCATAATGCTTAAGCCCAATTTATCATATACTAATTCCCAACACTTGTATTTCAATCTCACACTTTACGAAATTTAGATGTGAGACTGAATTGTGATGTTACAGTTCTTTAATTCATTAAGTAGGAATAAATTCATAAAATTTCTTCCATATAAGCCTATCTTTATATAAATATGGTCCGGCATTTTATCTTTTTTAAACGACTTAGCATCTATCCTTCTTAATAATTATCTCTCTCCTCACACAGACAATGAGTTTCATCTGCCATTCTCACTGCTTATCTTAGAATGATTAGCACATATCCCAAATAACTATCATTTATCTCATCTTCTAACATATCAGCCAAATGGAAAATACAGAAACCCCCTTCTTATTCATGAATTCCACCGATCATGTTCTTGTTATTTCTTCAAATTATCTTTCCGCCATAATCTCGTAACCACACATGCATGGCCCGAAAGAGCATGATCATATCAACCAACTACAATAGTTATGTATACATCACCATTCTCCACATCTAATTATTAAAGCACATATTCCAACAATGGAGAGACCCTCCCACAATACTAAAACCCAAAGCAAGGAAGAAGGGAAGAAGCATCTCACCCCAATACCTTAATACACCCCACCAAATGGACTCCTTCCTCTCCTCCACCGCTACAACTCTCGACCTTTCCCACCTTGACAACCTCGCCCACCTTTTCGAACTTGACGCCTACAAGTCCTGGGCCACTATGGAGCAAGAGGCAGGACTCCACGAGTACATCGCCGACAAGGTCATGCAAGATATGGAGGGCTACTTCGATTCGATCCTGGAGTCTACCATGCATGAGTTCCAACGCTCGTGCGATGAGATGGACAAGGTCGCCGAGGAGGAGCTAGCCGATCTCCTCGTAGCGGAGAGCACCGCAAAGAAGTCGGGCAAGGCAGTGGCCGCGGCGTCTAAGAGGTACATGGACCGTGCAGCTGCGGCCATGGTGAAGCTGGGGAATAGGAGGGCCCGCACCTCTGACTCCAAGATCCGTCCTTGCTAGTGCCCATGCACGCGTTTTTAAGGATTAAAAAGCTTCTGTCAGATGTGTTGTTCCTTGGTTTCCTTCCATTCAGCTCTGCCATGGCAGCTTTTTCTTCTCCTGCTCGCTCTATCATTTGCAGTCTTTTCTTAATGTGCGTCTGTAATATTTCGTGCATCCCATGTTGTTCCCTACCTTTTTTTTATTGTCTTCTGCCATCTTGAGGCATTGATCTGTGACTAGCAGTCGACATAGTGGTAAAGAGATCGTTCTCACTTGGATGCTACAATGATGTTTTTGTTCTGTATGTGCCATATCTGCTGTAATCTAATGTCGGCAAGAAGGGATGAAGTTAAAGATGAAATAGGAAGAAAGACGGGGGACCGATATATTTCAGATTGATATCAGTAGATTTACAGATGGGTAGAGTTGAAAATCGTGTATAGAAAATAGAGTAGACAAACAGAGATGGGCTATCTTTTGACATGGAAATAAAGCGGATGCTCGTGTAGTGGAGTGGTTGGGACGTCTCTTTTGTGATGGAGCTTAGCCGCAATAATTGCCGTCGACAAATGCAAATGGCATGTTATGATAGTCTTGGAGTGTAGGACACTGCTCAAGTGGCAAGGTACCAGGGATGAAAGGTGCGGAATTCTCTCCTCCTTACAGAGGTTTCATGGTTTTGCAATTAGAAGAATAGGTTAGAATTAAAGGACTTTAATACTGTAGTTAAGATAAATGCGTAAACCACGAGGAGAGATGTACACTGGGGATGGACGACTGTTATTTACGGCTGGGATCAATCCTTTCACCATAAGTTGAGGATGAATGGCAATTGACGTCTGGTTTGGATTGCCCGTTGATCTCAGTCATGTGTCCTGCCTTGATTGGGAGATATGTGATGCACATAGTTTTATAGGTGTTAGCTCTTCGATTATCCCAATCGTGAAGGGAGAAAAAGATCCATGGAAAAATAAGAAAAACAAAGAAATGCGCTTTGATTGGCTCAATTTAGCTGTCGAAGGTCCCAAAAACGCAAAAAGGTTTGAGATTGTCTGCAGATTAGGGTACAGTGTGGTGGGTCAATTGGCGTTTCGCAGCTATTAAAGCCTTCGACAATTTAATATTGTCCCTAAGCACAAAAAATTATGGAAGATCGTATAGATCATTGTTTAAAAATTATGAGCTGCCTTTTTATCTCTTGTTTTTGCCATCAATAACATTATATCCTCGTAGCCATATTAATGATATGTCACCGGGAGGATTATGTCGACTAGAGAACTACTAGGAGCAACTTCAAAGTCCCCATCTATTCTAGGAAGAGGATCCTCTGCTGTAGAGGGGATTGCAGCAGAGGAGTTGTAATCCTCTTTATTTTTTTTTGTGATTTTGATTTCAAAATCCAATCTTATAGATTGAATCTTATATTAGTGGTCTACATACCCTCCAAATTTCGCTTACATCCGATATCTACTTTTTTATCTTAATGGTCAAACATTCAGATCTTTTAAAATGGAGTTTAAGTTGCTTACATATTGACCGAATGTTTGACCATTAAGATAAAACAACAAATAATCGCAAATTTAAGTGAAATTTGGAGATATGTAGAACATTAATCTAAGATTCAATCTACAAAGTTGGATTTTAGAATCAAAATGACAAAAAATTAAAGGGAATTCCAATATATCTGCTGCAATCCCCTCTACAGCAGATGATCCCCTTCCTCTATTCTATTCTATTACTTTCTATTAAAGAGGGTGTTGGCATCGGCATCTATTAATTTTTCACCCGTCCATTCCAAATCCGCCCTTGCCATTCGATTCAACATTCAAAAATCTCCGTCCGTCATTCCGTCTTTCCCCTGCAACGACTTCATGTGCGTAAAATGTTACATGCAAAACAAACCAAGAAATAGGGTCACCGCACCATTCCTCCTTCTGTCCCCTTTGCTTCCTTCACTGTCAACGTCCCTGTCTTTGACATCGTGAAGAAGCTTGCGTGTATTGCCGAAGACGCCTTTGGTGAAGGTATCGCTACTGCCAAAGGGATTGTAGTTGTTGGGGAGAGGGCGATCCTGACAGCGTAGGTGTAACATCCCGAGCGTAGGTTCCAGTCCATTATCGAGAAAAACTGGAATGTTACATGCAAAACAAACCAAAAAATGGGGTCGCCGTACCATTCCTCCTCATGTCCCCTTTGCTTCCTTCATTGTCAATGTCCCTATCTTTGACATCGTGAAGAAGCTTGCATGGATTGCTGAGGATGCCTTCGATGAGGGTATCGCTACTATCGAAGGGAAGGTAGTTGTTGGGGAGAGGGTGATCCTAGCAGCATAGGTGTAACATCCCGGGCTTAGGTCTCGGTCCGTTATCAAGAAAAACTGACCGCGACAACTTGTTAGATTCGGACCCAAATGGATCCGTTGTCAACCATCCAAAATGGTTAAGCTCAAGTTGTCAAGTAGTAATCCTCCAAAATGGTCCCACATCTAAAACTCACAAAGTTTCAGGATGAGTTATGAGAGGGGGGGATTAGTATCTGATAACTTGAGCTTAAGCATTTTTTGTGGTTGTCAATGGTTCCATTTGAGCTCGAATCTTACAAGTTATCATCGTCAATTTTCCTCGATAACAAACCAGAGACCTATGTCCGGGACATTACAAGAGGAGAGGGTTTTGGGTTTGGACGGGTGAGCGGCCTTAAGAGCCAACACCCAACAGTTGCGTCCACTACTGTAGCAAGATGCGGAGCTCCACCACCTCCATCTTTGCCACTAGAATCGTTGACAACAACTAATAGGACAATGTTCGCATAAGCATCATCGCCGGTTTCGAATATTTTTGTTGGATTTAGCCCGTATGCATATTGATACAAGAAATTTGAAAATTCCAGAATGGGTTGAAGTTGGAATTTCTCTTCATGTAGGGTAATGGCAAGGCATACATCTCAGCAACTTCAGCTCATTCATGTACTAGCATTCTATCCTACGGGATCTATGTTTCTCAGTGCAACATTACAAAAGCTATTCATGCACATTGTCTGTTTAAAGTTTATATCTAATCTACTTCTTCTCTTACTCGGTGAAAAAGAGTGCTCGAGGTTTCCATGGTCTGTGTAGATATTGCAAAAGGAATTCTTCTTGTAGCTGACCTAATTTTACTCCCGATTTCTATCATATTAAACACATAGTGGGATCTATTATATGAAATAATGTTACGTGACCATTGTCTCCTTTAAGTTGTGTGTTGTTAGTAAAATCTTTATCTAAAACTATTTGTGTTTCATGCCTAATCAATGTTGCACCTTCGCTGTTAAGACTATCTTCTAGTAGATCCTAATCGATATTTTGTTTCACCTCACCTCATCTCACTACGAAAATCTTTAGTTCATCGGAGGATTCACAGTCCCAATTGAATTACTTTTTAAGTTGATGTAACGATGTTCTTAATGAATTTGGTAGATTAAAATGTGCAAGCATATGATTACTTCCGTGAGAAATTACAAGTTCAACAACGTAGATGGATAATTGTATGCAATATTGTAACATCGCATACTCGAATCCATCTGTCATTCCATAATACAAATAAAGTTAATTCATTACTAATGTTATGATACTGTTCATTAATTTCATATTTGGATGCATTTTGAATTTGTAGATATAATTGACTGCATTGTTGGATAATTAGATACCGATGAATTACTAAAGAATAGGTTAATAAATTAAATGTAAGAACCATATCATTTTGAGATTGATTGGTGAATTCTTTTTAATTTTCTATCAATCAATAATTTGGAATCATGAACATGGTCAAAACTAAATTGTTTGAAGTTCATGCGTAAGGGTACTCTTTCTACCACTACGTTAGTACAAAAGGCTTTAAATTTTCAATAAAAATAAATAGTTGGTAATCTATCCGATATTGAATAATCATATGGATATATCATTTGAAACGTTTCTTAAAAAAAGTAATACACTTTGCTTTTTTATACAATGCTAACATAACAAAAATTGGATTTAAATAAAAATTTTATAGATAATTAAAATTAAGAAAATAAATAAGAAAGAGATAACAAATAAAGAGTAGTATTAATATTGCAAGTTTGCACCATTATATCTTCCTCGAATTCATTTTGCGATCTACATTGCATATCGAGGTAACATGTTGATATCATGATACTTTTGATGTATATTATATTTTGATTTATTTCAAATTTATAGATTTACCTAAGAACGCAAATTGTTAACATTATTAGCTTGCAAGTTTACATCGTCGTCGATTACCTTCATTTCTCCATGATCCACAACTTTAATCAAGATATTTCATTAGTTGCTATTGTCGTAATTTTTATGAGTTTTGTAGACTTAGATGTGCACCTAGATGATTACATTTATGCAAGAAGGTTAGTGGCTCACGCAGATTGATAATCTTACGTGAATTCACAAATTAAAAAGGCATCCTTGATTACAACATGATTAATTTATGGTGGGTTTCTTTTTGAACTGCTTAACATATAATAGTAGATAACAAATATTTTCTATTGTGAAATGATCTTTATATTTGAAATTGATGTCAAGTGTTATATATGTTGCTATTTCATTACTAGGCAACCCATATAGCAATGCTTAGTCATTGTTATTTTCCAAAATTTTAGCTACTCTTGATTTTTTAGTTTAAAAGTTCAAAGTAATTGTCATAACTTAAAATATCAATAAAAATAATATTTTTTAAAATTGGATTTTCTTATCAGTTGTGCCTCTCTGAGATATTACGATATAAGTTATGCCTCTCTCTTTTTGAGAATATCAGCTCTACCCTTGACTTCTTCCATAAACTTGTGCCTTTTGGGTTGGTTGCCATCCATCCCTAATGCAAATGAACATTAGCTTTGAGGACACAAGGGAAATTAGATAAAAAAATAAGGGTTGACAGGTATTCCTCCCACTCAAGCCCCCCTCCTGAAGGAATTAAATAAAAGAAATACTATGCATCACGGTAACACGAAATATTTAGCAACTCTTTGCCAAAATAATGTTAGTTTGTCATGTGAACTAGATAATGTAGCACAACAATTTGTGCATTCAGAAATGATAAATTCTAAGGAAATAATTTGCAAAATAATTTCTGAGATTCACAATGAATAATTGAGATATATCAATGTTTACCTTTGAAGTATTTTTCTGAAATAAAAAACCTTCCTATTCAAGTTCGATCTGCAGAAGTCTCTCTCATTGCCACAGAGATGAATTACATTGCTTCCCATGAACCCAGACATTGATCAGAGCAACAAGAAGAGGCATACGAAAGATGAACACTCTCAAGACTCTTCTATATCTCAAGGAATATGAATTTTCTAAGGACTATTTCTCCCCAAAATTGTATTGCAAAAGAGAGAGCATTAAGAAAATAAAGGATGGTACTTTATTAAGGACTATATCTCAACTTATTTTTTATTCTACAATATATATCTTTAATAAAGTTCCATGCATGTAAGCTGGAATATAACACTAGAGAGTGCTACTTCAATAAGAAAATAAAGGATGGTATTGGATACATACTTTATGACCTTGACGTTCTTAAAAAGATTTCATCTCTAAGGATATTATTCTTAGAGGATGGGACTCTTGAGAATCAAGATGAAAATGAAGTGAAGGAACTCATTTAATCTAGAGAAAATAATGAGGTTCCTGAAATCAGAAACTAAAAGGACAATTAAAGATGAAACATTAATACCTCTTCAAATGAGTTTGAGGATGTATTTCATGTGTCAGTTAAGTCTGATAATGATATTACTTCATGTGATGAAGCTTATAAAGATCTTATCGTGGAAAGATGGATGTTAGTAATAAATTCTAAAGTAGACTTCATATACAAGTGTTGTATATCGACACTCGAGGATCCACCTATAAGGGTAAAACATGTTAGGTGTAAATGAATCTTCAAGAGAAAGAGGGAACTTGATGAGAAGGTAGAGACCTTCAAAGCACGGCGCATAGCCATGAGCTACAGACCAGAAGAGAAGATATTGCTTGCGATGAGACTTGCTCTTCAGTGACCATGCTTAAATACATCAGATTATTGCTAACTATAGCTACACAACTTGACTTTGACATCTTCAAGATGGAAGTCAAGATTGTAATCCTCTATGAATACATCTTTGAGGACCGTCACATGAAGTAGCCCCAGGGATTCATGGTTGAGGAAAGCAAGGTGTGCAAGATAACAAAATCCATTTATGGACTCAAATAAGCTTCTTGTAGTTGGAACATAAGATTTGATGAAATTATAAATGTTATGATTTGAGATAGAATCTTGATGAATCATGTGAAGCTTATTGGGAGTGCCATTGTGTTCATCGTGCTAAATGTAGATGATATCTTAATCATTTGGAACAAGTATTTTATAGATTGGTTGCTCCATAACTTGAGATATGATCTCAAAGATACCTCTTAGATCTTAGCTCTGAAGATGTTCAGAAGCAAAGAGAAGAGTGTATTAGGACAGCCACATTGGTGATACACCTTGGACATGTTCCATTTTCTGAAAAATTCCAAGAAAGGCTTCCATCCCATAAGATATGGTATTGACCTATCTTGGATAGCACCTCAAAGAGTTGAGGGAGTGAATGCTAAAACTGCTTACCCTTGTGCATCAGTTACGGGAAGCCGAGTGTATGCTAGATGTGTACGAAAGCCAGATGACTGTCATGTAGTGGGAGCAGTAAATTGTTAATAATCCTACGTTGGAGATAAAACACTTGATTGCTATAATAACAATATCTTCAAAGATGACAAGACTTTAGAGATACTGATCTCTAAGTCTTATATTCAAGAGATTAAGACTTTATAGATATTGATCTGAAAGGTCTTAACTACAAATACCTTCGGAGATAGAGATCTCCAGTAATAAGGGTTATCTGATAAGGATTATGGAAATACTGGTTATAATAATTATTGAATTATAGCGTAAAGGATACTATAACTGACAAGATTGAGTTTTAATTGCATAGGATGCAACATTCACATTGGATGCGAGCATTGTTACTGGGGGATATGCAAGTGCAGTAAAAGGACTTGGCGTAGTCTCTTGGGAACAGAGCAACTGGTCAGCTTACATAGCTATTTTTATAAATAGCCTATGATTGTTACATGAGTGCAGGTTTAAATGATTAGCCCATTAATGGCTCTTTGGGATAGTGGACATGCGAGCCCACGACGAGCCATTATGCAATAAATGTTATTACGAATATCATTCCTTCATCTGAAATGAAGAATAACTAATTTGCATAATAGGTCCCTTAGTAAAATTAGGGTTATATACCATGGTCATCTTAATGACCATACAACTGTTGATTCAATTATTGAATCATAGAGACTGGTTCTTGGATGAATATCTAAAGAAATAGATGGAGGACTCATCAAGTACCGCCAAATGATTGTTAAGAGATGATCTCCAACATGAGTAGCAGATGGCAATCCTTTCTCATTTCACTGATATCTAACTGACTCTTGATGCAGGTACTCTACATAGGAATAGAGATTCAGAGGTGTTAAATAAGTTAGCTCAAAGAGTTGACTTAACGAGATCAAGATAACCAAAAACCTATATCGTATGCTGTCATGATATAGGCACGTATCCTCTGACAGGAGACGGATGTATTACAATATGCCTGAGTATGTACATTTGGCAGACCAATAGGTTGATGACCTAATCAAGATCTATACATCGGCACATTGGTGTGCATACAAGGACATATGAGTAATACGATCTCTCAAAGGGATCATACATGTTCATTTACTGAATCAGAAGACATGAGCTCACTTATGAGATATTGGGAAGAATCAAATTCCTTGCACGGTCGTCTCGTTTTGGAAGCTTGACTGAATTTGTAAGTTTGATATATACTTTTGGAAAGTATATGATCAAGACCTAGGTATGATATATGCTTTTGGAAAGTATATGATCGATACCGACTCCCAATGATCAAATAAGAAACTTATTAATAAAACCCTAAAGTAGATAGTGTAAAATAGATCTAAAACTTAGGGTTTATTCTGGATCTTCCAGTATGCAGGATATACAGGTATTGGGAATACCTGAGGGTGATGTGATCATAAACGATTGTATAACTATGACGCTTCAATTCTTAGGGAGTGATGAAACATGTCTACATTTTAGTGACTCCTCTCAGTAGAGAAGTAATCTAATCATGGTTCAAATGTTGGACATTGATCTGAACGTGATTCAGATACAATGAGAAGATTAGATTTGCGGTCTTGATTTAATCAAGCATCTATGGGAGGCTCGAGATCTGGATTTGAGATTGATCTGAAAATCCAAGTCACTATATGTGGAACAATACAATCACCTGGTCCTTATCTCCAAGTATCAGTGGAGAAAGCTCATTATCCTTGAAAGAGATCAGGATAATTTCATTGTTGATATTATATATCCAAGCATTGAGAAAATTGATAATCAAATGTGATTTGATTATCATGAATAATATGAATTTGATTCATATTATAAAGAGAGTTATCTAAGATAATTAAATATGATTTAATTATCAAAGATGTGAATAATGTGAATATGATTCATATTGTTTGGGCACATGAGAATAGAGATCCAAGATGATTAAATGTGATTTAATTATTACAGATACGAATAATATGGATAGCAATATCTATATTAATCATATATATTATAAATATGATTTATAATATAAGAGAGAGCTATTTGTAATTTATATTTGTTAATTAAATGTTGATGTGAATTGGATTCACATTGGACATTAATTGAAAATGTAATTCACATTTTGTTTTGGATTGTGAATGTGATTCACAAACTTCCAATGACATGATTGCAATGTTCACAAAATAAACTGAATTTATTTTTGAAATAATTTGCAATAAAAGTTGTTGCAAATATTGGAGAGAATGATGAGATAATGTAATCTCATGTAATAAGGAAGAGAGATCCACCCTCCAAATAGGAAGAGTGGACGACCACAATTCCTTTAAGGAATGTGGTGGCCGTCCACCCTCCTTATGGAAGGAGGCTTGCCTCCTTCCTATTTCTCCCATGAAGATTGATTTAATATAAATCAAATTATATTCAATATATATTTGATATAATTAAATTTATTATTGTTGTGTTTTTAACAATAAGATCATGGCCACTAAAAGAAACACAAATCAATGTGAGCCATTGGATTTGTGTTGTCCATGAATTGAGATCCATGGATCCCAAAATATTATAAAAGGAGAGGCAACCCCTTTGCTCATATTTCCACACACAACACATGCTCTCTCTCTCTCATTCTCTCTACACACCAACTTCTCTCTTTCTCTCTTGTGGCCGTCCACTATCGAACCCTAAAGAGAGTCGCTCTCTCAACAACATTGTCGTTATGCTGCCAGACTGTTTGCTCATGGATCTCCGTCTCTTTCGGTGCGCTTCGCTCGTGAAGAAAACATCGGATCTCATATGACAAGATCTGGAGATTTGTTGCTTGGATCATCAACATAGATTGCGAGAAGCATGCGTTCCATCAACGCGCTCATAAGCGTCTCCTCCATGGGATCAGACTTGAGATAGGAAGTCTCTTCGTTTAGAGACTCGATCGCAACCATGCTTCAAGAGGTAATCCTAATACTCATTTGTGGTTTAAATGAAATTATCTGATAAGTGTTCTTGGATCATGTGGTTTCGTCACAAAATATTTTAATTTCCGTTGCCTCGAGCAACTAGTGCGACTAGTCACTCCCGATCGCATATGATGTGATCCTTACGCTTTCGTGATGCGCTTAAGGATATTTCCATATCCTTCATGTTCATGGAGTCTGAACAAAACCATCCATGATCTGCCTTTTGAGAAACAAAAGGATGTAATACAAAGAACTATGAACATTGAGATTAAGAAGGAATAAAATGAAGAGAAATTGAGTAAATGCTCAAAATGAACAAAGTGAAAAAGAAGTGGAAAAAAGTGTGATTAAACGGTGCAAGTGCACGCTTTTTTATCTTTAACCTAACTAAAATCAATCAAACACGAAACTAGGGTGTATTTATTAACACAGTGCGAAGCCATGAGAGTTCAACTTTTTACCTTTATCGTTTTTATTTTGATTTCTGGCAATCTTTTTACACTTAACTTAGTGATGTCCATATAGGATAGTGAGTACTACTAGTCTAGCATCATGTCCTTCCATCTTCCTTTGTAACATTTAGCATGTACTTTTTGAGGTCCCTATTATTGGATCTAGGCATGCTACTCAGTAAAAAAAGAATGAGAAAATCGATGTAGTGAATCAGATACTTTCCCTAAAGGATACTCAGACGTGGCATGATGAAAAAGGATCCTACCATCATAGTACCTCTATGCTCAAGTAATTCCGACCAAATCCTCAAGTGGACTCGACCCTACTTGCCCATGCACTGATAGAAGCACCATTACTTCACAAGCCAAGTGATAAACAAGGCAACACTCAGGTTGGGATTTTGGATTTGATCCTTAAGTGTTGTGCCTCACTCAGTCTGGAAAATGCATGAATATGATGTTGGCTTTATGCACTCAAAACAATGGTGTACATTTTCTATTCTAGTTGGGGTCAAAAATTTTAAACAACCCCTTTTGATGTTTTTTCCAGTTTTCACCTTTTTTGCATATTTTTCAGATAACTGCCAATCACATTTTATGATTTCTTTTATTTCTAAGTCTAAGAATACCAAGGGAGGAAGATGAAAAAGTCGACGTAGGAGAAATCTATGAAAGCATATAGTCGATAGAAATGTATAAATTGATCCAACACTCTACATGAAATATGATCTGCACATACTAATGTTTATGTACATGAACTCGATGAAATCAACCTAAAACAAGAATAACTTAGGCTAAAGCACATATAAAAAGAAAATTTGACTAAGTCCAAGCATATAGATTATAGGAACATGAATATATTATGTCTTTAGACATAGATTAATCAAGCAAGCAATCCTAAAATTACAGGATCAATTGGCAAAGTTGTAAAATAAAAATAAAGCAAAAAACTAAAAACAAGAGATTAAAAGTAAAATAAAGAGAAAAATAGGGAGAATAAAATGTAGAAGGTGATAAAAACACGATTAAAATCGAATGGGTCCCCATGTGAACAATCACTTGGGAAAATAGACCCGTGAGCTACTGAGTGTCATGAGAGTGTTCAATTATTACAAGTTAATCACTCTCTTATAAAAATAAAATAAAAACTATACTAAACTATGCTAATACTATTTCTCCTTTTGGCTCTTTGTTTTCCTCTTGTTGCTCTCTCCAATCGACTCAGTCTGAATGAGATGGCCTTTGCCTTGCTCGAGTGGTTTGGGTCTCCTAGGAAATTCACCTTCACTTCGTGAGCCGTCACAGCAAAATCAAATAGAATATAGGATTATAACAATTTATTTAAATATCAAAGAAAAATAAGAAGCAGAAAATGGAACAAAATAAGATAAGATATATAGATATATACAATCTACACTAAAAAATTATGCATCCCTGACAATGATGACATTTGTTGAAACGATCAACAACTCTATTGACTAACACGCTAGATATGTAATCCTTGCATCGACCAACCTATTGATCAGCGACAATCAATCCACCAATGTGAATAATATTCAAAATGCGAATGTGAGTCAAAATTTATTATAACTCTAGTTTATTATGTATAGGTGTAAGTTTTGTAGAGTGCCAAACACTAGGAAACGTAAGTGTGTAGTGAAATACTATGAATTATTATTAATTAAAATAATTACTTTAATATTTTTTATCTTTTTATGTGGATTTCAAATTATTAATTTTTACAGATTTTTAATTATTTTATATTTTCTATCTTTATTTTTTCTAACATTGTATTTTGTTTTAAATTTTGCAAATTTGTAATTTCTTTTGATTTTAAAGTAAGATAACTAATATTATATATAGATAATATATATAATATATAATAAATTAATAATATTATAGACTTTTTTAGATTTTTATATAAGTCAACATAAAGTCAAAATAAAGATAATAATTTTTTGTGTTTTTTTATATTTTTCTATATTTTTTGTAATTAGAATGATATTTTTCTATTTTTTTATGAATTTTTATAGTTATGAAATACACAAAATTAGGAATATATTGATTATGTGAATTGGTTTACTGTTTTATAAATATTTATATGTCCAAAAATAACCCAAAACTATTTTTTATGTATACTATATATAAAAAAGAAAATTAAAAAAGAGAAAGATATTTTTTGGATTTTTATATAATTTTTGTTAATTTTAATAAGACTTTTACTGTTTTGTGACTTTTATGTTTTAGACTTTGTATTTTTAGTTATTTTTCGATATGTGGTAGAATATAATTAGATGTAGATAATATATATTTTTTGGATTTTTTGAGGTATATTTTAGTATTCATGGATTTTTAATAATTAAATAGGGGAATAATGCATGTTTTTGAATTTTAAAAATAGGAAAATTTAGTTAAATGCAAAAATAAAATTTATGCATGCAATATCTTGTTCCAAGAATCTATCCCGATTTTCCCATAACTTTTGACATAAAGAAAATATTGAAACACATAATATAGATAAAATAAATAATGCAGCAAAATAAGGATTAATTTGCAATTATAATAAGATAAACATTCATTCAGTAACATGCCCTTTGAGTTTACAATAAATCTCGTAAATAATCTAAGGCCTCATGTGGGAGACCATGTGTGGTGACCTGTTAAGGGACTTACGAGCAATTACAATGAAGGTCAGGGTCCAACTTGCAATTTTACTAATTATTTTACATCGTTTATTTAATTTATAAGACTAAAAAGTAAGTACAATAGGCAGAGTGCACTAATGAAATATACCAAAGAGAGTGTGTGCATCACACGTGGCTCTTGATTGGACAACTATAGTGTGTCCATGTCTCCACTCAAGATTCAACGACGAAGACTTCACACTGTTTCACTTAATTTCAACTGCACGGATTAGAATTGGGATGAGCCTTCGGATCTGACGGTGTTGTAGCCATCAGGAAGAACATGGATGAAAACCTTCCCTATTGGACATGGATTGCTGAATGCTCTGGACTTTGGCCACCTCTTGAGCTCCTAAAGGGCTCATATCAGTATTGGATTGCCTCCGCATATGCAAGTATGCTCAAATGGATCCGGGACTCTAGAGATCATTTTTGTTCGATCACATGGAGTCAAAACTCGAGTCAATTTGAGCTCCAGGTAGCTTTAATGAAGCTTTAACCAACACAAAAAAGATTAAGTGCAAGAGGGAGAAGCTCCTCGATCCGATTTGAAACTGAAATAGTGAGAGGGGTGAAGGCATGGCATCTCTCTAACAAACATGGAAAGTAGATACTTGATTTCTCAAACCTTGTAGGATGAAGATGATCTAGGTGAAGGGAGTTGACATGAAATGATAGCCGAAGCTCTAAACTCTAGTGAATTGAGATTTGACAATTTAATGCAAAATAAAAGGAAATGGACTGAAATAAATTATAGGATTACATAAAGGATTAAAAGTACAATTAAAAGGGTGTCTAATTATGCCTTAATAAGCTTGGAAGATTGGGAAGTTGGGATGTTGCCTAAAGCTACTCCGACGAGGGGATTCAACCTCTGAGCTCCTTCTCGACGCCAATAATCAAGGACTCCTCCTTCCTGTCACTAAGGGGAACACATCATGTATGATTTTAGGGGTTACGTTGGATCAAAAATGGATCTAAATTAGGAAGGAAGGTGAGGAGCTCAATTTATGGAGAAAGAAGATGGAGGAAGATGAACATCATATTGCGCATGAATCGAGATTGGTTGATGAAACATAAACATAAGGCATGTATAGGGCATGTAGAAGCATGGAAGATGGAGTAAACTTTTGGTAAAGTCAGTTGTTCAAAACATACAGGGTTGGTTCACTTGAGGAGGAGTGTTGACCGGGGGGCAACACTCCCTAAGTCCTGATAGGTCCATGTGGGCCAAGTCAATATAAAATATAAAATAAAAGAAATGAAAATTAGAAATAAATTAATAAATTATTTTATTTAAAAAATACTCCAAACATGAAAATGATTCTTATTTTATATAGTATATTATGTTGATTTTTATTTATTTTTGCAACCTTATTATTAGGTGTCAATATATACATGTTTATCTGTATACATACATGTAAAATATATATCTTTATTTGTATTATGTATTTTTATTCATAATATTATATTATTTTATATATTTATATCATTATTTAATACATATTTACATATTTTTATAGAATTTTTATGTTTTTATTTGTATGTAAAAATAAATAGGTGTTTGTACATTAAAGTCATATTATATCTATGTATTTATATATATTAATTAATTTAGGTGTGTTTTATATGTGTTTATTTGTATTCATGTTTTTATTTTATATTATATAATATATAGATTAATTCAAAAATAGAAGAAGATAAAAAATGTAAAGAATAAAATATTTGGCTATATGTACAGATGCTCAAGTACAATAGTACCCCAAAAGTAAACATTTGTATCTTAGCTCCATTTTTAATGAAACCACCTTTATTTGATAGATAATTTATTTTTAAATACAATGTAAGTGAGTTTGGTTCAATTTCAGTTCATATGGAGTAGATATTGATATATGAAGTTCGTTTGCAGCCTTTTCATATGTGTGTACCAAGTACAATGTGCATGATTTATTTTAGCTAATATTTTTATTAATTTACATAAATTAATAGCCACAAGTTTTGTCTTTAACACTTTATTCTTTGAGGTGTGTAAAAATAAGAATAAAATAGTGTGTTTTTGGCTATTTACAATATAAAGAATTATGGTTTCTTGTGTATTTTTGTCCAGTGTTTTGCTCTTATCTCCCCCTCTGTTATTTCTGACCGACCTAGTCAATATTTGTACTATAATAAAAGTGAGTTGTAGTGATTTTTTTCAAAATCTGTCACTAAATTAGTTGTTCTTAAACATATATAGATGATATTATTCATTGTGAAATGATTTTTCGTACTTGGATTTAGCGACGAATATCATATCCGTCGTTATATCATTAGTAATGGTCCACATAGGGACTCTTATCCATTGCTATTTTTCAAACTTCTAATTCATCGTCACTATTTTTTAGTTGAAAAATAACAATGGATAAGTATTGTTATTTGGATCGTTGCTAATTATATAGCGACAGATATTCTATTCATCGCTAATTTCAAGTATGAAATCTCATTTCGCAACAAATAATATCCTCATTATATTAACAATGGTTAATTTAGTGACAGATTTTGAAAAAGTATCACTATTGCTTAATTTTGTTGTTGTGTTGTCATGGTCTCAATGGTTAGGGTCAGTCAATATATTCGGTACTTCCTTTGTTTATCTTATCTTTTCTTTGTTATTTTATTTTGTATTTAAATACATGTATTTACACAGTAATTCTGTATCAATGTTTGATATTAATTCATTTAAGTTATTGGTATTTACAAGTATTTTGCTAATGGTTTAAAAGCCAAAATGGAAGAATACATGTTAATGAATGGCTTTTCATCAATTACAACCATCACTTTATCCTTTACTACGACCTTGCTTATGGCCTTGATCATACAAGTTTCCACGAGCACGCTTACGAGAGTCAAGAGGGGACGACATGAAACCCTGGTGTGATTTTGCTTAAGGTTTTGGGTCCGTTCTCATGAGTAGTACCTACTCATGGCTCGCTTCATTGTTGCAATAATAATCTTCACGAGCCTTTCAGGTTCCAATAACCTAGTCTACTTGCATGATCTTCATATCACCAAATTACTACATTATATCTACGATTTGAAGATGCTTTCATGGCACATAATCAAGGAATTTCTTCACAATGTGGCTTTCCTCCATTTATCCTCCAAGGACTAGTTATGATTTACGATACCATTGAGTTTGTTGGTGAGTTCACCCATTTGTTGTGAAACGTCCATCCTCAGGTTCTCAAACTCCCACCGGAGTGCCTGAAGTTTTACTTCACCCTATCGTCTCCAATGTGTAACACCTTCAAGGCTTCCCATTCTTTTTGGGTTCTCTTCTTGCCTGCAACATGAAGCATGGTCTCGTCAGGGATCGCTTGGTAGATCACCACCAATGTACTCATTTAGTCATTTTTCCCGTCTACCACATAATCCTTTGAGGCTTCAGCTGCGGCCCATAAACCTTGGGCTTGCATGTCGACCTTCATTTTCATTACTCGCATGAGGTCTCTTTGAGTTCCTTTGAAGCATTCTTGGGCTGCTTTGTGGTGACTGTGGCTCTAATACCAAGTGTGAGAAATAATATTATAACACACCACAAAGAACCTCACAAGTATTGAAACTTCGAACACGAAAGAAGATAGGAAAAGGAATACTTGAGATAGTGAAAGAAGAGTTATATTCCTATATTCATTCATGCTTGTGATAAAAATACAAATGGATGCTATTCTATTTATAGCTTTAGGAAAAGCATCCTGCCTAAGCTATGTAAAAAAAGAATGCAAATTTTAAGATGTCCATCACACCTTATGCATGCAAGGAATAACTTATCACACCAGAAAATGACATGCATTTTACAACAAATTAATGCGAAGACACTGCGAGATGTCCCTAACTAATTTTTCAACAGAGAAGGCACATCCTCAAATCACTAACTGTTATGTTGTGTGATTGTGAGTGATTCTCTTGCTCAATCATTGTCATGCTTGAATTGCCACTGATAGGATCTATTTCCGAGTATTTTCCCAGAATGGAGAGAGAAAGCAAATTATCTCCCATTCTGGGTACGGAAGGAAAATTATTCCCGGACTGGGTATATATCGGCAAATGGTTTGCCGCTCGCCCATGTGGTGCGGCAAACCATTTGCCGCGCTGACGTGGAAGGAGCGGTGAACCGTTTGCCGTGCTCAGTGGCACGGTCTGCGACGCGCGCGGTCTTCGGCGCAGACGGGGCTCAGACGACGGGACCGCGCTGCAGAAGCGGTCGGCGACCCGCCCTGCACGGCAAATAGTTTACCGTGCAGCGGCAAACCATTTGCTGCTGGGCGGCATATAAATACCCCGCCCGAGCCCCCCATTCCCCTCACGCATTCTCTCATTCAATCTCTCATTCCCTCCCCTCCATTTGAAGGTCTTCCCACCTCTCCTCCCTTCTAAGGTATGTTTTTTTTAATTTTAATTTCTATAATTCTTAAGTAGAAATTGTAGATGTCTTTTATTTAAGTAGAAAATTATTTAGTTGTACTGAAATTTTTTTATTCCCTAAAATGAAGTTGTAAATAATTAGTTGCAATGAAAATTGTTTAGTTGTTAATAATTGTTGTCCTTAAGTAGTTGTTATTTTTTTCGAAATAAGTATAATTAGGAGGTTATTTAGTTCTTGATAGTTATAGTATTCCATTTAACGCTGAGATTAGGTTAGAAATATATAATCGATGACATACATGCCCACATGCCCACATGATATTATTAGAAAAATTAGAGTCATATTAAAATGGCATACAATCCCCCCATGACACACACTAATATTACTAATTAATCTAGGAATAAATTTAATTACGGTAACGGTTACATTAAATAAGGAATTAATTGAAAACCTCTGCAGAAAATTAAATTGGTGATCAATAAATATAAAAAATTCTAGAGGTCATTAATTACAGTAAGCCATGGTAATTATAAATATATTGTAGAGGCCATTAATTAAAGAAAGTAATTATGTTGAAATTTAACTAATCACTAAATATTTAATAATTAATTATAAATATCGTAAACTAATTAAGATTAATTTAAGAAGAGTAATAATTTAAATCTTAATAGTACTTATAAACTATCATTAAGTTAATGTTGACCACAATTAAATACGAATTAAGATTATCCTAACATTAATTAATGACTTATAAATTAATAGAAAATTATTTTAATAATCAATAACTACAAATGCATTAGAGAGGTCATTAAGTAAAGTAATTACAGTAGTAATTATAAATAAATTAAAGACTAATTAATTTGTAATTAATGTATATATCATAACTTAATTACGATTTAAATATCCTAAATGACTTAGGGCATAAATAATTACTAAATCTTAATATTAGTTATAAAATGTCATTAAATTAATGTATACCACAATTAATTTCGATTATAAATCATCCAAACATTAATTAGAAATCTTAATTAAATTACTTATGTATAAAATGAAATTTAAAATAATTATTTACTAATTAATTAAAAATACCATAAATTAATTAAGATTTTATTAATTAAATTATACTACAATTAATTATGAATTTTTTTAACATAAATTAATTAAATTTAAATTAATTACAAATAAATTAATCCTTATTAAGAATTTTTAAATTATACTGTCATTAATTTAATTTATAATACAATTAATTACGAATTCAACAATAAATACTTAAAAATTAGTTATAAATACCATAAATTAAGTACGATTTATTTTAATTACAAGTTTAATGAATAAACAACCATTAATTTAATTCTAGAGGTCACTAAGTAGGACTCTTAATTAAATTGGTGATATATTTTAAAATAGTAGAGTAATTTAACTGGCCTTAACTTCTAGTTGTCTATAGGAAATGGGTGACGTAGCTGCACTTTATGTATTCTGGGGCGGACGAGTTACAAACATAGATTCTGAGATCAGTTATGAAGGAGGTGAGAGTGATATGATGGGAGTGCCTGTATCATGTAGCTATAATGATTTATTAGCTTACATATACAGTCTTACGGGCTATACTCCAGACTTGTTCGAGATTACTGTGACGTGCAAGTGGCCCACAAATGCAAATTCCTTCCGTCCAATCATAATTGGATCGGATAAAATAACGAAGTTGATGGTGCAAGTGAGTCGACAAATGGGGATGATGGAAATATTCATTGAGGCTGTAGAAATTTCTTCACACCAACGGGACGTGGCATCATCATCTATGCAAGGATTGGACCTTAACATATCTCTTTACGATGGAGTCGAGGAAGAGGATGCCGCTCAAGACAATGAACAGAATGAAGTTGAGGACGAGGGGGAAGAGGAAGACGAGGGGGAAGAGGAAGACGACGATGAAGACGATGAGGATGAAGAGCATTCTAGGACCAGAACTACTCAACGAGAGGGAGTGTTGACCGATCATGGTCAGGAGTCCCTTCTTCATTCGATACATCAGGAACCTATTTTCGATCCACCGGTAGACTATGGGATGGATTTAGACACGATGGAGGATCTTCCAGACTTCTTCGGGTCCGATGATTGGATCTTCGGCACATTTGCAGAGGAGATGCCATTTCTAAATGAAGTTGCGGAGCCAACATCCGATGGCGCATCCGGTAAAGATTATTGGTTGAATCGTGCGTTCGACTCGAAGACTTCCTTAGTGGACGAGTTAAGCACTTGGAGCATGACAAAGCACGTCCAGTTCAAGGTGGACGCCTCGAAGACATCCCAGTATACCGCACGTTGCATCTTCAAAGATTGCGGATGGAGGTTGCATGCATCATACAATAGTCAACGAGACAATTGGGTTGTGCGTAGTTATCGTGCGGAACACACTTGTCGCAATGCAATATTAGTCGTTGATAATCGAACATGCACTGCGAAATTTGTTGGAAGATTTATTCTTGCCACTCTACGGTCTAACTTAACACTTACGCCAAGCGTCATCCAGTCACTTGTCCAAGACAGATACAAAGTGCGCATATCTTATAAGAAGGCATGGAATGGGAAGCGACGAGCAATGGAGAGGATTTTTGGAGATGCTGTTGGCTCATATGCCGACATCCGACGATTCATGTGGTTGATGAGGCACTGCAATCCTGGTTCCTTTTATGAGTTCGAACATCAACCGGCTATTGATCCCAAAACTGGGGCTCCTGTAGAAGGCAGAAATGCCTTCTTTCGTTTGTTCTGGGCTTTCGCTCCATCAATACAAGGTTTCGCACACTGTCGGCCTGTACTGAGTATTGATGCCGCGCATCGATGGGGAAAATATAAAGGACACATCTTAGCAGCTACATCCGTCGATGCAAACGGGCACCTCTTCCCAATTGCTTTCGCAGTCGTTGAGGGTGAAAGTTTGGACTCATGGGGGTTCTTCCTTCATAAATTGTCGGGTATCATTGACCGTGACGGAATTTGTTTCATCAGTGACAGATTCCCAGGTCTAAAGAACTTACTTCCGCGGCATTTTCCACCTGAGAAAGGTCACTGCCACCGGTTTTGCCTTCGTCACATGCAAGCCAACATGCATCGAGCCGGACACACGAACAGATGGATCCAGAAGAAATTCTACAGTGCAGGTGCTGTTACAAGCAAGTATGAGCACGAGAGGATTCTACATCAAATCCGTACAGCGGACTCGGATGCGTATGATTGGATAATGAGGCAAGAAGGCGGAGATCGTCGGTATAGGGCATGCGCATACGATGATGGTCGGCGGTGGGGTCTGACCACAACGAACCTATCTGAAAGTTTCAACAGTGTTCTTAGAGGAATACGTGGTCTACCGGTGCTAACACTTGTCCTGGCCGTCTTTTACCGGCTCAACACCTACTTCGTGGAAAGACGTAAGTTCGGTGCTCGGATGACAGGCCACCTTATGCCCCGATATGAGAAACTAACAGATGGCCTTGTACAATCCGCGCGCGGTCTACTGGTCGAGCAATTCACACTTACGGATTTCGAAGTACGTGCTCCGGAGGGAAATTACACAGTTAAGATGAACGGTCAGCAATCACTATGCACATGTGGTTACATGCAGGCCATGAGGATAATTTGCCCTCACATTATTGCTGTCTGCGGCAATGTCAATGTTAGTATCGAACATGTTAAGCTTTGTGCTGATTTTTATACATCAAATGCATTCCGTGCCACTTACGCACCAGCCTTTGTTCCAATCCCCGATCGGCGATTTTGGCCAGCCTTAGAGCCATCCCCGTTACTGCATCCCAATGTTATTCCGGCACCTGGTCGACCAAGAAGACGACGCCTCCGAGGTAGCATGGACGAGATGGGAAAAGTGCAAGTAAGGTGCAGTCAATGTAAAGAGCACGGTCACAACAAGACAACGTGTGACCGACGTCACCGTTAGTTTCTATGTAATTTTTTTTGTAAATAATTGTAAACTCTTTATTAAGTAATGCACCCTTTTTATGTTGTCATAAGCAGTATTTGGAATTTACAAAATAATTTCCTTCGTATTATAAAGTGATATACTTCTCTAGCGTAGCAATGGAGGAATTTGCAGGACCTGCCGATGCTTCCGTACTTACTAGGCAGAGGGAACATCTCTCTGGTCGACTACTCACAGATAGTGATACGGTTAGTATAAATATAAGCATTGCCTTTCAAGTTAGTTCAATATAATCGATGATTTCCTTTACTCAGGCACATCGCTTTGTCGAACATGGTCGGACCCTTAATCGGATACTGGAGGAGCCACGCAGCGATGCCGTAAATCGGCAGCTTCAAATCGCTGGATTCCATTGCATTTCGAACATGAGACGAGCCACCATTGATCAGGCCCTTATGAAGGCACTCGCTGAGAGATGGCGACCAGAGACTCATACTTTCCACCTTCGACAGGGCGAGGCATCCGTCACCTTGAAGGATGTTTCCATTCTCACAGGTCTGAGAGTGGAATCGTTGCCCATCACCGGTTTGGAAGAACACCCTCAGCTGGATTGGGGTAAATACTGCGCGCAACTATTCGGAACCAATCCTGAGGATAGCGAGGACCAGGAACTAGTGGGGGGGAAGCTTAGGCTAACGTGGATAGCCAAGACTCTTCTAACCTCCACTGCTCTACAATCGACGGATCCTGTTCGAGCTGTGCAAGTTGCCCGTGCATTGATTCTATTTCAAATTGGCGCAAGCTTGTTGCCAGATGCTAGCGCGGACAAGGTGCATATACGCCACCTTCTACTATTGGAGGACCTCGAGAGTTGCGGACGTAGAGCATGGGGTGCAGCTGTACTAGCACAGATGTACTACCAGCTGGATCAATTTTCTCTCATGAACATTCGGAGAGCATACGCATTTTGGACCCTGCTCCAGGTGACCACTCTAAATTGTTCTACTTTGCATCTAAACTTATTTAATACGATTCCTGTCACCATATAGGCCTGGTCTTGGGAGCATATCCACATTGGTCGCCCCCGACCGTATCAGCTGGTAGAGGCTACACTGCGCTCTGCCCCTTACGCAGCAAGGTCAATATAACTTCATAACTGCTTATGTGAATTCTTTTCGATGTGGACCTTATGATTTGTCATTTTTCATTAGGTGGACGGGCGGAAGGAGGTCACATAGAGAGAATGTGTCGACCACTCACCTTTCTTTTTATCGTAATGAGTTGGATTTGCAGGAAGAACATCAGGTACGTAACCTAAACAATTCCTTCAGAGAAATTAAGGTTTGAATAGGACTAACACCCTACTGATAATAGATGCGCTGGACACCCTACGAGGCCCAACATGTGTTGCAATTACCAGAGATTTGTCGTGAGGGCCAAGCTATATGGCGTTCACAGACAGTACTTATATACTTCAACGTTGTTGTCATGCATGCACCCGATAGGGTAATGCGACAGTTCGGATTGAGACAACACATTCCTGATGTAATGCCGCAACTCCCCTCAGAGGACAGACGGGCTAGAGCACAAGATGATCAGCCCTATGATTGGGGGCTACACCATCAAGAGCGTCTGGCTCAATGGCAACAGCGACTGAACGATGTCGTTGAAGAGAGGAATTTGGATAAGACACCTGCTGATGTCTTGTCCGACTACCTTACTTGGTATTGGCAGATTACGCGAAGTTGGATTGCTATGGCCATACCACCACCCCGCCAAGCATATGAACCACACGGACCGAGGTGGAACCAGCTGGTAATTTCGTACCTAATACAAAATTTTTTAAAAATAATTTCTTCGTAGTTTACGATTTAAACTTCTTCTCTATAGGTGAACTCCTTGTTTCGTGTGCGGGAAATGATGACGGAACATCGAAGGAGCACTGAATTGCAACAATTGATTGGTTACGTGGACTACACCATCCACAATATGTCACTGGTGGATCCTGGAATACATGATGTCCCCCCCATCTACACTTCATACACCGAGCCCACGACGTTTGCTTCTCAACAGTGGGGTGATCAATACACTTCCAGGGCAGAGGAAGTGCGACTGTCGTATCATGCGACACAGTCCTACACCCAGCCCTATATTCCTCAGATGCAGCAGATGGGTTCCGCAATACCATCGTTTGACTTGCTTTCCACACAGGAAGCTCAACCCTCTCAGGCACATCAATACTTCTGGCACATAGGGCCAAGTCAAAGCCAGCCCTCTTTTGTTGGGGTCCCGGGTTATGGCGCTGGACCAGCAAGTTGGGGTATACAATCATCAGCAATGGATCTGCCCAGAGTATCCACTGAATCCTTGCCGGTGACAATACAAGAGCCACCGCGTGCTTCAAATGTATCAAGTCAGAGAGGGGGTACTGAACCTGAGAGAAGAACCGTTGCAAGCCATGGTAGGGGTCGGGGCGAGGCAGGTAGGGGGACAACAACAGGAAGGGGGGAAACAGGTAGGGGGACAACAGCAGGAAGGGGGGAGGCAGGCTCGGGAACAGGAGAACAAAGGAGGGGGGAGAAAGAGAAAGCATCTTCATCAAGGGGACCATTATCAAAAGTTGTACACCACTTGAAAAAATGGTCTTATTGATTGTACCCTTAATTTATCCCCATTTACGCAAAAAATATGAGGTCTTGGTTTAACTTTTCTGTAATGTTGTTATCCAATTTCGTGCAAAATAATATAATTTTTATGACTATTAATGACATTAACGTTGATTTCTACATTATTTTTTTCAAATTAATTAACATTCGAACAGGATATGGCCAAGATCCGTATCACAGCTCGCAAGTCGGTGCGCCTGCCCGACAATCGTTTCTTAGCAGTACGTGCTCCACCCAGTCGGGCCTCCAGCCGTGTACCATCTCACGTTCCACCGCCAGCGCATCCACCGCCAATCGCAACCCCAAGCAGGGCACCAACCACATCAGAAACAGAACCAGTGGAGGAGTTCGAGTCACAGTTCACCCCGTATTCTCCGCAAGGCAGTCCGATCCCCAGTTCATCCCATGGCGAGACGTCACTGCTTTCAGAACCTGTGGACGAGGAAGAAACCTTATACACTGACTTAGCTGATCTCCATTACACCATCGCATTGAAGTATGCACGTCTGAGTGCGCTGCGTGGAGAGCGAGTTAGGTCAGGTCGTCAGTAGAGTTAGTAGATTTTGTTGCTTTGTTTGAAATCTAGTGATGTTTATGTCTACTTTAAGAGTCTCTTGCGTATGTATTCTACATGTATCTTTTTCAAGTAAATGAAATATTTCAGCTTCTACTACTTGGAGAATTTATGAATGTATGTGCGTCCCAGTTACATGTTAAATATATTTCAGTTCCATGTTAAAAATGTTCACTTTAATATAAATTAAAGAACTTTATTTTTAACTCCATGTTAAAAGATCTAACATTCATCTACATATAAAGGTGTTTATTATAATAGTATACAAATATCTAATATATAAATTATAAGTACCATAACATATTAATTATAAATATCATAACGTATTCATTGCTAAAACTATACGAATTATATTTTTAAATTACAGAATTATTGCTTAATAAAACATAACATTTATATAAATGTATTTTTAATTGTTACATAATATTTATTATTAATGTTTTAAAGTTACTCATAAATACCAAATACACTACTAAAGTCTTATTTAAGTTATATCATAACATAATAACTGCTAAAAGTATACGAATATTATTTTAAAATTAGATAAATATTACTTATTCAAAAATCACATTTAATTAAATTTTAAAATTATACAATCATTATTTAATAGAAAAACACATTTATATAAATGTATTTTGTATTGTTACATAATATTTATTATTAACATCTTAAATTTAATCTTAATTAAATATAATATAAACATGTAAATTGGAAAGTGAAGTAAACATGTAAACTCATAAACTCTTAAGCTAACGAGAGGTTTGGGCGGGAAATGCCATTCGCGGCAAATGGCTTGCCGTATGCGACAAATCATTTGCCGTTCTGTCCACATAAGCACGGCAAATGGTTTGCCGCGCCACATAGGCGAGCGGCAAACCATTTGCCGATACATACCCAGTTCGGGAAATATTTTCAACCGATACCCAGAATGGGAGATAATTTCCTCTCTCTCTCCATTCTGGGAAATAGCTCTCTATTTCCAGCCGGATTCTCAAAAAATATTTTGTAAAAATTGTCTTTATCAACTGCATTGGTTTCAACATTTGGAAAATGTCGAATTATATCGATCAAGAAAGCATGTCAGACTTGGTTGTTTGCGTCACTTTATCGCAGTTCTTTCCTTGCAATCTTCTAACTCATCGCTTGTTGGAGAAGGGACCATATCTAAATGCAGTCTCCCGTACGGGTTGGCCGTAATTCTTGACGTAAGATTGCAACTACTTCCAATAAAAAGCTAAAGGTGCCATCATTTCCGCAAGAAAACATTGACCAGCAAATGATTCTCACGAGAAAGGGGAGACAGCGATTGATTCAGTTGGTGGAGTACGTACACTGTGAAAATTAGACGTACAAGGACACTGATGTTGAAACAAACATGATACATGAGCATCCAGGTAACCAATAATATCAAAGTGACGTATATGTCTATGTCTATCACTGAACAGTTCTTCATATACAGGTGTTTTGTGCAGTGGTGAATTGCTACATGTAACCTTCGCTGAAAATGCTCTGGACTGGAATCTAAAAGTGCAACAGTTTTTACTTCACTTATGAATCGCTCACTCAAATCTAAAATTTATATGATGTCGATTATTAGTTACTTGAAATACACAGACTTTTGACTTGTTTGTGAGTAGTGTGTGTTTGCGCGCGTTTGTGAATTGGGTTATCCTTGGAGGAGTCAAGTTAGTTTCCCTGTCTTTTTGTAAAAAAATTATTTTTATGGTATTTTAATAACAATGGAGGATTTAAGCAACATCGTAGTAATATATTTTGTCATTCAAAATTCTACCCAGTTCGAGACCCATGTCCCATCCGACAAGCCTATAGAATTTTGACAGTCTTAGAATTAATGAAATTGGTCCCTACTATATGGATAACTTATGAATATATCTTTTTTTTTACAAAATTCGAAACATCGATTTCACTTATTAATTTAAATTAATTCCTGAAATAACTTTATATTTGATGTTCTAAAAGTAGAACAATAGTCAATTGATCAAGTGATATTTGCAGAAAATTTTATGTGATTGGTATTATTTGTAGTCCTAAACTTCAGTATATGGTGCTCAGTACGGGAGTGTCAAACTCGTGGAGAAAAAGTTTTTTCAAGGGATTTTAGAGTTATTTAAAGTTTTCTATTTTTTTGTGATTTTCAAAAGATTCTATGGATATTGTATTTTGTTATTACGTGATTTATGATTTCCGTTTGTTTTTGTTATACCAAATAGGTATGGATTTTATACTTTTTATATATTTTACGTTTTTTATTGTTAAGTTTTATTCACTATTTTTTTATTTTTATATATTTTAATATTCTAAAAAAGATTTACGTGATAATATATACAAAAGAGGAAAAGGGTATTCTTTTGGTATTTTAGAAAAGTGGAAAAGTAAAAAATAATGAAATTAGATGTTGCGTTTTGTATAAATTTTACTATTTACAGTAATTTTTGGAAGATTTTATTTTTTATGTATTATAAAATTAATTAAATTTGGAAACATGTTATTAAACAAAATAGAACCCTACTATATCTTTTTAAAATACTAAATAGTAACAAAACTATTAGATTTTACTTTTATTGAAAAATAATGAAAATGCCATTAAAATAAAGTGTTGTACATAATTTTATGATTTTTAGAATTTATATAATTTTAATAAATTTTTAAAAATATTTGAATTTTTTAAATTTTCATTTTCATTTTTCTTTATTTTTTGTATATTTGAAAATATGTGATAAAATAGATATAATATAATCAAGTACATCTAATTTTTTAGAATTTTATTAAATTTAAAATCTAATCTTACAAATTGCTTTTTAGAAAATAACAAGTCTATACATTTTTCAAATGGTTTTTTATAAATTAGATAGATTATTAAATATTCAATGAAATTTATATTTTATTTTGTAACTAAATATAAATATTTGATAGAGCAAAAATTTTTTTAACATGAATTAATTCCAAGTAAAATAAACTAACAAAGCATAAATGATTAAAGCATATATTGAGCTTCATTGTGAAAAATAATTAAAGCCATGTTCCTAAGAGATTAAATGCATTTGTGCAATTATAGTGCATTATTATCATTCATGCATTCGTAAATAAGATGCATATTTTATCATTCATATTTGCTTTAATAAGGAATTGAATTAATGAGTATAAATTTACATATATATATTATCCTAACTTCATCTATTTTTATTAACTTTATCCCAACTCCAATGTAAATAAAATCAACTTCATTGTGTAAATATCCCTAACATTTACAATTAAAAAATTCAAAACGTGTATGTATACGTCAAATGAAATCCAGCCCTAGTTTGAGATTGACAACTCGTAAAGTCTAATATCTTTCTCACTTAGTCTCTCATGAACAAATATCACTTTTGAATTAATATAAATTAACGTATCTATAAATCAAGATCAAATTCAAAAGAATCATATGTCAGATGTAAAACATGGGTTTAGGACCACATTGTATATTGTCCATATTTACTAACTTTGACTAATCATGTTATGTACATAATTAACTCCTTTTAATTTTTTGATGGATTTATGTTTAATAAATTGTGAAAAAATAAAAATTCAAAATAACTAAAAATAAAATAAAACACAACATTCTAAGTCTGTATAAAGAGTATGTACATAAGTACATTTTATTTATTGCTTTGTTTTCTCTATTATTAAAATACCCAAAAAGGAATTAATGAGTACATATTTTTCTTCTATTTGATTTGATATTATCATGAATTTTTTTATTATTAAAAACCACAAAAAAATGCAAAATATAAAACATGATATTTTTATACACATAGAATACCACCAAAAAAATTTGTACGGATGGCGTCTTTTGTCCTTGTTTCCTTCCCAAAAGGTGTACATCTCATTGAGATGATATTTTATAAAGAAATGTTTATTTTTAAGTTCATTCTCTATTTTATTTTATTTTATTTTTTATTTTATTTTTTATTTTATTTATTTTTTTCGAATTTTGTATAGCAACATGTTGCAGGAGCCATGAAATGCCCCCACTTATGCTAGTTGCATCTTCTATCAGCCAATGGATTCAATCAAGATCCAATGGTTGTTGTAATTCCCCTTATTTCCCTTCTTGTTTTCACTCTTTTCTCCACCCTATCCACATGTGGCATGCCTTACGCCCTTTGATCATGAGTTCATCAGAGGGTGGAGGCTTTATCTTCTACCTCTAGATTCTTCGATTAACTCCAACACCCGTTTAATCATGTCTCTCCTTGTTCACCCACGCCTGTGGCCTAGGTCCACCTCCTCCATCTCTCCCTGTTAGATGCGATCCTATGGATATAATGGATGACAGTTTAGTTATTTAATATATCATTAAAAGCTATTGATTTTCACTCAATATTAGAAATATTGAATGCATGCACTCATATGATCACATAGTACTATTAGGGTTATGTACCATAGCCATCTTCATAATCATACAGTTGTTGAGACAATGGTTGGATGATCGAGGATAGTGTTGAGATTATATCTAAAGAGTTAGATTGAGGACTCTTGATGTAGGTACTTTTGTCTAACTCTTTCTAAAGAGTTAGAAAGAGTTAGTTTGAGCAATGAGAAGATTTGATATTTTGTCTTACTTATCAAACATCTCTGAGAGGTTTTTTTATATAGGGATGTGAAGTTAATCTCACTATCCAATTTACTATACAAGGAATATACAATCACCATGTTCTTTTTCTAAGTATTTGAGGAGAAAGCACACTATTCTTGAAAGAGTTCAAGAATTCTTCCCATTATAGACAATATTCAAGCACTGAAAAAAATAAGAGAAATGATGATAATTAAATTGGATTCACATTATTTAGACATGTGTAAAGAGATATGTTAGATGATTTAATTAAATTTCATTGGCATAGGTGAAATTAATGTGGACTATGTTATTCACAATGTTTATTGATGATGTGGATGATCCACTATATCATAGAGTGAATTAATTTTGAATGGGATTCATAATTTAAATATTAATGTGAATTGAATTGACATTGATCAAATAAATGTAAATATGTTTTACATTTAGTATTGTATAGAAGAATATGATTCATAAGTATCATTGGTCAATTTGCAATTATAACAAATAATGTGCAAATTATTTAGTGATAATTGGTTGATAAAATAATTCTAAGAATAACGATTTACTGAAAAAGGTTACATTAAATGAGAAATGAAAGAGAAAGTCTCTCTCCAATTCCGTGGTTAGCATCACACACATATATGAAGGAGGCCTTCTCCTTTCCACATTTTTGGAAGTAGACTCTCTCCTTCCACTTTATACATAAAGAGAATATAATTTTTGAGTTGGAGAATGAATTGATAATTAATTTATCAATTTATAATAATCTTGTGCTTGAAGCACAAGTACAATCATGAAAGATTGCATTTAATATCAACCATAGATCATTATTAGGATTGCATCTCCACCATCCATTATGTTATAAAAGATGATAACTCTAGCTCCCTTAGTTCATGCAACTGTTTCAACAATAAATCTCTCTCTTTTTTCACCATACGTTAGACATCTCTTCCTCTCAAACCCATGTGATCATTGATGAACCCACGATTCATCATCTCAATATATTGATCTTAGCAAAATCCTCAAGTAAAATATCAAATAAATGTTCATAAAATCAATAAATTAATAAAATTACTCTTGTAAATAAAATAAACTAATTATTATATATTATATTGTACAAAATAAATTAATAATAATAAGCTGTAAAATGAAGGTGTTTTTCACCTATAAATAGCCCAAACATTTATGTATTTTTAATAAATTCATTTCAACTCATTCAGGGCTAATTATTTTCCAACTTCTTTATAAATATATATATAATACAAAATAAATTTCACCTTAAATAAATACTCCTAGATCCCAAAGAGAAAAAGCCATAAAGTTTAACTTCCCGGTCATATTCCCACTCTGTATGAACTCAAAATTCACCAAACTCACTTTTAAAGTTTAAGTTAGAAAATTATATATCCAATGGAAGTTGTTTCATTAAAATCAGAGCTCGTTCTCATAATATCAGTTTTGGGACCTTGGTGTACATTGTATATAATGTAAATATTCATTCTTTCTTCATTTTTATAGACTTTTTAATTACTAAAAAATCCAAAAAAAATCATTGTTGTATTGTATTTTATACCTAGTATTTTATTTTATTTTTATGTTGTAAATATATTTTATTAAAAATATAAAAAAATAAAATTAGAAAAGTAAAAAATGTACATGTTTGTCTTCTTTTATAAATTCTCACTATTTTTCTTCTTTTTATTTGATTGTATTTTAGTGGCCTGCTTTATTTTATTTTTTCCTTTATTTATTTTATATTCTCTGCAATAACTTCCATTCAACTTCATATGTTCTAACCTCCCATTCAACTCTATTCAACTCCACCATTTTTTCCAATAACTTCCTATTCCAGTCCATCTCCACCACCATGTCATTCACCTCACATCACACATCGTTGCTTCGGCTATTGGGACTAACAATTGCAGGTATCTACTTCAATGGTCGGAGCTCTCACCGCAACAACCTCGCAAGATCCATCTTCGGTATATGAGCGTCGACGCCCTCCTCCAAACCATGCCACACTTTGCCTAGGATCCCAACTATCTCGACAAGCTTCCAAGATGCTCCATGGAGCTCCATCGAGGCCTGAGAGGAGTGGCGGAGAAAAGAGAGCATCACCGGTGCCAAAATAATTACGTCGCAGGAGGAGGCAGTGAGAAGGAATTAATGAAGCAGTTACCGTCCGATTGACGAGATCGGACGGTCCCCCTTGGGCCACATTGACATCGCCTATGCAGGAGTAGCAACCGTTCGATCAGCAAGATCGGACGACCCTCCGATAGCCATGTTACCTCCCCACCTTCGTACAACCACCATCCGATCTCGATGATCGGGCAGTCCATACTCAACCATGTGTTAGCAATGGGAGGTAGCACCATACCTCTAGGATCGGAACCCCCCGAGCCATCTCCAAACCTCCTCCGAGCCAGCGTCAACGCCCGAGCAACCTCTGAGCCAAGTCCGAGCCTCCATCGACTATGAGCCTATCCCCGATGTGCTAGTTACGTGAGGGATGGGGAATCTTGTAGGGAGGCCCCGACGACTTCTTCAATTTGCAAACATGTCTTTCTAGCACGTGAGACCCATGGGCGCTTGGGGTATATTGCAACCAAACCCTTGCGGGTTTTAATGATTGCAATTATACCACCGCGTGTGTGGGTAATTTATAGGGAAGGCCTCGTGCTTATTTTTAATTGCATTTTAGTCCCTCCCAGGGACCGGTTTGCCATATTTTCCCTATTTATTTCTATGTTTTCTTTGCATTTATGCCCTTGGATGTTATTATTCATATCTTGAGCATCTGAGCTCTGTTTGAGTCGATTTTAGGTCGTTTTGAAGCTAATTTAATCACCTTTCTATTAGCATAGATATTGTTCTGCTTTGGACAATTTGGATTATGTTGATTAATTTTAAATACATAATGTCTTTAGCTTAATGATCTCTATGCTATTATGTAACTTGTCAGTGCAGATTGCTTCGTAAATGTATTCTGAAATTTCTTACATGTTAATTGCTCAATTATTGCACCTAGGGCGGGCATATTTGACTTGTAACCTTGCATCTTGTTGCATGTTGAAAATCAAACAAAAATTGCATATCTTCATGTTTCTTTATGCATCGTGTCTTCACATGCTTTGACCTATGGATTTTTAATTTAATGCTTAACTAAAGTAATAAGAGTCTAGATAAATATTTAAGAGGCTCATGTCCCTGAGTTCGACCTTGGGCTTGCCCAAGTAAAATAAAATTTGACCGCTTTTGATTACGTGATAATTTTAGTTAAGCGGTTTTGATGAAATCTGAATTCACCCGACTGCAATGAACCTATTCTATTTAATCACTTAAAATGGTAAAATTAAGATGGTGAATTTGCGGTTTGTCAGCCATGCAGTGAGAGTAGTAAATGTTACTAATCCTACTATGGAGACAAAACACCTGATTGTAGTAATGATAATATCTTTAAAGATGACAAAACTTTGGAGATAGTGATCTCTAAGTCTTATATTAAAAAAAACTTAAGACCTTATAGATATTGATCTAAAACATCTTATCTGCAGATACCTTAGGAGATGGAGATCTCCAGGAATAAGGGTATTCTGATAAGGATTATGGAAATACAAGTTATAATAATCATTGAGTTGTAGTGTCAAGGACACTTAACTGACAAGATTGAGTATTGGTTGCATAAGATGCAACATTTGCATTGGATGCGAGCACTGTTATTGGGAGAAATGCAAGTGTCGTAGAAGGACTTGGCGTAGTATCTTGGGAATGGAGTGACCAATCAGCTTACCTAGCTATTTTTATAAATAGCCCATGATTGTCATATGAGTGTGGGTTTAAAGATTAGACCATTAATGTCTCTTTGGGCTAGTGGGAGATTGTTGGACATGCGAGCCCACAACGAGCCATTATGCAATAAATTTTATTGCAAATATCATTCCCTAATCTGAAATGAATAATAACTAATTTGCATAATAATTCCCTTAGTACAATTAGGGTTATATACCATGGCCATCTTGATGATCATACAACTATTGATTCAATTATTGAATCATAGAGGATGGTGCTTAAATGAATACCTGAGTTAGATTGAGGACTCGTCAAGCACCATCAAATGATTATTAAGAAATGATCTCCAGCTTTAGTAGGATATGGCAATCCTTCTCATTAGGATGAAATATGACCAACCTTCTGATGCAGGTCCTCTGTATGGGAATAGAGATTCAGAGGTGTCAGATTAGTTAGGTCAAAGAGTTGACTTAACAAGATCGAGATAACAAAAGTCCTATGACGTATGTTGTCACAATATAGACATGCATCCTCTAACCGGAGACATATGTGTTACTATATGTTTGAGTATGTACATTTGGCAGACCAATAGGTTGATGACCTAACCGAGGTCTATACACTGGCATGCTGGTGCGCATGTAAAGTCATATGAGTAATACGATCTCTCAAAGGGATGATACTGGTTCATTACTGAATCGGAAGACATGAGCTCACTCATGAGATATTTGGAAGAATCAAATTCTGTGCACGGACTTCTCGCTTTGGAAGGTAACTGAATTTATAGGTTTGATATATACTTTTGTAAAGTATACGATCAAGACCTAGGTATGATATATGCTTTTGGAAAGTATATGATCGATACCAACTCCCAATAGTCAAATGAGAAACTTCATGTAAAGCCCTGAAGTAGACAGTGTAAATTGATCTAATACTTCGAGTTTATTCTGGGTCTTCCAGTATGTAGGACGTAAATGTATTACGAATACCAAAGGGTGATGTGATCATAAACGATTGTATAACGATGACGCTTCCTTTCCTAGGGACTGATAAAACGGGTCTGGATTCTAGTGACTCCTTTTAGTAGATAAGTAATATGATCTTGGTCCAAATATTAGACATTGATCTGAATGTGATTCAGATGCAATGAGAATATTAGATTTGCGGTCTTGATTTAATCAAGCATCCATGAGAGGTCTGTAAGATCTGGATTTGAGATGTGATCTCAATATCCAAGTCACTATACGTGGAATAATACAATAGCCTTGTACTTATCTCCAAGTATCCGCAGAGAAAGTGCGTTATCCTTGAAAGAATTCATGGATAATTTCATTGATGATATCATATATCCGAGCATTAAGAAAATTGATAATTAAATATGATTTAATTATTATGAATAATATGAATTTTATTCATAATATAAGGAGAGTTATCTGAGATAACTAAATGTGATTTAATTATCGAAGATGAGAATAATGTGAATGTGATTCATATATATTTGGGCACATGAGACTAGACATCCAAGATGATTAGATGTGATTTAATTATCATGGATATGAATAATGTGGGTAGCACTATCCATATTACTCAAGTATATTATAAATGTCATTTATAATGTATAAGAGAGAGCCTATTATGATTTATATTTTTTAATTAATTATTGATGTAAATTGGATTCACGTTGGATTTAATTGAAAATATTATTTACTTTTTGTTTTGGAATGTGAATGTGATTCACATTTTTCCAATGGCATGATTGCTATATTCACAAGATAATTATGAATTATTTTTGTAAGATAATTTACAACAAATATTGTTGTAAATCATGGAGATATCATTAGATAATGAGATCTCATGATATTTTGAGGAGATAGACCCATTCCATCTCTAAAGGGTGGCCATGCCCCTTTTTAGGGAATATGGCCAATCTTCTCATTATCTCCAAAGACTAGCTAATTGATTTAATTTGAAATTAATTTATATTTATTTATCAATATATTAATTTAAATAAAATTAACTGTTGTTGTATTTTTACAACAAGATCATAGTCATCGAAAGAAACACAAATCAATCTCATCCATTGGATTTGTGTGCACATGCATTGAGATCCATGGATCCCCAAATACTATGTAAGAAGAGGGGTTTAGATGAAATGATCCGAGAAGTGTTCTTGTATCATGTCATTTCATTACATTAAAATTTTTATATTCCGCTGTCCGGAGCAACGAGTATGACTGGTCGCTCCTGATCGCATTCTTTGCGATCCTCACGCTTCCGTGATATACTTAAGGATTTTCCCATATCCTTCAGCCTTTGGGCCGTTAGATATGAGCACCTGACGTATCTAATGCATGTGTTTACGATAGATGCTAGTCCATCAGATGCGCTGCAGCGGATGATCAGAGCCATACGTCATAGTCGCCCCTGCAAGTGCCACGTATCCCTTTGAGTATATTTCACTTCCATCCATGCATGTTTTTCTATTTAGCTTCAGTACTTTAAATAACCATGTAGTTAAAAACAATTACATTTTGGATCTCGTACTTTTTATATTTGCACTTTAGTCCCCCTGAGCTTGAAGCACATGTATGCTCATATGTACTTTAGGTTATTTGCATTTCCTGCCTTGAGTTTTTCTATTGTTAATGAATGGATGTTCTTTTTACAAATTGTTTTTATACCCATATGCGTTGGATATTTAGCATGTGCATGAATTGGCTAGGCTATTTTTAGAATCATCCTTAGAGCTTTTATATTATGTTATCTACTTGGTCTGCAAACTTAAATTTTTTATGTTTTGGTCCCTATGAACTGTGTGAAGGATATTGTATAATCCTCAAGCACATCACGGAAGCGTGATCATCGTATCGGATATGATGCAGAACGACTAGTCGTACTACTTGTTCTGTGCAGCGGAATTTAAAACATTTTCGTGCGATGAAATCACATGATCCAAGAACGATTCTCGGATCATTTCATCTTGGACCACAACAAGTATAAAGGAATACCTCTTGAAGCGTGGTTGATCGAGTCACTAAGAAAAGAGACCTCCTGTCTCAAGTCCGATCGTCGGAGAGATTGCTTGCAAGCGTGGGGATGAACCGCGTGAGCCTTGCAATCCAAAAAGTCGATCCAAGCACGGTTAGCTCCTGTTCTCGTCGTACGAGATCGAACGTCTTCTTCATGAGCGAGACACTCCAAGAAGACGGAGAACCGAAGAACGTCGAAGCGGCGGCGCGGTAGCGAAGGCGTCGACGAGCCTCTCCTTTAGGGTTTGGTGGACGGCCACCAAGAAGAGGGAAAGAGGGATGGCATGTGAGAAGAAAGAGAGAGAGAGAGTTTGCTCCAATATTTCATAGCCTTAGAGATCATGGTATGCCTCTCTATTTATAGGATTTTGGGATCCATGGATCTCAATCCATATGACATATAAAATCAATGGATGAGATTGATTTATGTCCAATCCAATGGTCAAGATTGTTGTTGGTGAAACCAACAAAATATGATCTAATTTAGATTAAAATATATTTGACAAAATCAAATATAAATCAATCCTAAATTACACCAACAAATAAGGAGAGAATATACATGGAGATTACATCTCCCATGTATGTTCAATGTGGACGGCCCCCATTCCAAATAGGAATTGGGTGCCGCCCACTTGATTTCTCATGGAGGCAATCTCATGAGATTGCATATCTCCATGGAAATCTCTCATTATTTATTTCCAACAATTTTTGTTCTGATATATTCTTCAAAAATAATTCACAATTAATTTTGAGAATATTGCAACCTTTCCATTGAAAAATTGTGAATCACATTCACAACCCAAAACAACATATAATTTACATTATCAATTAATTACACAATGTGTATCCAATACACATAATAATTAATCAACAAATATAAATTATAATTAGCTCTCTCTAATACATTATAAATCATATTAATAATATATTATGAATAATTGGATATCTCTATTCACATTATCCTTATCCATAATAATTAAATCACATTTAATTACATTGGATAATTTCTACACACATCAAGATGATTAAATCACATTTAATCATTGTTTATTCATTGGTTAGATCTATGGAATTATTCTTGAACCCTTCAAGAATAATACGATTTCTCCGTAGATACTTGGAGATAAGGACATGGGGATCGTATTGTTCCACGCATAGTGACTTGGATGTTGAGATCATATCTCAAATCCAGATCCCATGGACCTCCCACAGATGCTTGATCAAATCAAGACCGTAGACCTAATCTTCTCATTGCATCTGAATCTCATTAAGATCAATGCCCAATACATGGACTAAGATTAGGTTACTTCTCTAACGAGAGGAGTCATTAAAATCCAAACATGTTTCATCACTTCATCGGAATGGAAGTGTCATGGTTATACAATCGTTTATGATCACATCACCCTCAGGTATTCCCAATACCTGTACATCCTGCATACTGGAAGACCTACGATCATTCTGAAGATAAAGATAACTTTTACACTGTCATCTTCAGGGTTTGATCATTATGTTTCTCAATCTTGGTCACTAGGATTTGGTATAGATCATATGCTTTCACAAAGCATATATATTACCTTCAAATTCATGTCATGCTTCCAAAGCACGACGACCATGCATGGAATTTGATCAGTCCCAATACCTCATGAGTGAGCTCATGTCTCCCGGTTCATAAGTGAACCTGTATGATCCCTTTGAGAGATCGTATTACTCATATGTCCTTACATGCATACCAGCTCGCCGGTGTATAGACCTTGGTTAGGTCATCAACCTATTGGTCTGCCAAATGTACATACTTAGACATATAGCAACACATATGTCTCTGGTCAGAGGATGCTTGCCTATGCTGTGACAGCATTCAACATAGGTCTTTGGTTATCTCGATCTCGTTAAGTCAACCCATTGACTCAACTAATCTGACACCTCCAAATCACTATTCCCATGCAGAGGACCTGTATCAAGAGTTCAGTCAGATATCAGCCATTTGAGAAAGGATTGCCATCTCCTACTCAGGATGGAGATCATCACTTAACAATCATTTGACGATGCTTGATTAGTCCTCTATCTAACTCCTTAGATATTCATCCAAGCATCAGCCTCTATGATTCATTCAATGAATCAACAGCTGTATGATCATCAAGTTGGCCATGGTACATAACTCTTATTGTACAGAGGGACCTTATAGTGCATCCATTCATTCAATCTTAGAAAGGGAGTGAAAAATAATCAATAATTTTCATTATTAAATTTTTTTATTACAATAACATTTATTTCAGGAATGGTTCACCCAGGGCTCACATTGCTAACAATCTCCCACTAGCCCTCAGAACCATTCAGGTACAATCCTTAAACCCATACTCATTACAAGCTGGTCGAAAACCTTCTGTGTCAGAGGTTTGGTAAGAGGATCAACAACATTGTCGGCAGAGGCCACCTCGGTGATGATGATGTCACCACGCTTTTGTATCTCCCGAATGATGTGGTATTTTATTTCCACGTGCTTGCTCTTCTGATGCCATCTGGGTTCCTTTGCCTGGGCAATGGCTCCCGTGTTATCGCAGAGTAACGGGATGGGAGTATCAGAGGAAACTACGCCAAGCTCCAGGACGAACTTGCGCAACCACACCGCCTCCTTTGCAGCATCTGATGCGGTAATGTATTCGGCTTCTGTTGTCGAATATGCAGTAGTGTCCTGCTTCTTGCTTCTCCAGCTCACAACACCACCATTCAACAAGAACACAAATCCTGATGTTGACTTTTGATCATCTACATCCGATTGGAAGTCAGAATCTGTATATCCCAAGACTTGGAGATCACCATCTCCATAGACCAAGATGTAATCTTGCGTCCGTCTTAGATATTTGAATATGTTCTTTACTGCATTCCAGTGTTGTTCTCCATAGCAGGATTGGTAACGACTTACCACTCCCACTGCATGGCAGATATCTGGCCTAGTACACATCATAGCATACATTAAGCTTCCTACAGCTGATGCATAAGGACATCCAGCCATGGCCTTCTTTTCTTCAACAGTTTGAGGAGCCATTCCTTTAGACAAGTGGATACCATGTCTTAAGGGTAGGAATCTTTTTTTGGAATTATCCATACGGAATCGTTCAAGAATCTTCTTAATGTATCCATGTTGCGACAATCCTAAAATCCTCTTTTCTCAGTTTCTGAACAACTTCAGGCCTAAGATGTAAAAGGCTTCTCCAAGATCTTTCATCTCAAAGGTATGGGATAGCCAAATCTTCACACTGGTCATCATTCCTGTATCATTCCCAATGATAAGGATATCATCTACGTAAAGCACGATGAACACAATGGCGCTCCCACTAAGCTTCTTGTACACACAAGGTTCATCAGGATTCTGCACAAAATCATAACTCTTTATGGTTTTGTCAAATCTGATGTTCCAGCTACGAGAAGCTTGCTTGAACCCATAAATGGATTTCTTCAGCTTGCATACTTTGCCATCCTCAGTTATGAAGCCCTGAGGCTGCTCCATGTAGATATCCTCCTCGAGGTATCTATTGAGGAAAGCCATCTTGACGTCCATCTGCCAGATGTCGTAGTCAAGATATGCAGCTATAGCTAGCAGTGTCCTAATGGATTTAAGCATAGCCATAGGAGAGAATGTCTCATCGTAATCGATGCCTTCTCTCTGTGTGTAGCCCTTGGCTACGAGCTGTGCCTTGAAAGTCTCTACTTTCCCATCTGGTCCCCTCTTTCTATTGAAGATCCATTTACACCTAATGGGTTTCACCCCTTTAGGTGGATCCTATAGGGTCCATACACCATTTTTATGTATGGAGTCAATTTCTGACTTCATTGCTAGCATCCATTTATCCATATCTTGATCCGCGAGTGCTTCATAAAATGAAGTAGGATCAATGTCAGTCTCACTTGACACATGGAATCCATATCTTTCATGTGGTGCAACCACCCTTGAACTCCTTCGAAGAGGTATGTGTGTTTCATCTTTATTTATCTCTTCAGTTTCTGGTCCAGGAAGCTCAGAATCCTCAGGGAATTCAATGAGTTCTTCTACTTCATTCTTGTCTTGACCTTTAAGGAAATCATTATCCAGAAACTTCACATCTCTAGAAACAAAAACCTTTTGGGTCTCAGGGTCATAAAACTGGTATCCAATACCATCTTTAACATACCCAATGAAGTAACACTCACGAGAGCGAGATTCTAGCTTACTTGCGTCCACGTTTTTCGCATGGACCAAACAACCCCAAACCCTCAAGTGATTAACACTAGGTTTGGTTCCATACCATAGCTCATGAGGATTCTTAGGTACAGATTTGCTAGGAATATTATTCATGATATATATTGCAGTCTATACTGTATATTCCCAAAAACTATGAGGTAAATGTGCTTTGCTCATCATTGAACGGACCATGTCCATGATGGTCCTGTTGCGTCTTTCAGCAACACCATTAAGTTGGGGAGTTCCTGGAGGAGTGAGATTGGAAACAATTCCATTCTCCTTAAGGTATTCCCTAAATTCATCTGAGAGGTACTCGCCACCTCGATCAGATCGAATTCATTTAATATTCCTATTGGTTTGGTTCTCAACCAAAGCCTTCAACTCTTTGAGCTTTTCAAAGATTTCAGACTTATGACGTAATAGGAAGACAAACCCGTATCGCGAATGGTCATCAATAAATGTCAAATAATATCGATACCCATTTCGAGTCGCGGTACTGAAGGGACCACATACATCGGTATGTATTAGGTCAATAATACCTTCGCATCTCGTAACCTTGCTACGGAAAGGCGTCCTAGTCATTTTACCCTGAATACAATGCTTGCAAGTGGGCAAAGGTTGAACCTATAGAAAATCTAAAGGTCCATCCTTTATCTATCTATTGATCCTATCAACAGATAAATGACCAAGTCTTTGATGCCAAATCTCATTTGAGAGATTTTTATCCTCCCTGGATCTTTTAGGGTTTCTTTTAGTGGTTGTAACATTCATGATACATTTATCAATGCACAACTCATAGAGTCCACCAGAAGTCAAAATACCATCCACAATATATTTATCATAACGATTTATGACTAATTTATTACAGAAAAGGAATGAATATCCGCTTCTAACAAGCTTAGATACAGATGTCAAGTTCCTTCTGACTTCGGGTACATAAAGACACGCTTTAAGTATAAGGACTCTACCACTAGATAATGATAGCCGACAAGTCCCGACGGCTACTGCTGCAACACTTGCATCAGATCCCATCTGGATGACTATCTCATCTTCTTCTAGATTTCTAGTTTCCTGAAACAAATGCAACAAATTGCATACATGAACAGAAGCACCAGAATCTACAACCCAACTTCCTTCTCGTCCTACGAGAAAGCTAGTTTCAATGATATAAGTAGATTTCATACCTGCTGGGGCTTTACCTTTGTCTGACGACTTCAGGTATTCCTGGCAATTACGCCTCCAGTGCCCCGACCTTTTGCAGTGGTGACAAATGTCGGATTTCTTTGAAGCTATCAGTGTGGAGGCACTAGAAGATGAGCCAACGCCTTGACTCTTCTTCTTTCTCTTCTGGGTCGGGCCCTTCCGAGAACCTTGCTTCTGATCGCGCTTCCCTCTGACCTGTGCAACCATTGCACTGCCAGCGGGACCATCTTTCTTCATTACGTCTTCTGCAGACTTTAATGCAGCAAGAAGACCAGCGTTCGACAAGTCCAACTTGTTCATATGGAATGAAACCACAAAATTATTGAAAGACTTGGACAAGGATAGCAGAATGAAGTCAGCAAGCATGTCTGCATCCATGTTGGCCCCAAGAGTCTCCAGTTCAGACAAGTACCCAAACATTTTGAGTACGTGCTCTCGAACCGAAGTTCCTTCCTGCATCTTGCAGCGAACGAGCTCTTTCATGATATTGTAACGCTGGGTGCGGTTGATGTCACCAAACATATCTTTTAGATTCTGCATTATCTCCTGACATGTGCTCATCTCCACATGTTGCTTCTGCAGAACATTGGAGAGAGAACCCAAGATATAACATCTAGCGAAGATATGATCTTCATCATACTTGTCATTGTATGCTTTTTCTTCTTTGGATTTAGGGCTCTCATGCTTGTCCTCGGAGAGCACATAACTTATGCGCTCTGCAGAGAGAACAAGCTCCAAATTACGGATCCATTCCGAGTAATTTGGGCCGGTCAATTGGTTGACCTCAAGAAGCCTACTAAGTGGGTTCAAGGAATTCATTTTCTGAAATTAAGAATGCACTATATTAGAACATATAAACATATATTCAAATTTATGATATTTGATTAAGGTATTTTAAGTCAAATTATTCTTACATTGTCGACTTTGAAAGTTTATTCCCTTAATTACTTTCAAAGTAAGAGATATACTTACTGCTATATCTCTAGCAAGAATTGGGATCTCCTCTTTATCTTTGTCACATCCCAATAATATGAGAATCTGCGACTCCAATAAAGAGAAGCGGAAACACATTCCGCCTTGCAAGTCCAACTTGCATTTCCCAATTCGGTCTTTAACACCCGAGCCCACCACCCCTAAGGCGATGTTGACCCGTTGTTAATTGAACCAACTGTCAACAGGAATAGTACTCGCTATGCGTAATCCAATATCGTCCCAATAATATGAGGATCTGATATTGGGGTCACTACGCATACGATCTTACTCTTTTGAGAAGCAAAGAGCCCGATCCAGATGCGCTTGCATACATGAGCTGTCACTTCGGACAGGCGTGTCACACATGCAATCCCTGGAGACGGAACCCTTCGCCTTGACGGGAGACCATGGATGCCACTTATGTGATCCTCCACCTCATATTCAAAATTTTAATTAATTATCATGAATCATATTCATATAATTAATTCTTCCCAGGGAAATAATAGCTCTATTCATAATAGAGTGTTTTAATTGGACATAATCAATTTAATCATATTAAATTAAATCAACAAACTTGATTATTTTACTTGAATATAAATATGGTAATATCTCAAAGTACGTATTAATTCAAATTTTAATAATTAGAAAATACACCTTGATTTTCTCCGGTATTATCGAGTCCCTACCCGCTGTCATGGCCAATACCGACGAGAGTGGGACAGATCACATACATTGCAACCCGCAACCCCAATGCTCTCCGACTAGACACCATATCCACCTAAGGAAAGGATAATGTCAAATATATCAATTTGTACTTGAGATGATCATCGGTTCTTCAACCGAAATTATACCGTATAGTAATAATCAAAATATGTTTTGATTATAAGGAAATTTGCTACACAAATTCCCAATCCGATTCAAGTATCAAGTTTGATGATTGTGTTTCCAATTATGATCTAGATCAAATCTAATCAATTAATTGGTTGAGGCCAAGTCAATTAAGGAAATAATCATCTTCCAATATTTCACAAATATTTTCCATAATTATTTCATCAAATTAACAATTAATTTCACTAATTTACAATCACTTGGTTCTTGATTAGGACTGCAATTTTAGTAGTGACCCCTACTCACTAAAATTAACATATCTCAATCAATTTAAATCCAAATTAGACAAACCCAATTTTCAAAGATTTTTAACTTGATTTAGGACAGAATCTAAGTGATGTTTCATGCATTTTGAGGCGGATCAAAATAGTAATTAACTCTTTAATAATGTTAAGATCTACAGTACCCGCAACAGTGCATACATGTTCATTAAAACAATCATATCTCGAGCATATGGAATCCGAATTACGCAAACTCAGAGCCTATGGTTTCCTTATTTAATAGGAAACAAAATAGTAAATAATTCGTGCTTAAACATTTTAAACATGGCCGAAATTATTTACTAAATAAATCTGTGAAAATCAAATGCGATAAAAAACTTTCGCGACCTTAACGAACCCAAGTCATCCTCAGTTTGCGAATCATATTCGAAACCATCGACCTAAGGCTCTGATACCACTTTAAGGATATGGTTTAATCATCAAGCGCATCATGGAAGCGTGATCGCCGTATCGGATACGACGCAGAATGATTAGTCGTACTAGTTGTTCTGTGCAGTGGAATTTAAAACATTTTCATGCGATGAAACCACATGATCCAAGAACGATTCTCGGATCGTTTCATCTAGAACAACAACAAGTATAAAGGAATACCTCTTGAAGCGTGGTTGATCGAGTCTCTAAGAAAAGATACCTCCTGTCTCAAGTCCGATCGTCGGAGAGATTGCTTGCAAGCGTGGGAATGAACCGCGTGAGTCTTGCAATCCAACAAGTCGATCCAAGCACGGTAAGCTCATGTTCTCGTCGTACGAGATTGAACATATTCTTCGTGAGCGAAGCACTCCAAGAAGATGGAGAACCGAAGAACGTCGAAGCGGCGGTGCGGTGGCGAAGGCGTCGACGAGCCTCTCCTCTCGGGTTTGGTGGACGACCACCAAGAAGAGGGAGGGAGGGATGGCATGTGAGAAGAAAGAGAGAGAGAGAGAGTTTGGTCCAATATTGCATAGTCTTAGAGAGCATGGTATGCCTCTCTATTTATAGGATTTTGGGATCCATGGATCTCAATCTATGGGACATATAAAATCAATGGATGAGATTGATTTATGTTCAATCCAATGGTCAAGATTGTTGTTGGTGAAACCAACAAATTATGATCTAATTTTGATTAAAATATATTTGACAAAATCAAATATAAATCAATCCTAAATTAAACCAACAAATAAGGAGAGAATATACATGGAGATTACATCTCCCATGTATATTCAATGTGGATGGCCCCCATTCCAAATAGGAATTGGGTGCCGCCCACTTGATTTCTCATGGACGCAATCTCATGAGATTTCATGAGATTGTATATCTCCATGGAAATCTCTCATTATTTATTTCCAACAGTTTTTGTTGTGATATATTCTTCAAAAATAATTCACAATTAATTTTGAGAATATTGCAACCTTGCCATTGAAAAATTGTGAATCACATTTACAACCCAAATAACATATAATTTACATTATCAATTAATTACACAATGTGTATCCAATACACATAATAACTAATCAACAAATATAAATTATAATTAGCTCTCTCTAATACATTATAAATCATATTTATAATATATTATGAATAATTGGATATCTCTATCCACATTATTCTTATCCATAATAATTAAATCACATTTAATTATATTGGATAATTTCTACACACATCAAGATGATTAAATCACATTTAATCATTGTTTATTCATTGCTTAGATCTATGGAATTATTCTTGAACCCTTCAAGAATAATGCGATTTCTCCGCAGATACTTGGAGATAAGGACAGGGCGATCGTATTGTTCCACGTATAGTAACTTGGATGTTGAGATCGTATCTCAAATCCAGATCCCATGGACCTCCCACAGATGCTTGATAAAATCAAGACCGTGGACCTAATCTTCTCATTACTTCTGAATCTCATTAAGATCAATGTCCAATACCTGGACTAAGATTAGGTTACTTCTCTAATGAGAGGAGTCACTAAAATCCAAACCTGTTTCATCACTCCCTCGGAATGGAAGTGTCATGGTTATACAATCGTTTATGATCACATCACCCTCAGGTATTCCCAATACCTGTACATCCTGCATACTGGAAGACCTATGATCATTCTGAAGATAAAGATCACTTTTACATTGTCATCTTCAGGGTTTGATCATTATGTTTCTCAATCTTGGTCACTAGGATTTGGTATAAATCATATGCTTTCACAAAGCATATATCTTACCTTCAAATTCATGTCATGCTTCCAAAGCATGACGACCATGCATGGAATTTGATCAGTCCCAATACCTCATGAGTGAGCTCATGTCTCCCGGTTCATAAGTGAACCTGTATGGTCCCTTTGAGAGATCGTATTACTCATATGTCCTTACATGCACACCAGCTCGCCGGAGTATAGACCTTGGTTAGGTCATCAACCTATTGGTCTGTCAAATGTACATAATTAGACATATATCAACACATCTGTCTCCGGTCAGAGGATGATTGCCTATGCTGTTACAGTATTCAACATAGGTCTTTGGTTATCTCGATCTCGTTAAGTCAACCCATTGACTCAACTAATCTGACACCTCTGAATCACTATTCCCATGCAGAGGACTGTATCAAGAAGTCAGTCAGATATCAGCCATTTGAGAAAGGATTGCCATCTCCTACTCAGGCTGGAGATCATCACTTAACAATCATTTGACAATGCTTGATGAGTCCTCTATCTAACTCCTTAGATATTCATCCAAGCATCAGCCTCTATGATTCATTCAATGAATCAACAGCTGTATGATCATCAAGTTGGCCATGGTATATAACCCTTATTATACAGAGGGACCTTATAGTGCATTCATTCATTCAATCTCAGAGTGAAAAATAATCAATAACTTTCATTGATAATTTATTTATTACAATAACATTTATTGCAGGAATGGTTCGCCTGGGGCTCACATTGCTAACACTATGATTAATTGAATGCTTTTTATTAGATTTAATAATTTTTACACTGATTCTAAAATTTGTCTAAAGATTACTGTTATCTCCTGCTAGTGTGTAGTTTTTCATGTAATTTTCGTGAATTAATTTGTTTGCATTTTCTATTTTTGAAAATTCAAAAACCACCAAAAAGACCCCTGTTTATCTTAAAAAATTATAAAATTCGAAAAATGATTTAAAAACTCCACAAAAATTCTTGTGTGCCTTTTATTGTGTTTAAATTTCAATGTAATTTTATTTGAAAATTCATTACAAAAACCATAAAAATCACAAAACACTCAAAAATTATAAAAAAAATTAAATAAAAGAAAAATTAAAAAATTGTTTTCAGTTCTGTTTGTAGGTTTTTATATCCATTTTATCATAAATTACTATCCAGGTCCTTGGCATTTTAAATACTTTTAATTTACAATTTGGTCCTAGCTGTGCACTGTTTTTGACTTTTGAGCACCGTTTGATTTTTACAAAATCAAAAAAATGTCTGAAAAATCTAGAAAAGTTATCAAAAATACCTCAAAACCCGCAAAACCCAAAAATATTTTTTAATTTCATTTTCTGAGTATTTTTTGTTAGTTTGAAAAATCCAAAAAGAGCCTTACGTGTGTTCCTCGTATTTAGTGCTTGTTTGCTTGCTCATCAAAAATTAAAAATAAGAAAAATTAAAAATCACTAAAAATTGTTTTATCTTTGAAATTTGACTACTTAGTTTTTCAATCATACTCCTTGTGTTCGATCCTGGTGGCTATACCAGGTAAATAGAAACAATGAATCGCTTGCATTCCTTGATTGAGTGATTTTCTTTTGAGTGGTTTTATTTTTTTAATTGAGCCGACCGATTGATTGGGATTACAACGACCTATGACTTATATTGTTACATAACTCTAGTTGGTGGGCTGCTCACCAAGGAATGATATGGGATGGTTTGTAGGTTGATACAAGCAGTGGAACAACATGGAATAGTCACTAGAGCTGAAAGCTCTAGCTAACTATGACTTAGAATTTAAGCTAAATTTATACTAACTAACATGAAATACACAACAGAATTAAAAACAATGAATGATAATAAAACCTAACCCTAAAATGAAAGCTCATCCTTGGTTGGAGACTGGGGAGCATACTACCGCTAGAGTAAGCGCTAGTGATGGATGTATCACGTTCTCCTCCTCCTTCTCTAGCCCCTTACGTCCTTGGATCTCACCACATGTCACAAAGGGAGCTCAAAACTACTGAATTTTAGGGGTTATGGGGGATTAAAAAGGTCAAAAATTAAAATGAAGGAGACGTGCAGATTTTATACAATTGGTAAAGGTCCATCTTGTGATTGAGATGTGTGCGAGAGGAAGGGGGTTGGTGGAGTCTAAGATCATGGAGTGAGAGGGATGTGGGAGGATCAAATATATGAGGTGTCTGAGGTGGAAGAATGTGAGGGGGAAGCGTGAGAAATTGGGGAAGTTGGGGGGGGGGGGTTCAACGCTCTGATGTATGTCAGAGTTAGCTTGGTACAATTGATCAGTAGTTAAAAAAACGAGTGTCCTGATTGGTCCATTTGGAACCAATAAGAACAAGATGTAAATAAAAATATGTATTAATTAAATAATAAATAATAAATTATTTTATTAATTATAAATTGCAACATGAAAAATGATTTTTCTTCTATAGACTATTTTATTTATTTTTTATTTTCTACAACATTATTTATGAGATGTTAATTTTTACATGTACTTTTGTATGTAAATATACTTGTATTATATATGTTGTATTTTATATTTACATATTTTATGTATTTATAACATTATTACATACATATTTACATATTTTTGTTGTATTTTTATTCTTAATTTATATGTACAATTAATTATATGTATTTACATAATGGGTATAGTATACCTCTATATTATAATGTATTATTTATTTTTGATATGTTTTAAAATATTTTATTTGTTTCTGTGCTTTTAATGTTTTTATGTAATATATACAATTATTAAAAAAATATAGAGAGTAAAAATGTTAGGAATAAAATAAATTAATTTTATATACAGATGTTCAATACGATGGTGCTCCAAAAAGCCAGCTTTTGTATCTTAACTCTATTTTTAATGAAACCACCTTCATTAGATATATACTTTATTTGGAATAGAATGGAGGTGAGTTTGGTTCAATTTGAGTTGACATAGAGGAGATATTGGTCTGTGATGTTCTGTTTGCGAGTTTTTCATCGGTGTATACAAATTGTACTATGCATGATTTTTACTTGCTATTATTTTTATAATTTTCCGAACATTATCATGTACAAGTTTCGTGTTGAACATTTTATTATTTAAGATGTATATAATAAAGAATAAAATAGTGTAAAATGGATATATGTAAAGTATGAAATTAGGTCTTTTGACAGTATTTTGGCCCTTATCTCTCCCTATATTATTCTGGGTTGGCATAGTCAATATTTACTTGGGCTCGACTTTTAGGGTCATTCAGTATCGGTGATACTTCATTTATTTTTCATTTCTTTATTCTTGTATTTTTGTTTTAAATACATGTATTTGTGTTAATTACATGCTAATTACTGATGAATGTTGAATGATAATTTCTACACGTTAGTTGTATGTACAGGTGTTTTGATAAGGATTTAAAGTTAAAATGGAAGAATAAAGGTATATGAATGATAATCATCAACTACGACACAATTTGAGTTTAATGTATGCAAGTTGAACACGATGGACATGTATGTCCAGCTTGAGAGGGGGTGTTGAGCTATTGTGCTTATATGGGTAATAGATATTTTGATGAGAGATTGTTAATTACTCATCCTTCTCTATATATTGTACTTATCCCCTCTCATCGAAATTCAATTATGTGATAAGAGCTAATGCCTTCTTTATCAAAAAATGACTATCTCTCCGAGTCAAATGGTCCTATCCGATTGAGGCAACCCCCACTCAGACAAGTAGCTTCTCATTCTCAAGAGGTTTGTAGTCTGCTGCTTAGAGAGTTCCACATGAAACCGAGGTGACCAAGCATTAGCAACCCATGTCTCAGCTACTCACACACATTGGTTCACCGCCAAAGTGAAGAAATTCGTAAACTATCACAAAGAACCACACACCCATACGAGTCATCCATCCAAATAGAAAGGCATCCCCAACATCAAGAAAGGGTTGCATGGATGACGAGATCTGAGGAAGGATGGAGCAGATCAACCTCTAGAAATCAGAGGGCACATGCACTTGATTTGATATCCAGGAGAGAATCTCTAATACCCCATAGATATTTCGCAATAACGTACATAGAAGGTCCGAACCACTACCTCAAATGCATGTCACCCACTTCGCCAGTAGTGTTCGTTCATCATATCCAGGTCCAGGATACCAAGACCACCATCATCCTCTAAGAGCATGATCGTCCTCCACCCAATAGGGGAAATCTCGGGGAGTCCCCGACCAAAAGAATTGTTGCATTAGGGTCTCCAAGCCTCTACGAACCCTTGTAGGGAGAAGCCTTGATGACAAGAAGAAGATCGGAATGGTGTATAACATTGTCTTCTGAAAGGACCAAGTGCCCTCCCTCACGAGAGACAAGAAGCACATCATCTTGCAAGTCTTTGCTCGATCCGCAATATCACTAGCATCCAATCTATCTTCCAAAGACGTCCACTAACCAATGGTAACCAATGGTAGTTTTGGATAATTGATGGGAAGGACACTCCTACGAGATTTCAATCCTTGACGGCTTTTAAACGATACCTTGAGGTTCATAGTAGACGAGAATTTATTTTGGATGACCCCAAATGCCATTGACGTGGACAAAAGCTAATGACCAAGAAATTCATGCTCTATAGGGCTCGTTTGGATATTGGGTTACCCCTGGGGTAACCCGATTTATCCCTGTTTTCCTAGGTCATGTCTGGGTTGGATTTCCATCACACATCAATGTGACATCACATCACGTTTCTTATTCCAACTCTCTACCAACCCTCATAACCATCTAAACACTTACTATTCAACCCACCTCAGCCCAACCCACCACAACCCTTGAACCAAAGGAGCCCATAGGGTGACGCATCCAGGAAGCAGGCCGTCATGGCTACACACGGAGGGAAATGATCTCTTTTTGGGATTGCGGCGAGGAAGTCAAGAAGAATACAAACTCCTCTTTCCCGGAATCTCTTGGCACCACAATTAATGATTGATTTAAGTTTCAGCTACGGATTTGATGGGTATGATTTTTTTTCGTATTTAAAATCAGGAAATGGAAACTCTCGAAGATTACCGTTCCTTTCTAATATACACATCACCGAATTAATAAAACAGTTCTCTCAATTATCAACTACAAACGAAAAATTATTGATAATGCGTTGGCTCAGGTCAACGGTGCATGATTCTCTGAAATAAAATGGGGGGCCTACTAGCAATTTTCAACGGAATCAATGCCCATCTAAATTGGTCTGCCCCTATTTGCCACAACAAAAACAAAGCATTGCACTTCCTTCTTCCTTCCCTCCAACTTAACCAAGACAAAATCTTCAACAATATTTTTTTCTTTAAAAGTCCGTGGAATCCCCAGAAATTAAGGAAGCAGGGGAAGCAAACAAAAACATTATATGATCTATCATTGCTTTGTTCTTATTACCAACATGTAAATTCGAAGAGAACCGTCCATCATCCTTCTCAATTCCTGAATCAAAATCAAAAACTAAATAATTCTAAGGTTAGCTTAATCCCAGAAGAAATTTCGATACGCACATCAATTTTTTTTCTGGAGATGGTCAAATTGGCATTCATCATCCTCTACACAACATGTATGGCTACATGATCATCTTCATCTCCGTCGCCATCAGGCACAAGGAAAGCCACGGCGATGGTGCCGACTCCCATGGCTGCTTCCGCCCCTATACTGGTCAGACTCCCGCTCGATGAGCCATCTGAGGTGGAGAAAGTCATCGACGGAGCATGGGAGCCTCAAGGGGCCAGATGAGTGATACCCATAAACTTCGTGAGCTGCATCAAGAAGCCGATTGAACTGGGGGTGATAGATATAAGATATGGGGACGAGGAACCTCTGGAAGCCGCCGCCTTCCTCTTCGAGCCCCACTCGCACGGCCATCCAACCTTTCTTAACCTTTGCTCTCCTCTCATCTTGCATCTCCGTCTAGTTCTGGCTTGGAGAATGTGTTGAGGTCAAAGGGGAGGGGAAGTGTGGGCTTTATAGGAAAGGAGGGCATAAAGGGAGGGAAACTTTGCTTTTGTATTGGTGATTGAGTGTTGCTCTTGTATTGGGGGAGGGAGGGCCCCCATTGGCTATTGCTATAAAGATATGGTGGTGATCACAATTGGATATTTTTAGTTTAATTAAGACAATTCGATTGTAGAGATTGTGTGCATCATGTGAGGATGAGGAAGTAGGTAAGTTGGTTGTGGGTGAATGAGGATGAGAGCCGGCGTAAGGCGTCGGGGTACATGGGATTATCGTTCGTTGAGAGATGTGAAAGAACGAGAATGGAGATAGGCAAAGTGTTCAAGGGTCGATCTTGTGATTGAGTGGATTGACTGTTGTGGTTGGACCACAAGGTGTTGCCTTGCCCTTGTATGTCCCTCGATCGCAAGTTCTCCACTCATCATGCAAGAACACAATAATATTTGTTGTGTCTAGGGACGAAGCCAGGAATTTGTACTTGGGGGGGCCAACTACTAAGACAAATTTCCACTTAGAGAATAAACTAACGAGGTATTATGTTTATTTTATTTTACAATTAATTGTTATTTTAGTAATCAATCTTTCTTGATTTTCATTGATTGCATAATTTAAAAAAAGGTACAATATTAATATTTACAAGATATTTTTACAAAATAACCATCTAAACGTGTGATTTTACGTAAATATTTGAACAAATATTATATTAACAAAAAATATATTATTTCTAAGATGAATAATCTTGTACGTATTTTCATTGATCCGCTAGTTGTAGAGATAGTTATACAAAATTGTGAGTTTACATGGATATTTATGTCAAAATATTTTTTACAAATAGAAATTGTTTGAATCATTTTTTCTGTTATCTATATTTTTTATTTATATTTTTGTCTATTTTCAAGGATTCATCAATATATTTTTCGTATTCACTAAGATATGTATATGCATACATATTGATATATTAAAATGGATAAATATATAGTACATAGGGGTGCAAAGAGATATGTTTATATATGTATATGATCCGCAACTATGTCTATTTTATATAAAATTTGACATCAGTATTCATATCGTTTTTAAAATAGATACTAATATAACTTTGATATCCACGACTATCGGTATAGATATACATATAGATATATATATAATTGTAGATTTTCTTTTAACTAAACTTAAGATAATTCAATACCTCCATTCACCATTTTTGATATAATTATTACATAATAAATATATTTTGTATATTTATATCAAGCATAAGCCATCTAATGCATGCGTGTTTAAGATAATCAATAAATTATTTCTACCATTATCCAAATCTGCTCCATATCTATTTTATCACTACAAAAAAATGATTCTACGGTTGTCTTTTTGAAAGTCAATCTCTATATCATATGTTTTATGATATTTATTATTGCAAAATTATGTTTTACATTTTAACTGAAAAACAACTGTATCACTATCAAAGATTATATATCAACGTTTTTTGTTATTATTTTTAAAATTTTAACTGCTCATCGCTTAATTTTGAACGAAGAAATGAGCAACAAGCAGCTTTTAAAGAAAACAGTAATGTAATAAGTGTTTTTATAAATACATTTGTCAATTATATAACAGATATGCCATCCGTCACTACTTTGAAGTATACAAAATAATTTCATAACAAATGTTATCATCATCATATAATCAACCATTGACGATATGGTGATGGATTTTAAAAGAACATCGCTATAATCCATTTCATTGTAGTTTACACATTTGGATCCGATTTTAAAGGATATGGGAACACATTTTTCGTATCTGTTAATACCCATATTTGTTCCTGTGTTCGTATTTGAAATGGATACGGATGATGAGCCCTAAATCCGTGTGTGTATATGGTTAAATAGGGTTGCTCCCTTGGGGCAGCCAACATGGTTTACCCCGCCGTATTTTTTCACATTTTTTAAAATATCATCATGTATATTCATCTATATATCTCTACATTATGTCATTCATATTTTGTCAGAAACGGAGACTCTTATGCCATCCATCTAGAACAAGTCGATGGAAACAATGTTTAGACCGTTGAAATTACATGTTCTAGATGGAGGGTATATGAGTCTTTGTTTCTGCGACCGTTAAAAAAATGACTGTCTGGATGGAGGCAGTAGGAGTCTCTATTTCTGATGAATTCGAATGACATATAGGAGGGATATAGGGATGAATATACATGGTGATATTTTTCCAAAAAAATAAAAAAAATTGCGAAAAATGGGGTAGGGGCATCCCCATTTTTTCCATATATATATATATATATATAGAGAGAGAGAGAGAGAGAGAGAGAGAGAGATGGAGGGAGAGAGAGAGATTAATGGGGTTGCCCCCTTTAGGCAACCAATATGGCTGCCCCATGCTATTTCGGCATTTTTTTATTTTTTTTGAAAAATATCGCCATATATATTCATCCTTATATCTCTCCTATAAGCCATACGAATTTCGTCAGAAACAGAGACTCCTACAACCTCCATCCAGACAGTCATTTTTTAACGGTCGCAGGATTTTTTAAATCGATACTATCTCGATGGAGGCCGTAGGAGTCTCCGTTTCTCACGAAATTTGAATGGCATATATGAGGGATATATGGATGAATATAGATGGTGATATTTTTCAAAAAAAATAAAAAAATGTCGAAATACGAGGCGGGGCAGCCATGTTATATATTTAACATGGCAGCCCCGTTAATTCCACACACACACACACACACACACACACACACACACACACACACACATGGATTTAATGGGGCTGCCCCGCCCCCTATTTCGACGAGTTTTTTTTGAAAAATAAAATAATGTACATTCATCTCTATATCTCTCCTATATGCCATTCGAATTTCGTCAGAAACAGAGACTCCTACGGTCTCCATCGAGATGATGTCGATTTAAAAAATCATGTTACCGTTAAAAAATGACCATCTAGATGGAGGTCGTAGGAGTCTCTGTTTCTGATGAAATTCGAATGGCATATAAGAGGGATATAGAGATGAATATACATGGCGATATTTTTTGAAAAAATAAAAAAAAACGCCGTAAATGACGCGGGGGCAGCCATGTTAGCTACTCCAAGGGGCAGCCCCATTAACCCCTCTCTCTCTATATATAACAATTTACATCCTTAAAAGTAGGATATTTATCTTTTAATGTAGATATAGTAGCATTAAATTGATTTTAACACTAGAATATCTAAGATTTATGTGAATTTTGTCCATTTTATAGTAATTAAAGATTGCATACATATTATATAATAATGATGGAAACTTGGGAGGCTTGGGGGGCTAGGCCCCCCCCCTCTCTCTCCGTCTCTGGTTGTGTCTGACGACTGCAGATGATACACTAATCTTGTCACAATGGCTTAAAATTGTTGGTAATTGATATGTGAGAATGACTGTGTTGTCCTAAAAAAACAAGTCTGATTTTGTCTTGTAACATCCCAGGTCCGTGGACTATTTTCAACTGATGTTGACAACTTGTTGGGTTCAAGTGGATCAGCTGACAATCATCCAAAATACTTAAGGAAAGTTGTGAAGTAGCAGTATTCCACTTTTATAACTCACACTCAAACTTCGTGGGTTTTGGATATGAGACTTTTTTTATGTTGAGGTGTTACAAGTCAATTATTTACTTCTTGGAGTTTATAGGTTTATGGTGGAGGCACTATAACAAACTACATCTGTAATGGTGGTTTATTTTAAATTCATCGCTATATCATCCATTGTGAAATCTATAGTGACAAATATTATTCATTATTAAGTATTTTTTATTGTAGAAATAGTGTCGCATTTGTTAATATAACATTAGCAACGTATGTATGTTGCTGCTTTTCAAAATTTTAACTAATCATCTCTAATTTTTAGTTTAAAATTTAGCAATGATTAACTTAATAATGGAAAACAACACCAAATAAGCATAGCTATATAAAACATGGGATAATTACATCCATAACCCTGAGTAATTTCGCAATAACATTATTAACCCTGCATAATCGCGAATTACGTTCGGGACCCTGAATAAGTGTGTCGTCTTACACATATAACCTTCTGTTACTTTACTATGTTAACTCAACCAGATGATTGAGTAAATCTAACCATGAGTAGATCAAACGGCTGAAATTTAATCTAAATAAAAAAAACAAGTATCATGTCTCTCTCGAGCCAAGCCATGCATCCATCATGGCTACTCGGCGATGGTGCAGGACGGATGGGCGATCGATCGCGAGGACCCGGGAAGGGACGTTCGCTGGGACGTTCGGGCGCGAGGTCGCGGGGGGGGGGGGAGCTGGGTCAGTCGTTGGTGGGGTGGGGTGGGGGGGAGGGTCTGGGTCGGTCGCAGGGGCCTGGGAGGGGCGGTCGGTCGCGAGGAGGGGGGGGAGGGGGGGGGGGGTCGCGGGGAGGGGGTCGCTGGGTGGGTTGCAGAGGCGGGTGGGCGGTGGGTGGGTCGGTCGCCGGGGGGTGGGGGGGGGGGTGGGTCGGTCACGCGGGGGTCCAGGGTGGGGGTCGCTGGTCGATCACAGGGAACCGGGGGCACGTTTGGGAAGGACCGGGGGCAGGGGGATGCAGGTTGGTTGCCACGGGTGAGAAGCCCACCGTGGGGCAGGTTGATTGCCGCAGGTTGGTCGTTGCATGTTGGAACCGCATGGGGCGGGGGGATGCAGGTTCGGACGCATGTTGTTTGCCGCGGTGTAGGTTGGTCCCACGGTGGGCTTCCAGTATGGAGCTCTTCCAGGAGGATGATGTTTGAAGGGGATGGAGCTCGACGGTGCAGGGGAGCGGACTTGCTCAGAGCTCGAAGGGTCCGAAGGGATAAGCTCAGCGGCGGAGCGCTAGAGAAGGCTGAGGTGGTACTCGACAGGAGGAGAGGGGAGTTTTGATGGTATGTTTTCTAAATAAGAATGGATGTCAGGGATAGTATTGTAATTTTTTAACGGAGTCCGTCAAACATAACGGGCATCCCAAACGAAACATGACATAGGGTTATATCATGTAAGAGTTAACCATTACTCGGGGTTTCTCATGTAATTCGCGATTATACAGGTTTATGAATGTTATTGCGAAATTACTCAGGGTCATGGGTGTAATTATCCCATAAAACATTACTAATGATATAATAACATATTTGATACTTGTCACAAAAATTTAATAATAAAAGATCAATTAGCAACGGATAATATTCATAAATATATATTTAACCACGAATGATCTAGCGACAAATTTAAAATAAAACGTCACTTTAGATCTAATTTATTGTGGTGAGCTAGGATTGCAAAATTGTTGGCAATTTCCCATTTGAGACAAGTCTATATTATAAAAATTGACCGTGACGAAGATCGAGACTAATCCTGGTTAGTAAATCAAAGATGATAATAGTGCTCGCTGATTTTGTTATTCTTTTCCCATAAAGTGATATAGTTCAAGTTGAAACTCACAAAAGTCAACCTCCTCATCGTTATTACATGTGAGTTGACATTGTCCTCGTTGGATAATTTTGGCTTTTAAGAAAAGAACGTTGGCGACGCTTGAGAATTGCTTGCGTCGAAGCTACTATCTAAGACAATATTTCTCGAGTATAATTTCGGTTATCATCGTCATCATCAAGAAAACGAAAGGGCACGGAATAACAGTGTTACAAAAATTGGCAGCACTAAGAAGTGGACCATAGATATTCAATAACTGCATATTGCATTATTGCAGTTTATATCAATGTCGATAAGAATCTTGAGGTTGCTGCTGCTCTTGACGCTCATAGCAATCCATATGCAACAGCAGCGACCGGTGCTGCCGACGAATGGAGATGCCTAATGTTTTTCGAACTCATTACGAAATTAATCGTGAGGGGATTATATTTTAGAAAACAATCTCAAGTAGTAACTGTTACTAATTAGAAACGATATTGTTGATAGGACACAAACCATCGGAATCGTCTCCATTCAGATACATGTTGTTGGGATATGACTACCTGACAGATATGGATGTGTATGTAGACATGCAATCACTCGCAATTACGAGAGAAGCATACGAAGAAAAGAACAATCAGATATGACGGTGTCCGGTCTCTCATGACCACCAGAGAAAAAATATCATTATAAATTAGAATGAGTACAATTTTCTCAATATATATGAGAGAAATGTGGCTGTTTCCTGGGAGTAGCTAATGGGCTGCTCCTACCCCCATTTTCTCCCAATTTTTTTATTTTTTTAGAAAATAAAAATTTATATATTCATCATATCCCTCTAACATTCTATTAAAATTTCGTCAGAAACAGAGACTCCTACGGCCTCCATCCTAACATGGTCGATTAAAAAAAATCCTAAGACCGTTAAAAAAATAATGTCTGGATGGAGAGCTTAGGAGTTTCTGTTTCTGACGAAATTTTAATAAAATGTTAGAGGGATATAGTGATGAATATACAAATTTTTATTTTTCAAAAAAATAAAAAATGGAGGAAAAATAGGGGTGGGAGCAGTCCCGTTGGCTACTCCCGGGGAGCATACTTCTTTTTCAAATAGGACGCAGTCCTTCCTGAGTTAAGGAAGGCCGCCCCTTTTTTGTATAAAAGAGGGCACTTTAGTAGAATACGTATATAGTTTGTATTATAGGTGCACGTTATAAATACAAAGGCGCATACAAAACTGCGCATTATAATACAAACATTAAAACTGCACATTATAATACAAAACTGTATATGTATTCTACTAAAGTCATCCTATTTTATACAAAAAAGGGGCTGACCTTCCTTAGCTTAGGAAGGACTGCATCCTATTTGAAAGAAATCCTATATATATATATATATATATATATATATATATAGGGTGCACTTGAATTGAGGTGACACCTTTCCTTGATCATGGAAAGGTGCCATCTTAGGCCGTTGGATGATGGATGTACATGCGAGATTGAAACCACTAGGTGGTTTTCATGCTAAATAACATTCCTACTATGTGGGTGGACTAAATTAGTAAAATACACGTCATTAATTATTCTATATTTAGGAATAAATCGAGTGATGTACAAAATTTTCCAGAAATATCTTATGTAATAAGTGTTCGCATTTTGAAATAACTGTTATCAATTTACCAACGTTTGAGATATTTTACAATTCTGTGTCATAAATTACAAAAGCGTAACCCCTTATATTCGCAAAAAAGTCCAAATCCGACGAAAATTTGAATTTTTGTATAGACGTGTTTCCTAAAATATAGGGTGCTTGGATCATATGCTAATTAATTGATGTACACGTGAAAAACATTCCTAAAATTATGGGATTTTTGTTACAACTATATTTCCTAATATATTAGATGAGGTAAATTGCGATCTCGTTAAAAATGTTAAATGTCATATGCATATTAATTTTAAGAGGTATTAAACCCACTTTGTAATGAATGAATCCATATTAAACAAATAGTCCTTATTTCACATTCGTCGAGTTTATTTTACATTCCATGTACAAACTTTACGTCCATCCAATACCATGTTACAATGTCAAAGATTCCAACAAAATGAAGACTTGTAATAAATGAATCCATCATTTTATCAACATATGTTACAATTGTAATTCATATTTTACATTTCTCTCATTCTTTTTACATTCGTCTCCTATTTTTCTGCAGTCAATTCCAAATTGATGACATCCGTAAGATATTGTTGTCTCGATCTTTACCCTTCTTCCTCTCATTGAAAGTTATCCAAGTGGCCTACATAATATAAAAATAAAATAAGATATTGTAAACAGAATATGGAAGTATAAAATGACTGTAAGTAATATAAAAATAACTGGAATGTTTTGTACAAGTAGTGCATCAGTCATTTGAATGTAAAATACATTCTGATGATGTAAAATGAGACAGAAAAATGTAAAATGATCAAATGTATTGTAATTTTGTGTACTGCATTGTAAAATGATGTAATCAACATCACTGAACTTAAAACAAAATGCGTATATATACGGATTATGTAATAAAAGCAATGAACCTGACATAAAAAAGAAGTACATGAAAAAGTAATAGAACATGAGTGCACGAAAATAAAATAAAACAGAATTTTACAAATTGAAAATGAACAGATGAAAATATAATGAAGCCACAAACGATATGATATTAGTATGTAATCGAGAAATCATCCTCATCGTTTGAAAATCCGATAGGAAAAGGTATAAAAATATATAAAACTGCAATGAAAAAAATAATGAGATTTTCAATAGGAAGACGAAGAATTGAACTAAGAAAAATGAAAAAATAAGAACATGCAGCCTCCATGCGCAAAAAATACTTACCTGGAACTTTTTTAATGGAGATCTTGAACGCGTCGTCGATATTTTGATGAAATCGAAAGAGAATAACTCAAAAACCATGAAGAACATAGATGAGAATCTCGAGTAAGGGAGAATGACATTTAAAAATATGCTATATTTAGTAATCAAATATGCGTAATCAATATTTAGCATGATAGTCGGGATTGAGAGGGAAGAGAGTTTTTTTCTAAAAATAGCATAGTGGTTTTTGTGCAGATTAATGGTTTTATCGGGTGCCGTTGATTAATATCGGATGGATGGTAGGAGGTGTCGCACCAAGTGCATGGAAAGGTGGCACCTCAATTCAAGTTTTTCCTACATATATATATATATATATATATATATATATATATATATATATATATAGGGTGCACTTGAATTGAGGTGGCAACTTTCCTTGATTATGGAAAGGTGTCAATTTTGATCGTTGGATGATGAATGTGCGCATTAGATTGAAACCACCATATGGAGCGAAGTGGTTTTTAAGCCAACCGTACTTCTTAAAACAGGGGATTTCCGTAATTAATGTTCTTTTAATAAAATTCAGGCAATAATACTTGCTATATTTAGATGTATGACTCACTGAATGCAATGGAAATTCCATACAAACAAGTTTCAATAATTGTTCGTATTTTTACAAAAGTTGATTGTTTTTTACAAAACCCTTCAGCCGATTACAAAACCATATGCAATTCTGAGCATTGTATTTTATGTGAACCTATATTTCCTAATATATAGGGTGCTTAGTTAATGGGACAATTAATTGATGTACATGTGGGGAAACGTTTCCAAAATGAAGGAATTTTGTTACAACTACATTTCCTAATAAATTGGATGGGTTTAATTGCGAAAAACTAAATATGGAAAATGTCATATGCATGATATTTTTGGGAGGTACTAAATGTGTTGTGTATTTTCTTATTTCTTAAAATTTTTAAAGTAATATCATGGTACATGATATATTCAAATAATATAAGTATAATATTAATTTTTATGTAATATCTTTTTTAATCATATTTAATTATATTTTCAGACAAGATTCTGTTGAAGAAATATTTATAAAATGCAAAGTTTTTTGTAAAATCGATGTCTATTTTGTAAACTACACGGCAATTTTGTAAATTAAATGACGAATATCTAATTTGATTTTCAACCAACATTGTATTGGAGCATTGTCTGTAAGTTACGATATTTTTTTTTGTAAATTTTGTAGTCTCTTTTGTAAATTGCATGTGATTTTAGTAAATGAAATGTGTGTTAGCAATGTATAGATATTTTTATGTTTCCAGTCAACATATTTGCCAATGTCGCTTGTCCTTCAAAATCCGTTATCCTTTTGTAAAGTTTGTATGGTTTTTGTAAAATCCACGCTCTTATTGTAGAAGTTGCTTGCTGATCTGCATAATAAATATCAGTTAGTGTTTTTCATATTCTTTAGAAAAAGATAGCTTGTAAAAATACATGAATCGTGAATCTTAAAAAAATCATGAATTGAAATCTTACCAGAAACATGAAATTTGAGATTGAATCCTTCATAGACGCATTCATCATCATTTGATTAATTTTACCAGAAATGGAGGCGAATTTAGTAGAAAGAAAGACTGGAGACATGGATTACAAATAAAATAGAGGAGAAACAATGATCTCCGATCGAGGTAGTTCGAGATTGGATCGATATAAAATCAAAATGGAATGCAAAAAAAATGGACCAAATCAAATCAAACTAACATGTTTTTTTAATGGACGGATACAAAAAATAGAAAAAATACTGAGTACACGCATCCTCCAAATGCAAAAAATACAGACCTGTAATTTTTTAATGGAGATCTTGAACGTGGTGTCGATGTTTGCGGTGGATAATATCAAGTTAATTGGCACCAGAGATTCTGACAGAAACAAGAAGATTATCACCATAGATGCTATAGCTTTGAACATTGATACGTAAGAATATTTCAAAAGATATTCATCTACCTTAGAAATGCTGAAGAACCGTCTCCTCGGGATAACAGATTTTCTCCAATCTTCCCGATCCTCTTCCCCCATATCGACACAAGCTCGTTGAAGGATAGGGTGTTGACGGCCGATCGAAGATACATGACCTTGTTCAACGTCCTGGGATCATCGACCATCCTGATCGTGAACGTCGCAATGTCTTCTTCGTTCACGAATATTGCTGGAGCCAAAGAGTCGAGCAAGGGAGAATGACATTCAAACGATATGCTATATCTAGTAATTAAATATGTGTAATCAATATTTAATGTGACAATCGGGATTGAAAATGAAGGGAAAGTTTTTTTTTCTAAAAACGGTGTAGTGGTTTTTACGCGGATAAGTGGTTTTGTCGGGTGCCGTTGATAAATATCGGACGATTTATAGGAAGTGTCGCACCAAGTGCTTGGAAAGGTGGCACCTCAATTCAAGTTTTCCCTATATATATATATCCTTTCACTTTGGGTTATATTGTTCTTGTGATGGTGTGGAGGCAAATCCTCCACCTACTCTATGTATAGCTCAAATACAACCACATAATCCTTAGGGATTTTTACCCAGCAGACCCTGTAATCTTTTGCAATTACCGCTATGACCTCTGAAACAACGTAATTCCTGCCTCGACCCCATAAACTTGTTCCGTCTTACCCCACAAACCCTGCCGTTAAATTGACACATCTTAAGCTAACTTGGGTGGGTTAAAACTGAGTTAATCTAACCAACCACAATCGGACGGGTAGAATTAACCCAGAGAAAAAAACGGACGGCTCGAGCAGGGAGGCGGCTGGGCCAGAGGAGGGATCGATCAGGGGACACGGCGGGGTCAGGGGAGGGACACCGACCTGGGGTGATGGTCGAGGTGGGGGGGGGATCTTCGACCTAGGGGAGGTGCGCGTGGACCGGTTACGTGGGTGAGCTGCGTACCTTGCTCTTGGAAACGGAGTCGTTGACGTTGATAGCAGGGAAGAGCAACGCGCCGCTGGCCTGCATCTGGTAGAGCCTCTTGACCCCGGTGGTGGTCTCCTCGGAGACCTCGAAAAGCCTCTCCTTCATCCTCCTGTACTTGTGGGGATCCACCTTGAGCCCATCCCTGATAAGGCCAAGCACGATCTGGAACTCAGCGTTGCCGGTGGACGCCGGATCTGGAGAATAAGAAAATTGGCACACATCCAGTCCGTCGTATCCGCAGCAACGCCATCTTCCATCACCATCACTGACTCCTGTCGATCACCCTCCTCCATAGGAGCCCACCATCTCCATCGCAGACCTCCTTGTCTGCCATTGCCGACCCCCAGCAAGTCTAGCCATGAACACCTGCTCCTGGAGTGAACATGCGCTGCCTGGAGTCGCCAGCCATCGCGAAGGACTTCCATTGACCTCCTCCCCTACCGATCGCATCTCCACAGCATCGCGCAATCCCCTCCACCATTCGTCATCTCTCCACTGACCATCTCATCCACCGTTGGAGGAGTATCCGTCATTTGAAGGAATCCGTGCCCCATCCATTGAGCGGAGTACTACTGCTGGAGGAAACCACTCCACCATCCTTTCGCCCATGCGCCACCATCTAAGAGGAACCCATCCGCCATCCAGCACTGCCGCAGGAGCTCGTGACCGCCTTCATCAACTTCTGTCTGGAACTCGTGCAACCACTCTACTGTCCTGACAGGCTGCCGAAGCTGCCAGCTCCTCTGCTTGAGGGAGTTCCGCTGCAACTGACATCCACCGCCCGTTGCAGCTCCTAGAGGAACGCAACACCTTTCACCATCAGTCGAGAGGGCACCATCCACCTCCTGGAGCCACCACCGATTCTCCACAGCCTTGCGCAAGCTGCCTTCCAAAGCGAACTCGTCGTCGCCTCGATGAGTACGGCGGTCTGGATGGTCATGTGGAGGGAGCCGGAGATGCGGGCGCCCTTGAAGGGCTGGGAGGGGCCGTACTCGGAGCGGCAGGACATGAGGCCGGGCATCTCCACCTCGGCGAGCTCGATCTCGAGGCGGCCGAAGTCCGCCTGGGACATGTCCTTGACCTTGAGCAACGTACGCAGCTCACCACCGGGGTGCTTCGAGCAGGGAGCCGGTGAGCAATGGAGGCTAAGAAGGGGGAGGGAGAGGGAGTGGTACTTATGGTAAATTTGATAGATAAAATGGGCATAATGTACAAGAAGATAACAGAATCCGGCTAACTTTAATGGCTTAATGGATGATGGTTAACCACAGGGGCTGTATGGTAAAGGTTAACTAGTTTACGGGGGTGAGGGAGGAATTAGGATGTTTCAGAGGTTGTAGCGGTAATTGCAAAAGATTACAGGGTCTGCCGGGTAAAAATCCTTAATCCTTATCTCTTTATGATTGTAAATAAAATACAACTCAACTAATATTAAGATTAGGAGTCCAATCCCATTAGGATTCCTAATCCTAATATGAACCTAACCCAAACAATTGTGTCCTATTTTGATCTTCTTTCACGAGCTTTAAAAAATAAAGGCAAAAAAGACTTGTTTTTGTAATGGATCACTGTAACAAAATGGAGTTATGTCAACTAATAACGTGAGAATTCGTTGCAATACCTTTTAATTATATATGTATGTGCGTGTATAGATTACTGAATATAATTATTTTAAATTTACCTTTTATTTTTATAATTCTAACAACGTCATATTCGTTCTTGTAATTTTATCAGTAATAATGAGTTGACTTTCTTAAAAAATCCAAGTCATTGCTGAATTATCAACAAGTAATACAAGTTGTCTTGAAAAGTCAACAGACAATCTTCTTTAATATCCTCAATATATAAGGTAAATAAATAGGATGTGAGAATTTCTTAATATATAAACTAAAAACGTTTAGATTGAATGACGTGATTTAATCTCCTCAATCGTCGTCACTCCTCACATGCATGTGACAACATCCTCAACAATGATTTTACCTAAAATTAGAAAAACTTTATTGGCTTTGTAAGAGCTACCGATTGCTTCATCAATTTCTATCCAACATTATTTATGGGTTAATTGTTAGTTGAATTAAATGAAGGTCGTAAAAGCTTTTTTTTATAATCACAATTTAATCTTCAAAAAGACACCAAACCGCTCAAATAAAATTTCTATGTGATCTGACTATGCATCAATTTGAATTTTTTTAAACTCATATAACAATATTGCTATTTAATAGACATATTAGTTGAGTAAAATTAATTAAAATCCAAATATATTACAATTAATATAGGAACATATATATTTTACCTATTTAGATATAATTAAGTTTTGTTTAAATTACAAGTTCGAACTTGCAGCAAAAGATTTACTATATTTATGAAAAGTTGCCAAATATTATTAGTGAAGTAGTAGTAAATAATTTCGACGTTGACAATAAAATAATGGCAATATTGATTTTATATATTTAGTAAATAATTTCGACGTTGACAATAAAATAATGGCAATATTCATGTAGTTAGGGATTTTTTAATTATAGCTGTTCAGAAAATATTTTTTTTGGCAAATGATAAAGGTATTAATGATTATAACTATTTTTCACCATTTAGATTTATTTTTTTCAATTCAGTTTTTATTAAGGTGGCACTGAGTCTTATTCAATCAATAATGCTAAAATATTCATTTCTACATAGATGTCATTATCTTACACAGCTAAGATCCTCCCAAACCTTGTCCAACTCCACACATCAATACTATAGGCTAATGATCATTAAGCATCTACTTGGGTTTAAATAGGTGTCATTGTCTTACACAACTAAGATCCTCCCATAACTTGTCCAACTCTCCACATATCAATAGATTCAATACTATATGCTAATGGTGGTAATTTTTGGACATTGACCGACACCAAAACAAATTTATGAAAGAGCAATAGGGTGTACTGAAAATGGAAGTAGGGTTATAAAAAAAGAGGTTGGTCCTACGCCAACTAACAATCTTTTTTTTTTGAGTTATATTGGCCGTTTTCTATCCTTCTTTTTGTTAATTAGAAAAGGAAAGATACTGTGTAAAATATGTAGTTAATTCATATGAAAATTTTATTAAACTAAGGTGATATCTCATAAGATTTAAGCTAAAGAGGAGTATTCGAAATGTGTAAGCTAATATAAGATTTTACCCAAGTATCTTCCCATTCTACGTAAGTACACACGTACCCTTTCAATATTCTTTTCATTAAAATAAAAATGAAATTAATGACAAAGTTTTTACGATTATAGGTGGTATTTTTGTAATTTTTCAACTATAGGTGATGGCTTTGTAGCTGCAGTCATATTTGTCATTACGAGGCAACTATCATCCCACCACTTGTACTCGCAACTCATCGACCTTAAAATTGTGTCTACTTTGTGAGTAAGATATGTCATGATAATTGTGAACTATAATAACGATCAATGTAGTCGCATGTGTGGTCATGAAACTTTTGATGAAAAAAATTACCTACGAGCACTACTAAAAGATAAAGAACAAGTCATGGTCGTGTATCGGGGGTTAATTTTATATTACCGTAGCTTAATAGAACTGGTTGTGGTAATATTACCATGATTTATACAATTGTGCCCTATAGTTTAATGTGGTCAAAGAGTGTGTACTCTTTGGCCACAGTGATCTTACTTTGGCTATGTTGTTTTGACCACGGTAATTATACTTATGAAAAACCATTTATGCCATAGTTAAATAGCATTCCAAACCCATTGAAGCCACAGTAACTAGAATGTGGCTCACAACATCTTGCAAAAGAGTATGGGCTTTGACCACGGTAAACTAATTGTGGCTACAAAGGTTTTGCCATGGGAGCTGTACCGTGGCAAAAATAGCAGACTTAAAAAAAATCCTATGCAAGTGTCAATTAATCTTCTAACAAAATTTCATATGACATAAATATGATATTCAGTGTACATTTCCTATACGGTCATAACTAAATGATTAACATGCATACACATGACAAATCCACATACAAGCTAACATACAAACTTATGTAAATATAAGTACACATGTTGAAAAAGTGCATAATCATCATGTCAATAGACAGTTTTCAACAAAATAAGATATAAGAAAGGTTCAAATAGCTGATAAAACATTAGAAAGTATGTGAACTTTGAAATCTAATTATCTTAGTTATAACATAAAGATCGATCCAAAAGTAGATGCTACTCATCTAAAGCGAAATCATCAAAATTCGCATCATCTTCTGAATCTTCATCATCTCTTCTTAGAACCGTACCTCCACTCATTCCAGATGATGAACAATCTCTTTGTTATGAATGAATGCCCTTAGATGATAGTGCCTCTTGTGCTCTGGCAATGACAACAACTGATTTTGCTATCTCTGCTAGTAGGACCTCTAGGTTTGTGACTAGATCATGTAAGCTACAATCTGATTGGCCTTTATATCCAAGTAATGGATCTACTCCCTCACCTACTCCTCTCACGCATCCTTGATGTTCAGGCCTAGTAGCTTGTAGATATGATGCGTCTGGGAAGACAGTAGGAGACCCATCAGATATTGAAATGTTACATATGTTTCTGAATCAACGAAATAAAATAATTTAAATTAATATATATAATTAAATTGAATTTGAAAAATAATATAATTAACTTACATGCTGCTTTTGCAATGTTTTATCATGCCACACAAGATTTTCGACAACATTTATAACAATATCACTTTGAACCGCCTCCACCACCCGGGATAGATGAGAATGAGTACCGCGGCGAGGGCGGAACCGAGCTTGTGAAGGTTGGAAGACTACGTGCTACCCCCACTTCACTATGAAATCAAACGGAAGTCAGATGGGGACAAGGGAAACTCTACTCTCATCATAAGAGATTGAGGGGAGGTCAAGTAGGAAAGCAGACAGCAGATAGGCCTGGAGGAGTTGAGCCGACCCGCACATCTTTGCCTTCTCCACGTTTTGAGTATATAAAAATATTGCATCGATCAGTATCAATGTCCTTCATCTGAATTTAATTCTTTAAATAAATATACAAGGTAATGCATAAAGATTACTTAAATTACACAAAATGTAATATTATATATACCAACTCGTGCTCTAACTGTCGAATGTTTTTTCATGAAACTAAAGTGCAAGTTTGTCGGATATAATGAACATTCTAAAGGGTATAGGTTCTTCCATGAAACTAAAGGTCTGATCGAAAGTCGTGATGCAACTTTTCTTGAAATTCATTAAGAAAAGGATCATGAAGTAGAGGAATCAGATCCTCTGATTGTCCTACATGACAATGAAGACGACTTGAGCATTAAACAAGAACTTGAGGATGATATCAATCATCCAAATGTAGAGAATGAACATATGGAACATGATGATCCTTTAGAAGAAGTGAGTGGATCCACACAACCCACGAGTATAATCGGCAACAGGAGACCCAGAACACGACCTGCATGGATGGAAGATTACCATTTCTATGGATGCGAGGCGTCGTGCTACACTGTGGATGAGGATGTCGCGGATTGTATAGATCACATATCCTTTGATGAAGCTATGACTTCGTCTGAGTCGGAATCATGGTCGGCTACCATGAGGGACGAATTGGACTCAATCGAACGAAACAGTGTATGGGAGTTATGTGATTTTCCAGAAGGTAGGCAATCCATAGGATGTAAGTGGGCCTTCAAGAAAAAGTACCGAGTTGACGGTACTGTTGACAAATACAAAGCCAGATTAGGTGCCAAGAGTTATACTCAGCAAGCTGGAATAGATTTCCAAGAAACCTACTCTCCAGTAGCTAAGTTTGCATCCATTCGGATGATCTTAGCCATAGTCGCATATATGGATTTGGAATTATTCCAAATGGATGTAAAGACGGCCTTCCTTAATGGAGAATTAAAGGAGGAGATTTATATGCGACAACCTGATGGTTCTCAGGTTGAAGGTCAGGAGAAAATGGTTTACAAGTTAAAAAAGTCATTATATGACTTAAAGCAGTCTTCATGGCAATGGTATCTCAAATTTCATGAGAAAGTTATTCAATTTGGATTTGTTTCAAATAAATTGGATAACTGTGTATATGTCATGAAGAGTGGGAGCAGTTTTGCAATCATGTCATTATATGTTGATGACATTCTGTTTGCAGGTAATGACATACAAATGCTCAATGAAATTAAACACAAATTGAGCAATGAATTTGAGATGAAGGATATGGGCAAAGCATCCTATGTTCTTGGAATTCAAATAACAAGAGACAGGGACTCAAGGACATTGAGCCTTAGTCAGAAAAGATATTTGCATACTATATCAAGGAGATTTAGAATGCAGAACAACACTCCAACTCCAACACTACTTGTGATGGGAAAGAGACTCGGTAAGAGTCAGCGTTCCGAAAAGGGGCAGAAACCTTTAGATGTATCATATGCAAAGCGGTGGGGAGTTTAATGTATGCAATGATGTGTACTCGATCTGATTTAGCTTATCCAGTAAGCTTAGTCAGTAGATATCAAAGCAATCCTGGTCCAGCACATTGGGAAGCTGTAAAGAGGATTCTTCGATATCTGAAAGGGACAGTGCATCTGAAGCTTGTGTATCAAGTAGAATCGCTTGAAGCGGTATGATATTCTGATACCGATTTCAGAGGGGACGTGGATGATAGAAAATCCACATCAGGTTACTTGTTCATGTTTGGTGGTACAACCGCTTCTTGGGGTAGCAAGAAACAAGGATGTGTATCTCGACATACACAGGAGGCTGAGTACATTGCATGTAGCATAGTCACCACTCATGTTGTGTAGATTAGACGTTTTCTAGAGAACCTAAGCTTCGAATTGGTCAAAGGACCAATTGAAATGTATTGTGACAATCAAGCTGCGATAAGCTTGATCAATAGTGGGGTTAATAGTTCTAAAGGAAAACACATAGAGATCCAATATCACTATATACAAGATATAGTGGCAAAATAGGAAATCACGGTAACATACATACCTACAAGTGATATGCTAGCTAATTCTCTAACCAAGGGAATAGTAGCTAGCACATACATCAAACACGTTGGTTTGATGGGACTCAGGAATGCATGAGTCAGTTGAAGGATATCTCCACATGTATACTACACGAATAGTGGGGGTATAGAATATTTGATTGCTTCGGTCAAGTGGGAGATGTTTGAACATATCAGGATGACCTCGCGCTCAACTCGCCGGCGGCAGTTACGCGAGCCAGTAGTTGCGCGGAGGCCGAGTCGCGCGCGAGAGACTCGCACAAGTCGAGCGTGGTTGGAGAGGGGCGGACTATGCGAGGGGCACAACATGCCCTATAAATAAACCTCTTTTAGGAGGGGAAGAGCGCACAAGAAGAAGCACGATCCATACCTCGCATAGGGAGCCCTCTCCCTTAATCTCTCTATATCTCTCTCGAGCTTGAAGGCGGAAGCGTTCTCGAAAACCCAAGATAATATGTCATGCTTGGCGTATCCAACCCACATATGCCTTGCCTTGTGAAAACTTTGTCATGCAGTACTAAACTCTATCTTTCAAAAAATAAATTATCTCCAGTCACTTTTCTGAATATACGAACTTATAATGCTTACGAAATTAAGGAGCTTAGAGGGAGATCTGATGGGGTCATCCCATATTCTCATACTCCGTACCTTACGCAAGAGGAGGACGTACTACGATCCAATATCCACGTTGAAACAATAAAAAAAACTAGTATAGAATCAAAATTAAATATTTATTGACAGGCACTCGTCGTCCGGCAATTGGGATCAAATGATAACCTTAAGATAGACAGATATTCCTCGCGCAAAAAGGAGTGGGGGCGAAAGCTTCAAAATAAACAGACTCGTCTCATCCTCTTGGCGGGGGAATCTAACCTCGCTCTCTTGATAGTAACATCTACGTCCATCGTGATACTCAAATCCAGTAAATGATCTATCAGGAATCATGACTGTTCTCGAAATCTCCATGGTCGGCAAATGCAGCCAGAGATACTTTCCCTGTACGTCAACAAAATGCCACATAAGCAATCAACACTGAAGAGTTTTTGTTTTTAATTTTATTGCAATCCAGCATCGTCAAATCAATCCAGCTTTTATACTTCAGATAAGCATCCAATCTTGCTGTGTTTGCGCATTGATCACGATCTAGACTTTGACCTAATTGAAGGACTTGTTCTTAACATATACCCAGTGCTCAAAACTCCTATCTGGTTGTCCAACCAGTTGCCACTGCCGCACAGTATTTAGAATATTATACTCGCAGCCATGGAATATATCTCTCTCCTCTCAAGGAACTGGATCCAATTGAAGTGCATGTTCATGTTCGGGCCACTACTGCATGTTGCGTGGGTCACACCATGTGGCTTCGCTCCAGTTGATCTGTGGTGCTCGTTGAGCATTCTCCATTATGTATGCACACGGTTTGACTACAGCACCCACGTACTGATCTCATTACGGGCGATTCCAATCGCTTCACACAAAAAAACATGCCATTAATAAGGCTATCGATGAGCAACACTATGATACGGCCAATTATAGGTGATTAAACCAACTCTGCGACGAAAATCGAAACTTTCTTCATGTGATCTGCACATGCTGGGGGTTTTCATCAAAGAGGCACTTGACGAAACGATTGTTGCACTAACGTAGGATATGACCATCGAAATCCCGTATCATCCTCAAATCTCATTGCTTCCTTCACTGATCCCAACACTTGTTTCGGTGAGAGATAAGGAATAAGTTAGCATAAGTCAAAAATGAATTTTTCTTCAATGATCATAAAGATAAGAAAGGAATAACTACTGTATACAGAGTTATATAATGATTGATGTAATCATGTAACTAATACTTCTCAGAGCAACTTATTACAAAATAAAGACCCCAGTATAAGGAGAAATTATCATGCATCTAGATATGCTCTTATAGAAGAGAATAATATTGCTTCAAAAGAGGCTATTACATAGAAATTGACGGGAGACGGGCAACAAACTGCGCCGTCAATCCCTTTTGAATGACAAATCCAATCCTTCGAAATACAACATTCATAGACTTAGGAACCATAACATTGCTATGCATGATTTTTTGAATCCTTTTAAGGAACTCCACTGCTTCACTTGCCAAGAACTCAAATGTATCAAAGCCAAAGGGAATGAATACATGTTGATTGTCAATGCAGGCCTTCTCATGCTTAGCCACTTTAGCTGAGGCAGCTTTTTGTGCAGTGAATCCTGCAACAAAATCACTCTTTATCGGACCCACTAATGGAGAAACTCCAGTCAAATCAACACATGCATATTTTCCTCCAACCCATCCAAATATTAAGACTGTTATAAAATAAACATGCGGAAGCGAACATGGAAAAAATGATAAAGAACAAATAAGATCGCGGGATTTAACGTGGAACCCTACTCCGTGAGGAGCGGGATGAAACCACGGGAGAAGCCCTCAAAGGGGCGTGTTTTTCTATTGTTTTTATCAATGAGTACAGGAGGTCTGGGGCTCCTTATATAGCCTCTCCAGAGCCTCCAAGTCCCACCACTAGGCGGTGTGGGACTAAACACTGGCTTGGGTAAATGGATCTTCTCCAGGATCCATTTACCCTCTACAACACAATAGGCGCACACAACAAATACTCTAACACTCCCCCTCAAGCTGGAGCATGCAATGCTCAGCTTGGACAAACAAACAGAAAGAAACTCAACTCACGCTACAGGACACTACATACAATATAAACCCAACACGCACATGCTGCAGTCGAGGACGTTGCTTCTCATGTCGTGCAGGTGAGGAGGACGAACGGGCTGGAATGTGAGTCTGCTGAATCTCCTCGTCGGAGAGCATGTGCTCTGAACTGCGCCTGTCAGAGTCACTGCAACTGAAATGAGCCTCCTCGTCGGAGTACTCTGGCCCGCCACAATAATGTGGACAACTGCTCCATCTCTTAAAAGGGTCGAACTGAACAAGAGTTGTGGCTGTGCAATCCTCGTCGGAGTCCACGGTCGCTGGAGAATGGAGTCTGAAAAGTCTCCTCGTCGGAGAACTGAGTCTCTCCCATCTGGCTTAGAGAATGGTGCACTGCTCTGGTGTACCTATGATGCCACATGAAAACCCTTGCCAACATATGGCATAGGGAATGGTCCTCTACTCTGGAGTCCCTATGGCTGACATTAAAACTCTGCCCTAACAACTAGAAGAATGATGGGGACCTCTGACAATGATGGCAACATATGCTCATCTGATATGACCGCACACTCGTGCGTGTCTGAAACTGGAGACTCGGAACTATCTGACGTCGAGTCTGAAACTGGTTCTGTAGAGTCTAAACAACGTGCACTGGCCTGGAATATGAAGATCTGACATCTGGAAAATCTGAATAGACCTGTGACTCTACATATACTCCCCCTTTTCTCCCATACTTGACGGAACATGAACATCGACAAAGTTGGGAGAAGACAAGATAAATAGGGGTTAAATAACAAGAACATAGAACTTGCGGCTTTGTCATTTTCTTAAATAGCCGCCATCATTTTTTTAAAATATTTTTTTGTAAGCCGTTCCATTTTTTTGTTTACGACTTTTGCATCATCATTTTTTTGTGCGTACGACTTTTCAAATGTACGCGTCTTTTTCTTTTCTTCCTTCTTTTTTTTGTTTGTTTGTTTTTTTAAACAAACGTGACCCATTTGGGCTCAAAGAAACCTTAGCCCATTTGGGCTTTACAAAATACCTCTCTTTTCCCCCTCTCACAGTCCCCCTCGTATATGTATGTATATATATATATATATATATATATATATATTAGGGACCACCCCCAAACAAATAACCCACAAAATTTTTTTATAAAGGGGGTCGTAGGGTTCCATGGGAACCCTACTCTCTCACGCCCGCCGCCGCCAGAGTATGGTGTGAGGCCATACGACGAATCCCCATCGCCACTGGAGGTCGCTGCGGCTCTGTGTGCTGTGCATGAAGGGGGGTTGGCGAGGAGGGGACGTCGCCTACGCATGAAGGGGGGTTGGCGAGGGTCTCGCGCCTGGATCCCTGATGGGAAGAGAGATGGAGCTCGCCACCGCGAGAAGGAGGTCAACCAGCCTGAGGCATCGCCATCTGTGATGAGTTGTGGGAGAAGGAGGCCAACTGCCGCCATATGGGGCACCCTGGAGGAGGACGCCACATGACGACTGCCATCTGTGAGAGTTGTGGGCGGCAGGAGATTCGCGTGAAAGAGGAGCCCGAAGGGAAGGTTGCTGGGAGTATGAGGGCTCTACGCCTGTAGCCAAGCCGGCATCTTGCCTCATGTGTGGGAGCGTCGCCTCTGGAGGACTCGCGCAGACCGTGGCGCGCGGGGAGGCATCGCCAATGGGAGGCGAAGCCACTAGAAGCATCGTGCACGCGATGAGGTGCTGCGCCGCCTGCGCAGGACTGGGTTTCGTGCCTGGGCATGCTGGACTTCGCCTCCAGCAGACTGGAGAGGCACAGAAGCGTGAAGGTGATTGAGGACTGTAATTAGGGTTCTAATATGAACCCTAGAGCTTGTAAGAACGTGAATACCAGATTTCCAGAACTCGGAATAAACTTCAACGAGAAAACTTTAAGAACAAAGAACTCTTACATCGAATTCTCGAATAAATAAAATAAAGAATATAGAATTCCTCGAGAATCGAACCCGCTCTGATACCATGTTATAAAATAAACATGCGGAAGCGAACATGGAAAAAATGATAAAGAACAAATAAGATCGCGGGATTTAACGTGGAACCCTACTCCGTGAGGAGCGGGATGAAACCACTAGAGAAGCCCTCAAAGGGGCGTGTTTTTCTATTGCTTTTCTCAATGAGTACAGGAGGTCTGGGGCTCCTTATATAGCCTCTCCAGAGCCTCCAAGTCCCACCATTAGGCGGTGTGGGACTAAACATTGGCTGGGGTAAATGGATCTTCTCTAGGATCCATTTACCCTCTACAACACAATAGGCGTACATAACAATTACTCTAACAAAGACATCTGTCGGTCTAAGTGTCGATCTCTCCTCTTGTGGATCAGTCAAAAAATTCACCAGTGCTTCTTTTTTTGAAGCAACCTCCGCATGTCTGAGTACATCAAAAAGAACATCCCTGACAAGATCATGTCTATATTTAAAACCTGAAAGTTCGCGACAAGAGGGAAGAAAGAAAACTTGTATAATATTAGGAAAATGAAAAATATTGAGAGTTAAAAAAATCCAATAAATATATAAAAATAAAAAAATATGGTACAATCATATAGGAGGATATCCAATGAGAGTTTGTGGTAGATTACCCAAGTCGCCTGAGAGGATATGATTGCACGTGTTCGTAAAGAAGAGAATGTATTTATTCCAATGTTGGTTATGTGCACATTCTTCAATCAAGCCTTCTCTTAAGTATGTCTTACTTTATTCCAAGCTTCATTAAGATTGAATGAAAATATGGCCTGCCAGATGTTAAAAAGGCTTTTCTTAACCATTTAGGAGGTCGGCAGGAAAGCACCGTCTGTGCTAATGGGTTGGATGTAGGGATCAAAACGAATTGAATATATTTGTATCTAGTCCACTCTCATATTTGTTTTGTACATATTTTGACATTATATTCATATTAGTATTAAAATAGATGTCAATATGGATATCATTTTTACATTTGCTAATATTTGCATTCGTACATGTATATTCGTTTTTGTACATATGTAAAGTAATATATTTATTTATAAATGTGTGTAATAGCATTGCATGGTCGCATTCTCCATTGTTGGTATAATGGTTATGAAATTACTATATCTGCTATATCTATTTTATGTGTAAATCATTCTAAACATGTATATTTTAGTTAATCTATTAAAAATTTATGTTATTATTGATATTTGATTCATATTCGTTTTGCATTCGTATTCATTTTTAATGTTATGGTAACACATTTTTCATATCCGTCAATGTTCGTATCCGCATTCATATTTATATTTTAAAATGGATAAGGATATGATATTATATATATATATATATAGAGGAGTGATCCTATGAGAGGAGCCTTGTATGAGAGGATGAGAGGAGTGGATACAGACCGTTGGATAAGAGGAGAAAGAAACGGTCCAGATTTTGTTACTTTTTCTGCAATCCCTAATCCCCATCCCCACAATCCGCGGCTCCATTCTGCCAAAACACGGCAGCTGCTGCCCTCCCTCTCACATCACACCCTCTTCGACATTCACATGTGGAGTGCGCTCCAGTTCTTCTTCTTTCTTGGCTGCAATGGTGAAGCTCTCCTTCGCATCACGTGGTGGCCGTGACTCGTACCATCCATTCCAGTTCCTCGCGAGTGGTCATGCTTCTCGACATGGCCCCTCACGAATGTGGTGCTCCTCGGCATGTCTACTACCTTTGTGGCAGGAGCAGGGAATCCCTCGGCTCCGCCTTACGATGAATCTCCTGCTCGTCTGGTTGCAGGAAACCATCTCATCGTTTTGTTTCAAAGATGGAGTTTACTGGAATACATCAATGGACATGCGAAGTTTCCTTTTTTTCATTCCTCCTGTTACATGAGCCCATTTAACTAACAATGTTCTGAAGTGATAAGCATCTTTGAATGTACTTGTGAATGTGAGCACCTAAGGCTCTTGTGAATCTGAATATATATAATGTTACAAATGCTCGGAATTTGTTTGGTGAAATAACCAAGTTGGTGTATGCGTGTTTGGCTCCCTAAGTAGATGTAGCAAGTAAGGATGTACCATTACAGGTCTGACTATGAATAATCTCAGTCACCATAATCAGGAAATAAATAGTTTAGTTACAGATTTTAAGTCTGGATTCAAATCTTGGTTTAAGAATGCAATGTGAATGTTGTATTTGTTGTATGACTTAGGTCATAATGTGCAACGATCTTACATGTTCTATTTGTTGTTTCTATTAGGTCGTGGTGCAAACTAGGTAGCAGATGCAAATCTACCCTCATTTTACAACAATTTTGCTGTGTTGGCGGCTGCCTGTTATTCTGCTTTGTGAAGCAAATAACTGATGGTTTCAAATCATATGTTCATCATGAATTATGTGTTGTTTTTCATGAAACACATAACTGAAATTTTGATGTAACACTTCAATGTATTCTCAAATAAACTCCATTTTTAATTGCTCATGTAAGTTCATGTAAATATGCTTCCTTAAATAAAAGGAATTTTTACCCGACAGATCCTTTAAACTTTACCAAGGTGAGGGTGGGGGGTGCGAAGGCATAGGATCGAGGGGCGGAGGAGGAGGTCGCTAGAGGTGAAGCGAGGGGAGGAGGTCGCTAGTGTCAAAATGATTGTTTTGCATATCAAAATAACTTATAACAATAGCACGATTTTTTAGATATAACATTCAATTTGCTTGTAGTAAGTGTAGATAAATCTTTTTAAGTACCATGAAATGTAGATCTCATCACAACATACAATTGAGATGCGAAATCATTTGAGGAAATTCAAGTTGCATCCAAGTTAAGTTTGTGAAACATCATACGGCCTTCAATAGTGACACAAAACTGACTGTGCGACAAATACCTCCTGTTCAAAGAACTTGCATTCGATAGCCACCATACAACCTCAATTAACTCCCCTATCACCAGCCCCTTTAAAATCCATCGTTAAATTGGACTTTCACAGAGGAGATAGTATCATGCAATTTCTAAATGGTGTTGTTCTTCCATACACTTTAGAGGAATATACATGTATCAAAAAATGGGTTAATGAATTTGATTGTTGCCAATTTGTTATAACAACAGGTTACAGGCCTTATTCTCCAGTCCTATGTGATTAACAATAGGTTTTGCGTATTAATCATTGTTCCTATGCGATTTATTGTTTTAAGCATGAAATGTTCGGCATATTAAGCATCCCAAGCGAAGACCTTTTCTATAAAAAAATCTATGGAAGAAATTTAAATTTTCATGTCATCTGGAATGCTAGATAGAAACATATTGATGCGATATTGCCTTCTTCGATCACTAGGAAACAACTCCATATGTCGTGGTTGCTTGCCGTTCTTAGCGAATAAACCATCTCATCACTTAATAACAGTGCTCATCCTTTGTAGTACAAAACCATTCAAACATATTAAACTTTACTGTATAATAGCCAGAGGGATCCACTCATAATAGGTCTTAAACCACTTTAACATGAAATAAGAAACAGAATCATGTCCTCACGACACATCAAATACTATATGTAAGCACGAGAACAAAACAAAACATTGGGTACTTCATATTTTGAGGAAATACATTGAATAAATTTGTATTTCACATGAATGGACTGTCTAAAGCGTCCTAAAAGAGAAAACAGGGGATTTCTTAAAAAAATATTCCAGTAAAATCCATCTTTGAAACAAAACGACGAGATGGTTTCCTGCAACCAGACGAGCAGGAGATTCATCGTAAGGCGGAGCCGAGGGATTCCCTGCTCCTGCCACAAAGGTAGTAGACATGCCGAGGAGCACCGCATTCGTGAGGGGCCATGTCGAGAAGCACGACCACTCGCGAGGAACTGGAATGGATGGTGCGAGTCACGGCCACCACGTGATGCGAAGGAGAGCTTCACCATTGCAACCAAGAAAGAAGAAGAACTGGAGCGCACTCCACATGTGAATGTCGAAGAGGGTGTGATGTGAGAGGGAGGGCAGCAGCTGTCGTGTTTTGGCAGAATGGAGCCGCGGATTGTGGGGATGGGGATTAGGGATTGCAGAAAAAGTAACAAAATCTGGACCGTTTCTTTCTCCTCTTATCCAACGGTCTGTATCCACTCCTCTCATCCTCTCATACAAGGCTCCTCTCATAGGATCACTCCTCTATATATATATATATATATATATATATATATATATATATATATATATATATATATATATATATTCGTATCCCCATCCGGCCATTTTTATCCCTAGTTAGATGCCCTGCTAATGCATACTTTCTGCAGCCTCTATATAACACTCAAGTCTAATGGATACTGGACGAAAGCAAGAATTTGTCGAGGGACAAACTACTAAATCATTATTTATCACCTTTATTTTACTATTACGTGTCATATTGAATAGTTTTCTATCTTCTTTGAATTTAATTGGTTGTATAATTTGAAGAATTCCTTATGAAATATTTAGTACTATATTTGCTAGGAATTTTTACAAGGACACCCTAATAAATTTACAATTTTACATAAGTATCTTCACAAATATTGTATTTTTTTAAAGATGGAAATTTCATTAATAAAAAAGCAACCAAACAACATGATACAATGAACCATAATGCGGTAAAGTAAAGGAAATAACTTAGGGGACCCAACATTTAGTACAACCGATGAGTACCCTAAATAGACAAAAAAAACCTAGCATAAAGTTTTCTTTTGATAATAAAACGGAAATCGAACAGCTTCAGGAACTTGGAGTGAGGTTGTTGAGGGATACGTGACTTTGGGGTTGGGGTGGGTCACTTTTTTTGTTTCTAGCGAGGCATGTTGTCGCATAGTGCATGAATGCCAACTGAAGGGGCTGCTCAGTTTTTGGTTGCAAATTGTAGCAAGAGTATATAAAATTATAAGCAAATGTTGAAATAAGGTTTGTGAGAAAGCCAACTAACATCGATAGTCAACTTGATTGATCTAATATGAACTGGTCGTCATTTGTAATCTGGAGTGGGTGGTGAGAGGTATCCTAGTATATCCTCGAACATCACTCCCTCCAGATCAATCACCAGATCAATCCTTGGTGGTGGCTCTCTTCCATTGGGATAAGGGATGAGGGTAGGTATTAAAAAATTTAAAACAATAAATGTAAAGGGATAGTAAAAAGGTAGATGTGTTATGCTTTCTTCATCATTTAGGCATCGGGGACACGAATTCGTGGTTAATATGGAAGTGTCAGAAAGATTAATCTTGGGTTCTCATTTTATGGTGGCTAAGGAACCATAAGAAGAGATAGACTTCGAAGTGGGAAGATTTCTGCCAAAACTTTGCACAGTTTTGGTCTTAATCCGGCATGGATGAGAAGCTTATAAATATCATTTGTTAGTCAAAGGTTTGATAGTTGCCTAAAAAATCATCATTTTAGAGAAAATATACTCCCTCGCTACAACAACGTGAGTATTTATAGTTATATTTTTTTATATATCAGACATTGTTAAATATATATAACGATGAATATTATTCATTGTGAAATGATTTTTTATGTTAGAAATTAGCAATGAAGGTCAACCCAATTTCTATATCATTAGTAGCGGCCATATACTGGGATGCAAAATAACAGATACAAAGAGATATTATATCACTATCATTTTTTAACTTGGGTATGGAAATATATATCTTGAGGATATTGAAAATCGCAAATTACATAATAAATGATTCTTCAAAACTTATTAAAGTTGAAATTGAAATTTGATTGAAAAAAATATATACAACAATTACAATAAAATAAAAAATAAAATAACATACTAAAATAAGCTATATTATGTGTAATTATGTAACATATTTAAATATATGTCTATACAATATACACAAAAATTTAATAAATATAGATATTAATATATGTATCCCTTATAAAAATAAGTAACCATATATATATATATATATATCTGTATCCTCGAAAATTTTGAAAATGATATCCATATATACATATGTATCTGTAAAAAATTAAAAACTCAAATCATATCAAGTATCCATATGTGCTCGTCAAAATAAAAAACATCCATATAGGCATGGCAAACGGTTACAATGGTACATGGATACATATATATTTATATATGATTGCATTCCTATGGACAAAATAAGTACATTTCCACACTGTTCTTCAAAAAGATAAACTAGCGACAACTTCAATTAATTCAATAAAGTAGCAAAGATAAAATTTGCTATGTGAATCATTCCTAATGATACAACACATATATGGCAACACATATGTGGCATTGATTGCTAATTTATAAGGTAAATCTTCATGGGATGCAAACGGATGATGTAAAGTTAATGTGATGATAATACAATGACTATTTGTAAAAACATCTTAATGTGATGTTAAGTTATACCATCAAATTTAACATTTCCAGGTAAGCAATACTTTACAGTATTTTATGTATGGATGCAAAAGGATGTATCTATACACTGATATAATTTCATATGTATATATGTATAGATATTCATAGTTAGTAAGTAATATGTGTATCCATCCCGATCAATACAAGTCGACTTTAAACCCAACGGTTCCACAAAATATATTTCGAATCGCATAACCAATAGTATCGACCCGTAGTTTGTCGAGCTTGGATCCTAACATTGAAATACTTTCAAAGGCTATAAACATCTAAATTTTAATAAAATTTATACTACATAAATATATTTAAGTAATACTCTCTCTATATATTCCAATTGTTGGGACTGTCAGGAATATTTCTTTTTTGTTGTACATGCTATGTATGCTTATCCCTATTAAAATTTTTAGAAACATCTCTACAAAGTATATTAATTATATCGGTGGAATATTGTACCGAGTGGACCTGGACCCGAACCCCACCTGACCTGAAACTTTTTGAACCGGGCTCAGACCAGATGTACTTGTGAGTCACGCTCGGATCATGATTTTTTCTAAATTTGAAAACACGGTTCAGGCCCAATCTGAACCCAAAGTAGCACGTCGAAGCCCCGCCTGGCTCATACTTCGATGCACATTGGAAAAGTTATTTTTCATAATGGCCATCCACGGGACTATTTCCGAAAATGGATACGGATGGAAATTTTTCCCGAAATGGGATGCATCGGCAAATCCTTTGTCACTCACCCATGTGGTACGGTAAATGGTTTGCCGTGCTCTGATGTGGCATCGGCGGCAAATCATTTACCGCACATTGTGGCTCGGTCAACGAGACGATGCGGTCTTTGACGCTTGTGGTAGGAAGCATTTCGCACACAAGGCACGACGAACAATTTGCCGCCAATGCCACATCACCACGGCAAATCGTTTGCCGCCGATAAATTCTCATTCCGGAAAAAAGTTTCGAGCCATACCCATTTTGAGAAATAATTTCCCATGAATACCCATTATGAGAAATAACTCCCAATCGAATTTGGAGTTCTTTCATCATTGGAATGTGAACTGGCATTTTTTTAAAGGCACATGGGATTTGCTGGAGGGTAAAACTTGGCTCCCTAATACCCAATAGAAAACATGCCTACTGATGTATTAATATGCATATCATTGCTTTAGTAATGTACATTAAAGTACATTTTAAGATAATTTCTTATTGGATTATCTGAAATTCGATAATAAAACATAGACCAGAGAAAAGACAAATGAAGGAAACTGTAGTGTATTTTTCACACAGTGATATCTGTAGATAATCAACGTAAACAAAGTTACGTGTATTAATTTTATATTTACATCTTGGTATAAAATTCTAATTCTCTGTGATATAAAAATAGAAATTACGTCTAATGCTAAGAATATATCATGAAACGATAAGGACTCATGTTAAAAGAGACCCTTAACTTGGAATAAACCATCTCCGAACAGAGGTTCAAATCTCGTCACATTCAAGCAAACTAATAAGTAAAATGCGGGCCTGCACCCAACCTAAGGCCCATGGAAATTTGATAGGGCTCGTGCCAAGTTTTCCTGGAATGGGTCAGGTGGAGCTGAATGTTCCACCCTAAAAATCTTCAATCCTAGATATTAATTTTTTGTGAACAATCCTTCTTGGGACGGTTCAAAATTCCTATTGCCAATGTGAAAATTTGCGGATAATTATTTATGAAATCATTGTTTGTAATCGTCGATTTAAAATACCGAATATTTATTGACTTTTATAAAATAGTCGAGGATGATGCCCTACCTACCACCACTGATAACTAAAAATATTGTTGTACATGAAATTTAATCAAAGGCAATGAATAATTTTAATATCCATTGTCATATCTTCCAATGTTAAATGTAGAACAAGGGATATTATTCATTGTAAAAAATAGCTTTTGTTCTTGTAATTAGCAATGAATGACACATTCGTTGTTAAATATTCATATAATAGCAATTTATCCGTAGGCTTATTTTTCAAAATTTATACAAACCGTTGCTAAATTTACCAATGATTAGACAAAATTGTCAATGTATAGTCTTTGTTATATGATTGCTTGCAAGAAATATAACAATGATTTATCTTGACATCCTTGATCTCCCTTAGATTTCTACAATTCATCGCCTCCTCTCTCACCATCATCACGGTGCTTTGAGGGTATGCATCCTCTATTGATCTTCTTCTTTCTTGAATGTTGTTATCAACTACTTGGAGATCATGTTCTAATGGACTATTTCCATGATGTGTTTTAACTTTGATTTCTGTGCTCCTGTTTGATCTTCAATGTTAGACTAGTCGGCGACCTGACCCTAGCCCATTTTAATCGGTCAGGTCGAACTATGGGCACAGACGGAGAAAATTTTCGGGACTTAGGTCGGGTCTCCATGGACCCTAAGAGGTCATGCCTAATGCTTATCCCTACGTACAAGCGTAATCGCTCGGGATGGTTGTCATTCTGGAGTAGTCGGTTCATTTGTCATTTCAGTTGAGGAGAGCCACCATCACTTACACTGTACAAGTCAGCTTCATAGTCATAAGGGTTTGCGTATGATGTAGGCTTGCTCTGACGTGGGTATTGAGGTGGTTTGAACCGAGTTCTGTGACTCTCGAAGGCTGTTGTATTTTAAATTTGGTTCCCGACCAGGTTCCACACACATTCTTATATCAAGATCTAACCTGAGATCCAAATTTTGATTGTGTAAAGACAAGTTTAATAATTGAAATCAATTCCATTTATTCATTCTTTTTCTTTTCTTCTTTATTTGTTTTGTACTTATTGCATAAGTGTTTGATAAGGACTAGCAAAGGCAAGTATAGGGGATGATGAATCTCCATTTCATCACATTTATTCTATCATTTTGGCCTTAAAAGCCAAAGCAAATGCATGAAAATAGCATTATTTTGTACATACTAGCATTCATTAATTATTGCATTTATTGTGTATAATATATAGTTTTAATGCCAAAATTATAGAATAAAGAGAAGAAAAGAAAAATGCTCAGTAATTTGACGAGATCAGGTCTTACATCCCAGCACTATCACCTTAATCCCTGCCCAATCCTAACACCAATAAAGCTGCCTCATCTGGATCTTTTCACACCTCACCACCACCTGTGGGGTCGTCCACTTCATCTCCTGGGTTTCAACATCAAAATCAAGGTTTTTCTATACCTCATAAGACCAACAATTTAATACAAGGGAACACACAACAACCTCCTAGGAATCAAGTGAATTTCAAAATACCAACCCATTCCAACCAATCCGCCAATGTCATAAATTTTCTAAACGAGAAAACCACATCTGCTCACACCGCATCATAGACTACTGAGAATGGAATTGAAGAGATAGAGGACATCGACAGTGAAAAGGAACCAATAGAGACCCCACCCCTCCTCCTTCACCGACCATAACCATTCCCTTTCCTGAAGCTCTTAGCAGGAAAAACAACAGATCATCCACTATCGATTCGGAGTTGAAAAATTTATTTTCGAACATTATCATTGAGATTTTGCTCCTAAAAGCCCTTGAATAAGTCCCATCTTTCTCCCGCTTTTTGAAGTAAAAATGCACACTGAAATGGAAATCAAAAGGAAAGAAAAAAAAGGATAATGAAGACATTGAAAAGCAAGTGCTACCTGATGAGTGAACGAGCGACACGGGTTAGGGAATGGAATAAACAGAGGGTCGTTGCGACTCGTTTCACAAGTCCTAAGCTCAACAAGAAAAATCAGGACCACATAAATCAGACAATTAAAGCACAAAATCAATGTCAGCGGTCTCCACGATTTATTAAACCCCGTATATAGACCAGGGTCGAACTCAAGGAGGACGGAAATGTACGAAGTAGTCGAGATCAGAGAAATAAAATCATATTTTTATTTCTTTATTTTGAAAATTTTTATATTTCAAATTAATGAAACGTGGAAATTAGCAAACAACACAAGACAAACTTTTTCAATTTTTATTAAGACAAAAATTGCTTAAAATTCAGGAATGAAAACATTTTTATGTTTTCCAAATATTCAGATTTTTTGGTATTTTTTTAGATTTTTATAATTTTTATATGATTTTATAAAAATCAAGCAAATGCAAGAAGGATAGTGTAAAACCTGGATTAAAAGGCAAATTTAAAATACTAAAAGTACCATAATATCCTGGTTATGATTTTTAGGAAAGTAGATTAAAATATCTAATAACGGAAACTGGAATCCTACTTTTTTATTTTTTTTAAATTTTTTAATGATTTTTACAAGTTTTTAAGAGTTTTTAGATTTTTAGGGTTTCTATAAGGCATATTGTAACAAAAATGCTATTGGAATCAAAACATATAGAAACAAGCATACATTATTATTTTGTAATTTTTAAAATAATTTTATAATTGTTATGTATTTTATAAATAGACATAACAAGTTTTTGGGGTTTTTGATTTTTAGAAACCAAATAATTAACAAAAATTACCATAAATATTACGTGCTAGCAGGAGCTAACAGTAATTTTGTGGAATTTTTGGAGTTAATTAGGTATTTGTTTGATTGAAAACAAGGCACACTATAAGCAGAGACCTATATGCAATTATACTAAAGTTTTCATACCAATAGATGACATGAAAAAAAAGATTAGGATCAATAATGCAAAATGTCTAGGATATTCACGCACATGATTAAAATTCACACACAGGAGTATAAATGCAATTACTAGAAAGTTCCCATTGAAAACATTACATCCATGAAGTATAGGGTAGATAATGCAAACAAACCAACGAAGCACATGGAAATACATGTGAGTTCAGATAAATTAGACTAAAGTGCAAATACCGGAAATATTAAGGTCTAAAACTGCAAAAAAGTATGTGCTACAACTTTTATTTAATGGATGAAATAGTAAAACATAATAAGGAGTGGGTAAAAGGGCAAAATACCCTTGCTGGTCACGTACGAACCACGTGAGGATGCATGGCGATCTCTAGAGGTGGATGTACGATTCTGATCACTGGCACCCACAGATCTGACGGCCCAGAGAATGTCTTCTACGTACGGTCAGATGCGCCGGGGGGCATCAGATATGACGATTGAAAAGCTGCAATGGACGGCGGCTGGGATGTTATCTATAGCGAGGAGGATCATCCGACGGCTGGAAGATGATCTATAGGAACATCTCTCAGTTGGATTTTGATCGAGATGGGGAGGAAATCCGTTGTCAGATTGAAGCGCGCGGAGGTTCACCAGCTTCGTGGAGGCATTGCGCATTGGCATGCCGGGTCCAATGGGAGAGATGATAGGTGGATGGTTGTGGCGATGGCCGACCACTTGGAGGTGCTCCGCCTGAGCAACTAGAGCTCAAAATATGTCCCTTACACACGAGAAAACCTGCAAATGGTAGAGCGACTCGGGGGCTTTGCTCCGGTCAGGTTATTGCTTGATAAGGATAGGAGAAGCAAAGGGATATGGAGGTCGACTCCCAACGGCTATGGAGGGAAGGAGTCTTGGCTTTAATCTCGACTTGGTGGTCGAGCCTAAGGATGATTAGGCTACGGTGCAAGATGAGGGGTGAGACGGAGGGTCAATCTGAATGGATGGGTGTGGGTAACGAAGCTCCGACCAGCTGGTAGGAGCATGTGGATGTGCGACGGAGCTAAATGGAATGGATGGAATCGAACAAAAAATGAGGGGGATATTATAGATACATGAAGATTCGGATGGTTGCCTAAGCTCCACGAGATGATGGTCGTCGAGGTAATTGCCTCAACCACGTTGCGGCGGACGGGGAGGCTGTTCGCGGCGGATCTCCAGACACGAAGGTTGAGCTACATCGTCATTGCACCAAATTGAGCTCCAAAGATTGCTTCGAGTAGTTGTCACTCAGCTGGAGGTGTCTGAGGGTCGAAATGGGAGTGAGGAACGAGCTGGGGAGGTGTGGAGGTGGAGAAGACATTTTATAGGCTTCCTATAGTGGTGGAGAGATCGGGCAAGAGCGTGCAACCCTAGGAAGATCCATGCCTTCCTAGGGTTCCGCGAAGGTGATGGATCCTAGGAGAAGGCTCGACAAAAAATCGGATCGAGAGGATGCCTGGCGCGACCAGGAAAAATGGGAGAAAAAGCTCTAGCAAGACGAATCGGGTCAGGTCATCCTTGGAAGAAGTTGTTGACCAGAGGTCAATGTCCGGCTGGACCAATCAGGAAATTGAAATTTACAAATTATTTATAAAATCAATAAAAAATAGTAAATTAATTCAAAATAAAAAGTGTATAAAATAACAAATGTTTATTATTTTTCAAATTATTTTTCTGTGATTTTTTAGTTTTTTTATGAAAATAAAATAATGTTTATATAGTATATAGGATTATGTACAACTCTAATATACCTATGTATTATGTACAATTATTTTTATTTTGTTATTTTTACAAAAATAACCCAATTTTATATTTTATTTATTTATATTAAAATTTTAGGAGTATAAAATTCTTTTTATTTTATTTTTATGATTTATTTATAATTATATAATAAATAGAGAATGTTGTATATATACATGTATTTTGTACAATGAAGGAGGGGAATTTTATTTTATTTTTGTTTAGTTTTCCTTATTTTTATTTTATTGTTATATTATTATTAGAAATATATAAGGAGGTAAAATAATAATTTACTTTTATTTTGTCAAAAATACACATTTATATCCATATAGATGATATGTACAATACTAAGTGAGCCCTATCTCTCTCTACTTATTTTATTTAGCAATCAGGTCAAGGCTTGACCTTCTCTTAGGGTTCGGATCACTCTATATTTATTCTAAATATGTCCTTCCTTTTTATTTTCCTTTATTATTTTATTTTGCACAAATACATGCTAATTATGCAATATTAACAGATACATGCAATTTGCTCTGTTATTGTGTTTACACCTATTTACATGTTGTTGATTTGACAAGATAAATAGCTAAAATAAAAGAATAAAGAGTGAGAATCATGTATTCATCACCCCCCTATAGTTTACCTTTGCTAGTCCCTTAGCAAACGCTTATTGGAAAAAGATGTGAAAAAGGGAAGAAAAGAAAAAGAGGGAGAATCAAGGTTGATTATTAAACTTATCTTCATTAAATTGAAGTATGGAGCTCAACAAGACCTTTGTATTATTAGTTTGTCGAAACCTTATTGAGATATAGGGTCAAGACTTAACAACCTCTAAGCTCCACAATTCTATGGTCAAGACTCCTCAATAATCCAGATCAGAACAAGTCTACATACACAAACGCTAGTGACCATGAATCTTTTCTTGTACTGTATAAGTAATATGTAGCTCCCCACCTCATAAATGACAAAGGAAAAGACCTCTAAATAAGGTAACTCTAATTCCTAAGTATAGCATCTCTTTCCTCGAGGAGCAGTGTATTCCCTTCTAATTTTAAGTACAACTGGCTCAAGGAGAGGGGGAAAGATGAGAATGGACCATGGCCAGTGTATCCATGGGAGCCCAATCAGTGTAGCTAAGTCTCCTGCTACTAGCTTTATGAGATGAGAAGGTGTAACATAAGCTTTGCCTTATTTGGTTATATACACTCCGATAGGAATTTTATTTTCAATCAGTCCTGTCCACTTTTTTGGAGTTTTTCTTTTTCACATTTTTTTGATGTGCATATGTACAACATATCTACATGGTGCATCATATATACATAAAGATTTTTTCTTCTCGATACAGTAGACTGACCCTCTTTTGAAGCATTATTGCAACCCAGAACTCCAGTCTTTAGACCTCAACACCACCAGACCAAGTTGAGGTGCACATACTTCCCTAAAGGAATATGAGAGATTCCACCTGAAAGTACTACCTGTTGGAAATGCGAGCCCACGGCGAGCCATTATGCAATAAATGTTATTGCAAATATCATTCCCTGATCTGAAATGAAGAATGAATAATTTGTATAATAGGTCCCTTAGTACAATTAGGGTTATGTACCATGGCCATCTTGATGATCATACAGCTGTTGATTCAACTATTGAATCATAGAGGCTGGTGCTTGGATGAATATCTAAAGAGTTAGATTGAGGACTCATCAAGCACCGTCAAATGATTATTAAGAGATGATCTCCAGCCTGAGTAGGAGATGGCAATCCTATCTCTGAAGGCTGATATCTGACCGACCTCTTGATGCAGGTCCTCTGCATAGGAATAGAGATTCGGAGGTGTCAGATTAGTTAGGTCAAAGAGTTGACTTAACGAGATCGAGATAACCAAAGTCCTATATCATATGCTGTCATGATATAGGCACGCATCCTCTGACCGGAGACAGATGTGTTACTATATGTCTGAGTGTGTACATTTGGCAGACCAATAGGTTGATGACCTAATCAAGGTCTATACACCGGCGCGCTGGTGTGCATATAAGGGCATATGAGTAATACGATCTCTCAAAGGGATCATACATGTTCAGTTACTGAACCGGAAGACATGAGCTCACTCATGAGATATTGGGATGAATCAAATTCCATGCGCATGGTCGTCTCGCTTTGGAAGCTTGACTGAATTTGTAGGTTTGATATATACTTTTAGTATATGATCAAGACCTAGGTATGATATACACTTTTGGAAAGTGTATGATCGATACCAACTCCCAATGATCGAATGAGAAACTTACTGATAAAACCATGAAGTAGACAGTATAAAGTTGATCCGATACTTCGGGTTTAGTCTGAGTCTTCCAGTATGCAGGATGTGCAGGTATTGGGAATACCTGAGGGTGATTTGATCATAAACGATTGTATAACCATGACGCTTCCATTCCTAGGGAGTGATGAAACGGGTCTGGATTTTAGTGACTCCTCTCAGTAGAGAAGTGATCTGATCTTGGTCCAAGTGTTGGACATTGATCTGAATGTGATTCAGATACAATGAGAATATTAGATTTACGGTCTTGATTTAATCAAGCATCTATGGGAGGCCCGCGATCTGGATTTGAGATATGATCTTAATATCCATGTCATTATACGTGGAACAATACAATCGCCCTGTCCTTATCTCCAAGTATCTGAGGAGAAATAGCATTGTTCTTAAATGGTTTAAGAACAATTCCATAAGATCTAAGCAAAGAGAATTTGATAATTAAAAGTGTTTTAATCATCATGATGTATGAGAAATTATCCAATATGATTAAATGTGATTTAATTAGTTTGGATAAGAAAAATGTGGATAGAGATATCCAATTATTCATGATATATTATAAATGTAATTTATAATGTATTAGAGAGAGTTACTTATAATTTATATGTGTTGATTAATTATGATGTGTATTGGATACACATTGTGTAATTAATTAACAATATGAATTACATGTTGTTTTGGGTTGTGAATATGATTCACAATTTTTCCATGGTAAGATTGCAATATTCTCAAAGATAATTTTGAATTATTTTTTGAGAAATAAAACCCAAATTATTTTGTTGCAAATAAATAAGAGAGATTACATGGAGATTTGCAATCTCATGGAGATTGCAATCTCCATGCAATCCATGGACGGCACACCACTCCTAATTGGAGTGGGTGTGCGCCTACATGGAAGGCACATGGAGATGAAATCTCCATGTGTCTTCTCTCCTTATTTGTTGGGTTGATTTAGGAATGAATTATATTTGATTTTATCAAATATATTTTAACCTAAATTTGTTGCTTTTGACAACAACAATCTTAGCCATTGGATGAACATAAATCAATCTCATCCATTGATTTTATGTGTCCCATGGATTGAGATCCATGGATCCCAAAACCCTATAAATAGAGAGGCATACTTGGCTCTCTCTTTACACATGCTATTGTAGCACAAACTCTCTCTCTTTCTCATATACACGACAGCCCTCTCTCTCCCTCTCTTCTTGGTGGCCGTCCACCTTGGTGGAGAGAAACGTCGCCGCCCGCGCCATCGTGCTGCCGCTTCGACTCTTTGCGGTTTCTTTGTCTTCTTGGAGTGCTTCACTCACGAAGGAGACGTTTGATCTCGTACGACGAGATCAAGAGCAACCGCGCTTGGATCATCTTGGATTGCGAGGACACCGCGACTCATCTCCGCGCTCGCAAGCCGTTACTCCGACGATCGGACTTGAGACAGGAGGTCTCTTTTCGTAGAGACTTGATCAACCACGCTTCAAGAGGTATTGCATTATATTTGCTGTGGTTATAGATGAAACGATTTGAGAATGGTTCTCGGATCATGTGGTTTCATCGGTTTAAAAATTTTTAAATTCCGCTGCACCGAACAACTAGTACGACTAGTCGTTCTTCGTCGTATTCGATACGACGATCACGCTTCCGTGATGCGCTTGAGGATTTCCCCATATCCTTCAAGTGGTATCAGAGCCTTAGGTCGACGGTTTCGAATATGATTCGAAAAACCGAGGACGACTTGGGTTCGTTAAGGTCGCGAAAGTTTTTATCGCATTTGATTTCGCAGATCTGTTTAGTAAATAAATTCGGCACTGTTTAAATTGTTTAAACACGAATTTAATACTTGAATTTTGTTCCCCATTAAATAAGGAAACCATAGGATCTGAGTTTACGTAAATCGGATTTCGTATGCTCTAGATATGGTTGTTTTAATGAACATGTATACACTGTTGCGGGAACTGTAGATCTGAACGTGATTAAAATGTTAATTACTGTTTATACTTACCTCGAAATGCGTGTAACATCACTTGGATTCTGTCCTAAATCAAATTAGCAATCTATGAAAATTTATTTTGTCTAATTTGGATATAATATGATTGAGATATGCTAATTTTAGTAAGAAGGGGTCACTGCTGAAATTACAGTCCTAATCAAGAACCAAGTGATTGTCAATTAGTGAAATTAATTGTTAATTTCGTGAAATAATCATGAAAAATATTTGTGAAATATTAGAAGATGATTATTTACATAATTGACTTGGCCTCATCCAATTAATTGATTAGATTTGATCTAAATCTTAATTGGAAACACATTCATCAAACTTAATGTTTGATTGGTGATTGTTATTTAATCATTTAATGAAATTAAATTGTTTAATTTCCTAGAATAATTGTGCATAAATATTTGTGAAATATTTGATGATAATTATTCCCTTAAATGACATTGCCTTAACCAATAATTGATTAAGATGTGATCTAAATCATAATTGGAAACCACAATCTTTCAAACTTGATGCTTGAATAGGATTTGGGAATTTGTCTAGCAAATTTCCTTATAATCAAAAATGTTTTGATTATTACTATATGGCACAATTTCGGTTAAAAAAACCGATGATCATCTCAAGTACAAATTAATCAATTTGGCATTATCCTTTCCCGAGGTGGATATGGTGCCTAGTCGGAGAGCATTGGGGTTGCGGGTTGCAACGTATGTGGTCCGTCCCACTCTCGTCAGTACTGGCCATGACAGCGGGTAGGGCCGGGATAATGTCCGAGGGATTAAGATGTATTTTTCTAATTATTAAAATTCGAATTAATACGTATTTTGAGATATTACCATATATGTATTCAAGTAAAATAATCAAGTTTGATTGATTGAATTGGATTGATAATTAATTTAATATGATTAAATTGATTATGTCCAATTGAAATACTCTAATATGATTAGAGATAATAATTCCCTTGGAAGAATTAATTATGTGAATATGATTCATGATAATTAATTAAAATTTGAATATGATATGGAGGATCACATAAGTGACATCCATGGTCTCCCGTCAAGGCGGAGGGTTCCGTCGCCAGGGATTGCATGTGGGAGACGCCTGTCCGAAGTGACAGCTCCTGTATGCAAGTGCATCTGGATCGGGCTCGTCGCTTCTCGAAAGAGTAAGGACGTATGCGTAGTGACCCCAATATCGGGTCCTCATATTATTGGGGCGATATTGGATTGCGCATAGCGAGTTGTATTCCTGTTGACGGTTGGTTCAATTAATGACGGGTCAACATCGCCTTAGGGGTGGTGGGCCCGGGTATTAAAGACCGAATTGGGAGATGCAAGTTGGACTTGCAAGGCGGAATGTGTTCCCGCTTCTTTTTATCCGAGTTGTAGGTTCTCATATTATTGGGATGCAACAAAGATAAGGAAGGAGATCCCAGATCTTGCTTGAGATATAATGGTAAGTATATCTCTTACATTGAAAGTGATTAAGGGAATAAACTTTCAATGTTGACATGGCAAGACAACTTTGATATAAAAATTCCTAAATCAAAGTTAAATATGTATATATAAATACATACATCTATGCAAATTTCTTATTTCAGATAATCCTTCATTAAAACCCACTCAATGATATACTCAATAATAACCAGTGAAATATCTTGGATTGGACTCATGATCCAGATATTGTACTTGCAAATGGACACATAATGTATGTGGTTGCAATGTGCAAGTTTCCTCATAATATTGAGGAATGACAATTAAATAGATAATAGGACTACAACCCTAGGGTTTGTATGTCTCTATAGTCTTGGTATCATCAAATGTACTTTGGAAGTGACATGTTGATGATGATCATAATTGTCATATAATCCTTATAAAATCAATGAAGATTTTCTGGCATACATATGTGCTCTTGACATTTAATCATGAGTAACATGGTTCTCTGCATCATGCAGAATGGTAGCTCTATAAGAGATGATGTATTCAAAATGTTTGAATACCTACCTGAACCAATGTTTTAAGAGTTTAAATGGATGTAGATGATGAGTGTCATCATTCTGTTTTTATACTCTAGTTATTCATGAAGCTTCATAATATTCATATTGTATGAATTTAAGGAAGCATGTATAAATGTTGAAAAACTCTTACTTTGAATTCTTTTGAATTTAAAATAAGAGATCCTCTATCTTGAGCAATGGTTGCTTATAGATAAAGGGAGCGCAATGGAAGCATGGGTTGGACCCAAGAAAGAAGGAAAGTCAAAGAGTTGACTGGACTTCTATGACTTCCATGTGACATCCAAAGAGTTGGATGAATGCCAATACTGTAATAAGTTGATGTGTTGATAGTATGACTATCAAGTCTGTCTAGAATCCTTAGAAAAGGACTCGGATGGAGCATCAGAATAATCTACATAAATCATTGATATTGACTTACTTATTGAATAAGATAAAGTCAAATAATTGTATCTCAATCTTCTGATGACATTTGCAATGGGTTGCATATGTTTTAGAAGACTGGAAAATTTGATCTTAAAAGTTTATAGTTGTCCACATGAATATTGATGCAATTGTTGCAACAATCTCTGTCGGATTAATAGACTTGTTAATTTCAGTGGGAGAGCCCTTAGTCGTAGAGAATGTCTCTATGACCTAGATATAAGAATACACTCATTGTTTGTTTCTAAATGTTGGAAATAAACATGAATTCTGAAATATAACTATCATAAAGAGTTATGATGAAGATATTTCAGATAGTAATCTAAAATCTAGTGGACTCCACATAAATTAGAAAAATTAATGAATGGTTCATTAACATTTCTGAATACTGAAATTAAACCTTAAGATCAATAGGAGGATGAAGATCATTTGACAATGATCTAGCATCAAGCCTTGGACATTTGTCTATTGATTTGATCAATAGACTAGTAAGAGATGAAACTTTAGAATGTCTAAAATTTCAAAACTTACATACTTATGAATATTGTATTCAAAGTAAAATGTCCAATACACCCTTCTTTGGGAATGGTGTAAGATGTCAAGGTATTCAGGATCTCATACATATTGATGTATGCAGATCATCTGTATCATAGTAAACATTATGGATATGTGATATCTATTGATGATTGTATGATATGATATTTCTTCTCTTCACCTAAGAAACCTTTGAAATGTTCAAAGATTTCATTAATTTTGGTTTAGAACCAAAGTTTGAAGGAAGATAAAATGAATTTGATCCAATCTAGGTAGCAAGTACCTACTAGATAAATTCGAAGAATACCTTATGGAGATATGGATATCATTTCTATCTCGATCCTCCTAACACACCTTAACTCAAAAGAGTTATAGGTAGATACAATTAGATCATGTGTGACATGATCTTATCAATGTTGAATTTTTAGCATAATTATCCCTTAGTTTCCAGGTATATATGTGTAGTAGAGACTACAATGTATATCCTTAATAAGGTTCCATGTATATTGGAATATAGCACTTGAGAGTGCTGCTTCATTAGGAAAATAAAGGATGGTATTGGATACCTACTTTATGACCTTGAGATTCTTAAAATATCTCATCTCCGAGAATGTGATTCTTAGAGGTTGAGACTCTTGAGAATCAAGATGAAAATAAAGTGTAGGAACTCATTTATAATGAGACTCATGAAATTGGAAACTAAAAGGACAATTAAAGATGAAACATTAATACCTCTTCAAATAAGTTTGAGGATGGATTCCATGTGTTAGAGAAATCTGACAATGATCGAACTTCATGTGATGAAGCTTCTGAAAATCATAGCATGGATAGATGGATAGCAATAAAAGTCTAATGTAGACTTCATATACAAGTGTTGTATATGGACCCTCGAGGATCCACCTATATGGGTAAGACCTGTAAAGGTGTAAATGGATCTTCAAGAGACAGGGAACCTGATGGGAAGGTAGAGATCTTCAAAGCACGATTCGTAGCCATAAGCTACACACTAGAAGAGAAAACATTGCTTGCAATGAGACTTGCTCTTCGGTGACCATGCTTAAAACCATCAGAATATTGCTAACCTTAGCTACATAACTTGACTATTGCATCTTCATGATGTAAGTCAATATTGCATTCCTCTACAAATGCCTCTTTGAGGATATTCACATGAAGTAGCCCCAGGGCTTCATGATTGAGGAAAGCAAGGTGTGCAAGCTAAGGAATCCATCTATGGACTCAAATAAGCTTCTTGAAGTTGGATCATAGGATTTGATGAAATTATAAATGTTGTGATTTCAGATAGAATCTTGATGAACCATATGAAGCTTAGTGGGAGTGCCTTTGTGTTCATCGTGCTATGTAGATAATATCCTAATCATTTGGAATGATATAAGGATAATAATGAGTGTTTTATTGACTGGCTATTCGATATCTTGAAATATGATTTCAAAGATACCTCTCAGATCTTAGTTCTGAAGTTGTTCAGAAGCAAAGAGAAGAGGATATTGGGACTGTCACATTTATAGTACACCTTGGACATATTCTATTCATAGAAATTCCAAGAAAGGTTTCCATCCCTTAAGATATGGTACTGACCTATCTAAAGGGATAGCACCTCAAAGAGTTGAGGAAGTGAATGCTAGAACTACTTGCCTTTGGGCATCAGTTCTGAGAAGCCAAGTGTGTGCTAGATGTGCACAAAAGCCAGATGGCTGCCATGCAGTGGGAGTAGTAAACTGTTGCTAATCCTACTATGGAAATAAAACACTTGGTTGCAGTAATGACAAAATCTTCATAGATGACAAGATTTTTGAGATAGTGATCTCAAAGTCTTATCTTCAAAAACTTAAGACTTTATAGATAGAGATCTAAAAGGTCTTAACTGTGGATACCTTAAGAGATAGTGATCTCCAGGAATAAGGATATTCTGATAAGGATTATGGAAATACTGGTTATGATAATTGTTAAGTTGTAGTGTCAAGGACACTATAACTAACAAGATTGAGTATTAGTTGCATAAGATGCAACATTCGCATTGGATGCGAGCACTGTTACTGGGGATATGCAAGTGCCGTAAAAGGACTTGGCGTAGTCTCGCGGGAACAGAGTGACTAATCAGCTTACCTAGCTATTTTCTAAATAGCCTATGATTGTCACATGAGTGTGAGTTTAAATGATTAGCCCATTAATGGCTCTTTGGGCTAGTGGGAGATTGTTGGAAATGCGAGCCCACGGCGAGCCATTATGCAATAAATGTTATTGCAAATATCATTCCCTGATCTGAAATGAAGAATGAATAATTTGTATAATAGGTCCCTTAGTACAATTAGGGTTATGTACCATGGCCATCTTGATGATCATACATCTGTTGATTCAACTATTGAATCATAGAGGCTGGTGCTTGGATGAATATCTAAAGAGTTAGATTGAGGACTCATCAAGCACCGTCAAATGATTATTAAGAGATGATCTCCAGCCTGAGTAGGAGATGGCAATCCTATCTCTGAAGGCTGATATCTGACCGACCTCTTGATGCAGGTCCTCTGCATAGGAATAGAGATTCGGAGGTGTCAGATTAGTTAGGTCAAAGAGTTGACTTAATGAGATCGAGATAACCAAAGTCCTATATCATATGCTGTCATGATATAGGCACACATCCTCTGACCGGAGACATATGTGTTACTATATGTCTGAGTGTGTACATTTGGCAGACCAATAGGTTGATGACCTAATCAAGGTCTATACACCGGCGCGCTGGTGTGCATATAAGGGCATATGAGTAATACGATCTCTCAAAGGGATCATACAGGTTCAGTTACTGAACCGGAAGACATGAGCTCACTCATGAGATATTGGGATGAATCAAATTCCATGCGCATGGTCATCTCGCTTTGGAAGCTTGACTGAATTTGTAGGTTTGATATATACTTTTAGTATATGATCAAGACCTAGGTATGATATACACTTTTGGAAAGTGTATGATCGATACCAACTCCCAATGATCGAATGAGAAACTTACTGATAAAACAATGAAGTAGACAGTATAAAGTTGATCCGATACTTCGGGTTTAGTCTGAGTCTTCCAGTATGCAGGATGTGCAGGTATTGGGAATACCTGAGGGTGATTTGATCATAAACGATTGTATAACCATGACGCTTCCATTCCTAGGGAGTGATGAAACGAGTCTGGATTTTAGTGACTCCTCTCAGTAGAGAAGTGATCTGATCTTGGTCCAAGTGTTGGACATTGATCTGAATGTGATTCAGATACAATGAGAAGATTAGATTTACGGTCTTGATTTAATCAAGCATCTATGGGAGGCCCGCGATCTGGATTTGAGATATGATCTCAATATCCATGTCACTATACGTGGAACAATACAATCGCCCTGTCCTTATCTCCAAGTATCTGAGGAGAAATAGCATTGTTCTTAAATGGTTTAAGAACAATTCCATAAGATCTAAGCAAAGAGAATTTGATAATTAAAAGTGTTTTAATCATCATGATGTATGAGAAATTATCCAATATGATTAAATGTGATTTAATTAGTTTGGATAAGAAAAATGTGGATAGAGATATCCAATTATTCATGATATATTATAAATGTGATTTATAATGTATTAGAGAGAGTTACTTATAATTTATATGTGTTGATTAATTATGATGTGTATTGGATACACATTGTGTAATTAATTAACAATATGAATTACATGTTGTTTTGGGTTGTGAATATGATTCACAATTTTTCCATGGCAAGATTGCAATATTCTCAAAGATAATTTTGAATTATTTTTTGAGAAATAAAACCCAAATTATTTTGTTGCAAATAAATAAGAGAGATTACATGGAGATTTGCAATCTCCATGCAATCCATGGACGGCACACCACTCCTAATTGGAGTGGGTGTGCGCCTACATGGAAGGCACATGGAGATGAAATCTCCATGTGTCTTCTCTCCTTATTTGTTGGGTTGATTTAGGAATGAATTATATTTGATTTTATCAAATATATTTTAACCTAAATTTGTTGCTTTTGACAACAACAATCTTAGCCATTGGATGAACATAAATCAATCTCATCCATTGATTTTATGTGTCCCATGGATTGAGATCCATGGATCCCAAAACCCTATAAATAGAGAGGCATACTTGGCTCTCTCTTTACACATGCTATTGTAGCACAAACTCTCTCTCTTTCTCATATACACGACAGCCCTCTCTCTCCCTCTCTTCTTGGTGGCCGTCCACCTTGGTGGAGAGAAACGTCGCCGCCCGCGCCATCGTGCTGCCGCTTCGACTCTTTGCGGTTTCTTTGTCTTCTTGGAGTGCTTCACTCACGAAGGAGACGTTTGATCTCGTACGACGAGATCAAGAGCAACCGCGCTTGGATCATCTTGGATTGCGAGGACACCGCGACTCATCTCCGCGCTCGCAAGCCGTTACTCCGACGATCGGACTTGAGACAGGAGGTCTCTTTTCGTAGAGACTTGATCAACCACGCTTCAAGAGGTATTGCATTATACTTGCTGTGGTTATAGATGAAACGATTTGAGAATGGTTCTCGGATCATGTGGTTTCATCGGTTTAAAAATTTTTAAATTCCGCTGCACCGAACAACTAGTACGACTAGTCGTTCTTCGTCGTATTCGATACGACGATCACGCTTCCGTGATGCGCTTGAGGATTTCCCCATATCCTTCACTACCCTCGTATGCTACCCCAAGCCAAAGGAAATTGCCTCCTCACCACCTAATCTGTGGAGGGCTATGTGTAAGGTGCTGGTGTAAGTAAGGCCATTGTTTCATGAGAGTCATGCATGTGTTGTTAAGTGTTCTACTTAGGCTCATCAAGATGACATGTGAACATAGCCTAGTGGACTCAAAGAATTAAGTCACCATTGGACCTGAAAAGTCTTAACCCCAAATCCTATTAAGTTCCTCTTAGAATTAGGTAGATTAAGGTCTTAACCAAGCTCCATTTTCCAATTTAATTCCACACTAATTTAAATGTCAACTATGATTCAAAAGAATATAAAAATATATACAAAAGTTCTTTTTATGCAATTTTTTTGAAATCATGCAAAATTTTTGAAAATGTTTGAATGCATGGATGCGGAATTTTTGCAAACTATTTACACACATTTAGACAAAGGTTTGTGCAAACTTTTATTTTTCAAAAATTTTCAAAGATTTTATATTGTATACATGATTTTTATACAAAAATATTTACAATCATTTACAATAAAAACATTTTTACAAAAATTTCTACAAAAATATTTTTTATAGATAGCTATGTATGTGCAAGAAAGAATTTTATGTACATGAAATTTTTTTAAATTTTTATGATTTTTGATAAGTGGTTTTTAGCCATTTTATTTATTAATGCCATCATTCAAAGTACAAGTTATGGCTAAAGTATATATGTAATATATACGACACCCCTATACTTAGCTCGAACGATGTCCTCAGAGTGATCAAAGAGCGATGAAGAAGACATAACCCATGCTTAGTATTGGGAAGTGAAAAGAAGGGCTATACTACAACGACGAATAAAGAATATATTGAATAGAAGTCAGTGACCCCCCTATACTTAGGATCAAATAATCCTAAGTATAGAAGACTGTACATAAGGGGAAACCGAGGGTTAGAATATACTAGGTCTACCTCCCCTATACTTAGGGTAAAATATTCCTAAGTATAGGCAGCAAAATAGAGGTAAAAAGAATCAAACGAATACTCAACAATCTGACACCACCTATACGTAGGGTAAAATACGCCCGAAGTATAGCATAATCACAAGATGCAAATGGGGTGTTAGATAAAAGAATACTATGATATGGACATCTGGATCTATAGAAGGAGGAAGATAGTGATAATCAGGCATGAGATGCAACTGATGTGAGTCAAAGATCACATCTCATGCAAAATGAATCGGGATGATGCCAACGATCCGTGGATCGTGATCTGGATATGGTTTTAGGTGTTGACCATTGACGCGAAAGGTGGACTCAGATGACATCTCAGATATGCCAATACTACCATTGTCATGCACCTTTCGGACCAGGTATGGTCCCTTCCACTTACTCTGCGATTTCTCTGGAAATAATCTAAGATTGGCATCAAACAACCATAGTCTCTGATTTGACTCAAATTTCTTATGGTTGATATGAGAATCATGCCATTCCTTTAATCTCTCCTTATATTATAGGTTGATTGAAAAGGTTGTATCTCTAAGCTCCTCCAGGGCTACCAATTTAGCCTTTCTTTGATCTCCTATACTCTCTGGATCCAACAATATCTCAGTGACAGCCCATAGTGACTTATGCTTAATATCAACAGGTAAATGGCATGGCTTGCCATAAATGAGACGAAAGGGAGATTAACCCAAAGGAGTATTGAAGGAAGTCATATACGCCCACAAGGACGAGTCCAAAAGCTGTGACCAATCCTTTCACTCTGGGCAGACTACCTTCTGCAATATCGTCTTGATCTCCCTGATCGATACTTCAACAAGACCATTGGTCTGAGGATGATATGGAGTGGCAACTCGATGGTCTATGTTGAACTCGTTAGCAAGGGCCTTTACCTTATCGTTGAGAAAGTAAGACCCCCGTCAAATATCGAAACTCTAGGCACCTCGAACCATGAAATGATATTCTTCCTCAAAAATCTGCAAACAGTCTTAGCATCTACGGTTCGGGCGGGTATGGCCTCAAACCAACGACTCACATAGTCAATAGCCAATTTAATGTACTCGAATCCATAACTCTTAGGGAATGGACACATGAAATCAATGCCCCATGCGTCAAATACCTCACAGAAGTGAATGGGATGCATCAACATCATCTCATACTATCCACAAGTACCCATCATCTGACAATCAGTACACCTCTTCATGAATTCATCAGAATCCTTGACGAGGGTAGGTCACCATATGTCGGATTGGAGCACTTTCTGTGATGTTCTCCTCCGAGAATGATGTTTTTTTGCCTCAAGCTTGTGGCAGTAAGTGAGGACGATATGGTGCTCCTTTTGAGGAATGCACCGACACCAGACGTTGTCCCCTCCTTCATGATAAAGGATGTGATCCTCCTAATGGTAGGTCTTGGCCTTCGCAATCACAAGCAATTGTCTGGGCCAACCTTGTGGAAATTTCTTGGCAACAAGATAGTTCACAATGTCGGTGTACCATGGGAGAGAGGCGATAGAAAGGATCGCTTCATCTGGAAAGGTCTCTGTAATGGGATCAGTCTGCTCATATTCCTCAAGATTTTCCAAATGGGAGAGATGATCTGCCACCACATTTTTGACTCGAAGCTTATCCTTAATCTCAATATCAAACTCTTGGAGTAGAATGATCCATCTAGTCAGTCTCGCTTTGACATCCTTCTTTGCTATGAGGCACCTCATGGCGGTATGATCAGTAAAGATAGTCACTTTGGATCCAAGAATATATGATCTGAATTTGTCCAAGGCAAAAACTACGGCTAGCATCTCTTTCTCCTTGATTGTATAGTTCCATCGAACGACATCCAATGTACGACTAGTTTAGTGAATGGAAAATGGCACTCCATCCCTCCTCTATCCCAGCACGACCCCTACGACAAAATTGGAGGCATTTGTCATGATCTCGAATGGGAGAGACCAATCAAGCGGCTGAAGGACAGGAGCCTTAGCAACTAGGTTCTTGAGAATCTCAAAAGACGTGATACTTATCATCTACAATGAACTAAATATCTTTCATTGGCAGATCAGTCAATGGTTGGGCAATACTACTGAAGTCATGAATGAAATGTTGGTAGAAATCGACATGCCTTAGAAAAGATTGTAACTGCCACAAATTGGATGGTGGATTGAGTTTTCTGATGGTATACACCTTAGCCGGATCAACGTCAATGCCCCTATTGGAGATGATATGACCAAGCACCCTCTCCTAAGTCACCATGAAGTGACTCTACTCCCAAGCCAAGACAAGATGGACCTCTATGCAACGCTGAAGCACACGATCTAGGCAGTCAAGATAAACATCAAACCCATCATCGTAGACTGAGAAATCGTCCATGAAGACCTCTAAATAGTCACCCACCATGTCCAAGAATATGGACAACATGCACCTTCGGAATGTCATCACGACGTTACATAGACCAAAGGCATACGTCTGAAAGCATAAATCCCAAACGGACAGGTGAATGCCGTTTTATCCTGGTCCTCAAACGCTATGGTCATCTGATTATAACCAGAGTATCCATCAAATAAATATTAGTGACTATTCCCAACTAGCCTCTTTATAATCTGATAAATAAAAGGCAATAGGAAATGATCCTTCTTGGAGGCTTGATTCAATCGTTTGTAGTCCACACAAACCCTCCAAGAAGTGGGTATCTGGTAGCTATCTCCTCTCCAGACTCACTCACAACTATAGTAATGCCCATCTTCTTGGGCACCACATGCAACGGACTAACCCACTTGGATTTGGAGATGGGGTAGATAAAATTTATGCTCCTCCATTTCGATATTTTCTTCATAACCACCTCTCGAAGGTTCAGGTTCAATCGTCGCTGGAACTCATGAGATGGCTTAGCGTCCTCTTCGAGATAGATATGGTGTGAGCACAAGGCTTGACTTATCCCTTGGAGATTAGCTACACTCCATCCTATAGCCTTGCAGTTTCTTTCAATAACCTCCATCAAATGAGATTCTTTCTCTCCAATCAAATCTGCTGAGATAATGACTGCGTACAAATCTAGCTCACCCGCAAGGAACCTATACTTCAGCGACTGGGGCTTTAGTTCTGGACAACTGGGAGCTAGCAAATCTGGCCTCTGAAAGTTCTGAGTGAAGGCAACCAGATCTGAATGTGAGAACTCTCACTGACTGTGCTCGAAGCTGGCTCAATGTCCACCCTAGTTGTTGGCCCTGTAGGAATCAGACAAGGTAACAACTCATCAAATTCGACCCAATCGATGTCTGAATCCGAGGGATCTGAATCATAAGAATAGGAACAAATTCTGTCTCGCCATGTTAAATGTGATCGTCAGCCTCAAAAGTGTCCTCGACTAAGAGTGTGCTCTTTGAACTCTCCTCCATTGGAAATTGTGAATCACTGGTATCTTAAGGTGAAAGAAGAACTCGTGAAATGGGATCGGACCAAACAGCTTCATCATCTGTGATCAAAAAGCTGCACTCCTAATGGATGTCTTGCTCTGCCTCTATTGTCTGCTCTGCATTGCTGAACTGCTCTGAGCAAGCTGAATTTCACACTCTAGTCTCATTAATCATTTCTATTTGTATATTCTCATCCTTGATGCAAAAATACACCTTCCCACTATCATGGTCTGATATCGCCTTAGATGTGGCCAAGAATGGACGTCCTAGAATGATGGGGGTGTCGATCATAGACTCATGGATCTCCATGTCCAACACAACGAAGTCCACAAGGAATTTCATGCCCTAAATTGTGATGACCATGTCCTTCATCAACCTCCTCGTCCTCTTGACAAATCTATCAACAAACTGAAGGATTGTCCTACTCTGTCAAAGAGGGCCAAACTCGAATAGGTTGATTAAGGTTGTCAGAAGGAGGTTGATGGAAGATCCACTGTCTAATAGATTACGATCGAATCTCTGCCCATGAATGTGGTATCTGACATAGGAAGGTTCTGCATTTGGCCTCTTGGCTAGCAGACGGTTCTGAATGGCGAAGCATGTGGCACATGTCAACACATGGATCTCTGCATTGTGGTTCCTTTTCTTCCTACAAATGGTGGTCTTCTCTCTCAAGTTCTTTTGGAAGAGACGGATGTGCTCAAGTGCCTCTTGTAGAGTCATCTGAATGTGGAATCTATCTATCAATTGTTGGTTGAACTCTAACTGCTGATCTTTTTTTGGATTTTCTTTTCATTCCCCTTTGCCAAGCAGAGTGCTTAAGGAAAGGGGATGATTGGGCCCTCCTCAGATAGAGGGCGAGGAAGAGGTTCCTTTTTATTGAGAGGGAATAGAATCCATACAAGTATCACCAAGCATCACATATGGACTCAAAGAAAAAGAAACCTTTCCTTTATTAATTTTTTTGTTCTTTTTCAAATAGTCCTGAGATACATAAACATGTTGAGACATAACTAGAATAGAAGTGGTGGCATCAGTACCACCCACAACATCAGACTTCGCGGCATCAACACCTTGCTCTGGCTCAGCATCTGGAAAGATGGTGGCATCATTACCCCTGTTGTGTCTGGAGAAGCGATGACCTCAGTACTATCGGCTGGATCAACGTCCTTGATGGCGTCAGCACCACCGTCATCAACATCATCATTAGCAGCATCAGCATCACTATCGTCCTCGTCTGACGCTCGTGGATCATCATGGTATCATCGCTCAGACGAAGCGTAGTCGACTAGCATCATGTCGCTCCTGAATGTGACAAAATCAGCATCAAATATGTATGAATAAATATCATCCAATGAGTTACTAGGAGTGGTGGTGTTTGTGAATTGTACCTGCTCAGATTTCCTTTTGAGGTTGTTAGGGTTGGGCTCGATCAGAGTGGGTATGGTGACCTTGCCCTTTATTATCTCCCTCATCTCCTGGAAAAACATGTCCATCTCCCGTCTAAAGGATGTCTGTTGGTCTGCGAGTAGGTGGGCTAGATCATCAAGGGTTGGGTTTTCATAGGCTGGCCCATGAGAACCAAACAGGTTGCCTCGCTGAAAGTGAGGCTACTACTGGAACTGGTGACGCTCGTGGATCATCATGGTGTCGTTGCTCAGATGAAGCGTAGTCGGCTGGCATCCTGTCGCTCCTGAATGTGACAAAATCAGCATCAAATATGTATGAAGAAATATCATCCAATGAGTTACTAGGAGTGGTGGTGTCTGTGAATTATACCTACTCAGATTTCCTTTTGAGGTTGTTAGGGTTGGGCTCGATCTGAGCGGGTATGGTGACCTTGCCCTTTATTATCTCCCTCATCTCCTGGAAAAACATGTCCATCCTGTCTAAAGGATGTCTGTTGGTCTGCGAGTAGGTGGGCTAGATCATCAAGGGTTGGGTTTTCATAGGCTGGCCCATGAGAACCAGACAGGTTGCCTCGCTGAAAGTGAGGCTGCTGCTGGAACTGGTGAGGGGGAGACTGAGAATACTGCTGCTAAGGTTGCTGCTGGTGCTGCCTCCACTGGTGTCACTGCTGGTAGGGACGAGGATCCGACCAATAGTATTGTTTTGGCTGGTGGGAGAAATAGGGTTGTTGTTGTTGGCTGAACTATCCACCCTGAGATGGAGGCTGCTATTGGGATTAGGTACATCTGGTCGATCACATGAATCCTGGGTTGGTGTCGGTCATACCTAATCTCGTTGACTTCCATCAATGGCTCATGCTCGTATGGAGACAGGGGAAGAACTGCAGTGGCTGCTCCTGTTGGTACATCACCATCTGAGTATCTTGAGATGGTGGTGGCTGGGAGTACTGGTGTTGCAGCTGTTGGACCAGCTCCACCTTGATGTGGTGAACCTACTGGTACTGGGCGGAGTGCTGGGATGAATTGTTGCTACTAGGATCATCTCGTGACCTGAGATGGGGCTGAGAAGCTGTCTTTGCCTCCTGGAGACACATGATCTGGGTCTTTAGGTCACTCAGGGTCTGTGCCAGCTGATATATCTGTGTGATGCACTAGCACTGCTTCTTCTCAATGATCTCGATGCCGTCACGCTTCTCGCTTATGATGTCCATGTCTACAGTCGATGACTCTGCCTATGTTGTGGCTATTGGAGAAATAGATGGACTCGTATCAACCCGTATTATCCTCTGATAGGACATGGCCTGGGGTAGGGGCTTCCCCTGAGTGTAAAGCCTGGTCTGGGACATCACTATATAGTTTTCGGCCATCTCTTCGTAGATAGCCCAGAACTGGTCTTCATCCTTGGCGAAATAGGAGCCCCCACAAGAAGCATTGACTAGCCCCTGCAGCTCTGGTGTCAACCCACAAAAGAAGCTCTGGACAAGATTGGACTTGGATATGTTGTGATGTAGACATTGGTCAATGAGCTCACGGAATCGATCCCACACCTCATGGAGCTGTTTGTTGGGGATTATGGAGAAGTTGTTGATTAGAGCTCGCGTTGCGTTTGTACAGCTGAGTGGATAGTACGTGTTCAAGTACTCAGTCTGGAGCTGCTCCCATGAAGTAATGTATCTCCCCAAATGTTTCAGCAATATGCTGCTTTGTCGACCAGGGAGAATGGGAATGCCATCATCTTGATGGTGTCCTCATCCACGAATCGGTCCTGGACAGTATTGTAGATCATCTCAAACTCCTGTAGGTGAAGATATGGCTCCTTGGTGGCTAGCCCATGAAATTTGGGCAAAAGCTGAATGGTCTGGGGGCCGAGCTTGAAGTCGCCCAGAATTATTGGAAGCTGAATTTAACAGTGTGTGAGGGTTGCACCAGAGTTGTGAAACTCCCTCATCGGCCTGCCTAGTTTGGGTAGATCATGCGTGTCTTCTCGCTGACCTCCTGCTCCTCCTCCAACTACGAGAATGTCCTCACCAGCTGGTCTGTGCTTCTCTCCTCTCTTGGCTCGCATCTGTTGTAACTCCTTACGGACCTTTGCCATAAATGCTCCTTTATCTTGGATCTGTCACTGCATCGTCTCAAGGGAGTCTAACATGGTGTTGTTGATGGCGCCCTGATCTAGAACATATGTCGAACTTCGTGACTGTCCATCTGTGCGTCTATCATTGCTGGCCATCTCTCGGGTCTATGCAAAGGTAAAAGACCCAAACTCAGGTGTCATCAAATGAACGAATAGTTGTGCTGGTCTCTGATCGGGCACCTCAGGATTAGAAGAAAGGTGGTCGAGGGGGAATAGGGTCTGGGCTCCCCGAAACCTCCCTAGATGAGTGGGTCAGAGTGCTCGAGAGTGGTGCTACCATAGGCAGCCTAAGGGACCTCCAGGCCATCATCTTGATCTGGAGATAGTATGGATGGGATCTGGAAACAAATGAGATCAGCAGTCAAACGTCGATTTCACCTACTCAAAATGAGAGCCGATGACCGTGAAGGTTCGGTCTTTTATCTTGTCAATTTTATTTAGGTGATAATTCGGCCTTGTAGAGAAATTAAGCGAGCTGTTAGGAACCTGATGCTCTCAAGAGACTGGCCCAATCTCAATGTGGACCATTGATGAATACCCATTCATCACTCTTTATTCTTATATTTTAGCTACAAAAACCTTTGCAAATACATGTAGATAGGTGTAAATACAAATAATTAGCAAAAAGCATGCATTATATAAAAAACTAATAATTAGCATGTTTTTGTGCTAAAATAAAAGAATAAAGAGACAAAAGAAAAAAAGGGAAATATTTAGAATAAATATTGAGCGACCTAATCCCAAGGGAGGGCTCAGCATGAGCCTGACCGCATAAAAACCCAAGTAGAGAGAGATAAGGAAGCTCATATGTGTATATACCTGTAAATAAATAAATAAAAATATTTTCCTCTAGAAATAAAAATGGATTATATTTATTTGTAAATATTTGTAAAGATAAAATCAAATAAAAATATAAAAAAAATAAAAAGAAAAAGAAAATTAAAAATCCCTTCACCATTGTATAAAAGCCATGTACATAGATCCCTTTATTTACTTATTTACCCTTATAAATAAATAAATAAAAATCCAATAAAATGTGTACATACTCCACATTCCATAATGTAATTAAATAAAAGAAAAATCAAAAATAAAAATAAAATAAAAAGAAATAAAATAAAAATCAAAACCTATATTGTAAATATACCATGCATATGTATGTACATATCTATTTATTTCACCTATGTATATAAATAATAAAAATAAAATAAAAATATCTTTTTATTCCTTATTTTATGATATAAATAAATAAAATATAAAATGGGAATAAAATTGTATAAAAATAACAAATTTAAAATCAAAATTAAAATTCCTATATTGTATATATACCTATGTATAGTACTATATTGTAAATACACTATTTTTATTTTGAAAAATTAATTAAAAATCACTAAAAAATAGAAAAAATAAAAAAAAATATTTCATGTTTTGACTTTTTAATAAATTGGCCATTTACTATTTTAAAATGATTTTATAAATCTTTTACACGTGGCTGACTTTCAATGGTCCACGGGGGTTGTTGACCGCCCGGTCAACTCCCCCTGTAGACCACTTCCCTTGCGTATCTGGTGGATGACCCGATTTCTCCATTTATTCCCCACCTGATCCGACAACCAATTACTTTAACACCGGGCCCCGATTAATCTTTGACCATCCCTGATTCTCGCCCGGGGTGGGTTTGATGGATCCGAGGCACGAGCGACTCACCCGACCTTCACCTTCCCGGATCCCTAGCCATATAAAGTTTCGTCACCGGCGACCTATTCTTCCATCTTTGGATCTCCCCCTCGACGCCTGTGACCTCCTCTGGAGTGCCTGAGTGACAGTCGCGTTCTCCGGAGTAGCAGCGAGGCCCGGGAAGCCGGGAGCCACTGATCCGGTGGTTTTCACCGCCGTGCACCGCCGCGAGCGCGCCCAGCCTCGGGGAGACGACGCCCCCTTGCAGGCAATGACCCAAGAGCTCCCCGAGCTCCAGCACAGTCGGCAGCACCCGCCAGGTAGCCTCCTTAGCCTTTGATTAGCTTAGCTTTAAGTCTTTAGATTTCGGTACCCGTAGCTCCGCCACCTCCGCCTGTCGTTTCCGGTCACCCATTCGATATTCCGACCACGCCACCACCTTCGCCCGACCTCTCTCCACCTTCTCCACCCAGCCATTCCTCCTGTCTCGCCTCGGAGCAGGACCTCCACCCTCCTCTGTCGTCGCCTCGCCGGAGGTGTCGCCCCGACGCACCTACTTAGTCATTTCACCCCTAACTTGGTCGAGGCAATTTGCCCTCGACCAAGGAGCTGTTCTGTGCGTTTTGCAGGTCGAGAGGGGCCCATCTGAGGGTCCAAGCATTTAGGCGCAGAAGCTCAACTCCTCCGCCGTCGTCGGGCCACTCCGGTGGTTGCCGGCCTCATCGGAGGCATCCACGAGCTGCGGATCACGGAGACGAAGCCTTTGCACATCTCAGCAGCAGCAGAGGAGGACCCCAGCGCACGCGCGAGGCCGGCAAAACTCGCCGCGACCTGTTCTTGAAGAGTCTTCCTCTGTCGTCCGATCGTGCCCACTCGCCCAGATTTGATCAGAGCCATCCACTTGCGAGGAGCCTTCACCGTCTGATCTTTAGGCGATTTGATCAGGATCGCCCATCTAGCGAAGAGGAGCCCTCGTTCCACAGTCGTCGATCACTCCACGTGGCATCCTCCTCGCCGTTGATCCAGACGAAGGATTCAACCACTGCCTTCCACCGTCAGATCTGATATGTGGCAGATTCTCAACCGTCCGATCTGAGCAGGGCTTCCTCAAAGAGGCGTCAGCGACTCACAACCGTCCGATCACGCACGTGGCGCATCTCAGCCCTCGGATCTTAAATAAGGGGTAAATATCACTTAGGCCCCCTCTTGTTTTGTCTTTACTATTGAGTCCTGTAAATATTTTAGACAGTTTACTTTAGTTTGGTACATTTGCATTTGGGACCTTATAGTTTCTGGTATTTGCATTTATGCCACTGTCCACGTGGAACTTTATTGGGTTATTTGCATATATAGACCTATAGTTTCAGGGTGTTTCTGAATGAATTTATGTTTCCAAGATTTGCAAATATGCCCCTGTGAATGGTTTTATTGTGCATGTGCGTTATATAGTTGGTAATTTACACTGAAGCCCCTGGACTTTTAGTACGTGTTACTAATTAGTCCAGGAACTTAATTTTTCTTGCAAATAGGTCCCTAAGTGCCTCAGGTCACGCGCTTTGCACGTGGATCCTTGGGAATTTTGCACCGGACCCCCTGGAACTTTCACTATTTGCGTTTAGGTCCCTACGCACTTTGTGTTGGTTTTGATTTTTAATAAAATAGCAAATCAACTCTAAATCCAATGAAAATTGGATACATGTCTCCTGCCATAGTGTAAACTTTTTTGGAATTTTTGGAGACATTTTTGTTTTGTTTTGATATTTTTAAAAATTCAAAAACATCCATTTTCTTTACTGTCTGATTCGAAAAATCACAAAAAAATATTAAAACTTATCTAAAAATTACAAAAAATTAGCTACTGTTTGTTTTGGCTTGCTTGACTTTCTAGCCAATTTTGGATATTTTTCAGTATATAAAACTCATAAAAATTGAAAAACACTAAAAATCTTATAAAAATTCTAATAATTATCTAAAAATCCAAAAACAATAATTAAGGTGCCCAAATTTTCCTTGTTTCTTTCTCTATACAGGAAAATTACCTCCAGGCTTATTGGGCCACTTTTAGATATTTTATCTAGGTCCCTCAAGCTCTGCTGGACAGTACCATCCTTTTTGCGCATTGTTTCATTTTTAGAAAATCATATAAAAATCAGAAAAATCCCAAAAATTCACTAAAAACAGTAAAAAACATAAAATACACAAAAACATTTTTTTTCTGGAATTTTTGCTTGATTTTTGATACATTAAATAATTGCTTGAACTTGGTTATTTCCTTTACTTCTTTATTCTCCTTATTAATTAAAAATCCAAAAAAATTTAAAAACACTTAAAAATCCACCAAAAACACTTGTCTTGTATTTTATTTCATTTCTTGACTACTTCGTAGGCCGCAAGGCCATCAAGTGCTCCTTGTGTTCGACCCTGGTCGCTATGCCAGGTTAAAATAATAGCAAGACCGCTACTGATTTTGATTTGATTTTATCTTATATTGGTGGTCTCTTTTTCTTGATTGGCACACCCGCGCTATTGAGGTCGCAACGACCACTTGAGACATACCTGATTACCTCGCTTGCTCGGATTTTCGTGTCATCAGAATGGCGCCGTTACCGGGGAGCACGACTTAGTAGTCGTTTTTCCGCGGTTTTCTTTTCGCGGCTTTCTGTACATATTCTTGTATATACATTTGACCTGTTTATACATTTATCTGGTCTGACCACTCTTGTTTGATTTCTTGCGAGGGCTCGAGGACCGAGGCGGCTTTCTTCGGAAGCCGAGCAACCGCGGGAACCGGAGGCGTCTCTTTTCTTTACAGAGCCGCAGGAGAGCGCGGGGAGCGAGTAGGAGTGCGGGAGCCGCGGGATAGCCGCGAGATTAGTGTAGAGTAGATTAGTTTTATTTCCCGCATATTTGAACTGTTGTAATAATACAGGTACACTCGGACAGCAAGACTTGGACTTTCGGGGTCTGTTTCGCCGAGCACCGGTGTGCTCGGGGGACCCCTTTAGTTAGTTCGGTTTTTACGCAGTTTTTACGCGGTTTCCCCTTATTGCCTTTTACGATTTTACACGGTTTTTATCGAGCCCCTAGCCTTAGGAATTTCTGATTGATTATGCCGTACTCAGTAGGATCCACACACCTAATAGACTGCTCGTACCCATAGATCATTAATTGGACCTACTAATAAATCATTAATAAAAATAGCTGAGTCGCTTTCCTGAGAGCCTACGCGCTGCGAGCCTTCCCCGTCAAGCGCTACTCCTGAACTCGACCTATCGAGAAGAGGAGGGGTGGGTCTAGATCGGACTCTTTGGATCGAGGGCGAGTGACCAGCTAGACGGTGCTTTCGAGTAGAAGTTGCCTGCTTAGGACTCGATTTTCCGTTGCACCATATAGGTAGTTTTATTTCTGTCTTTAAATTCTGCGCGGATCATCTTGCATGTAGACTGCTGGAGACAGGTACACATTTCTATCTCTGCATGCATCATTGATTTATCACGCATCGGCTTTTTCGTCTTCTCCCTCCTGTTTTTGACTTAATAATCAGGAGAATCGAAAAATTCGTTAGGTGTTTTTGCTTGAATTAAAAATATCTAAAAAAGAAAAACAATAAAATCAGGACTGCTAATAATACTTGACCTAAAAGACACTTCACTTAAAATCTATCTTGGGGAGAGCAACCCCCTCCTTGTTTGGTTTGGATGAGCGAGAGAGTGACCCGCACATTAGGATAGAGCCTCCGATCTTTCTTGACTGATTACCGGCTTTCAGTACGGGACAGTCGGTTGAGAAATATCTGGATATCTATTTACCTCACGTAATCGCTCTGATAGACTGAATGATCACCTAAAATAAAATCGACAAGATAATTGACCGATCCCTTTCGGTCTTCAGCTTTGTATGCGTAGGTGAATTGGGGGTTTGCTTGTTCATCTTGTGTGATTGCCAGATCCCTTCGATCTTTCCCCATCTTCCTCCATCTGTTTCCCACCCTCCCTTCCCTTCACTCTTCTTCTCCTTTACCCCTGGATGATGGACCTCCCCCACTTCGAGCTGACTCTTGCGGCTTGTTCTTCGCTATCTGACCATCAGTCCAATCCACCTTCCAGGGAGGTCGGATCTCCGACCAACCTCCCGCTCCCTCCCTCCCTTTCATCTCACTACTATGGGCATGCTGTGCTAGACGTCCGAGGATTCCAGATAGAGCAGATGCTAGACCCGGACGATGCTATTGCTGAGTTGAAAGCGCACTCCGTTGGTGACCAGAGAGAGCAGTGGAGATGAGCAGACATATCCTATTCCATAAGGATGGAGGAGCATATAGCACAGGGAGCTGAGTCAGCTTCTACATTACGTCCATTGTCTTGGAGTTGGATTACATTCAGCGACTGCCAACATTTTCAGGAGAGGCGCACGAGGAGCCGTATCTTCATCTGTCCGCATTCGAGGAGTTTTGTTGAGCACAGAGATATTCAGATATCACTGCAGAGGAGCTGATGACGAGGACCTTCCCATTCACACTTCACGACAGAGCCATGAGATGGCACCGCCGATTGGGGAGGACATTCGAAACGTGGGGAGAGCTACGCCGAGAGTTTCTACAGAGATACTTCCCTCCACCTACAACAGATTTCATGCGGTCTTTGATCACCGATTTCTCAGTAGACCCCCAGGAGCCATTGCACGAGGCATGGCCGAGGTTTCTTGACCTCTTGAGGAGATTTCCAGATCACGGACTTCCACTGACAGACTTGATTGACATCTCCATGCGGGGGATGACCGCAGAATAGATAGCACTGGTGATTACCACATGTGGCGGTTCACACCGCAGTTCGGACATTCACTTACTGGACACCATCTCGAGTTTACTTTCACAGAAATCTTCTTCACGTGATGCCGTAGTCAGGACAACACATGTGGACGATGCTGTACCAGTGAGGTGTGTTACTTTACATGATGAGTCAGCTTCTACACACCAGCCCGACGACTTGGAGCAGACAGCACCACTGACAGAGGAGATGACTGCGATAGCAGAGGTTCGGACCCAGAGTTTTCTCGAGTTCCCGTTGTTGTTACAGCTGGAGTTCGAGGCAGCGCCAGAGTTTCCAGTCCACAAGTCTTGGATATCAAATCTTCTGATATACCAGGAACCGGAGGAGCCCCCTCTACTACAGCCGTTGTCTCAGACACTTCAGATTCCAGTCCCAGAGGACTCAGCCTCCTTTCTGCAGAGATACTTCTTGGATACAGATACCTACCAGGACTCAACCCAGCAGCCACAGCTCGATGAGGGACACCATTTTGAGAGTACAGACACAGAGAGCCCCATCTTCGAGCTTTTTGTCCTCCACTTTGTTGAGACAGATACACTTGCTGAGGACCAGTTGGCAGCCAGGATAGCCGCAGAGCGAGGATCAGCCGCAGACACTTTGCCGGCTTCCGTGGTGTGGACTAGTACCTTCTCCTGCTTCCAGATTGCCGAGAGCTACACTTCTGATGATGATGCAGCCTGGTGCACCGAGTGGATACTTGATAGCAGTGCAAATGCCCATCTAGATCCTGATCCTCTTCTTCTCATTTTTGATCATGCATCTCTCCCCGAGGGTTATCTGCGGGAGGATGTCACATTCGATGAGTACTCGGTTTCACCTTCTGAGAGTGTTTTCGATCTGGCAGAGCATGAAACCGAGTCTTTAGATCATTCTGATTCTGAGTCTTCTCACCTCGACGACCCTCGCGAGGATGAGCCCATTCTGGAGATATTCGATGATCTGTCTGATCTGTTTCTATTTCATGCATCGGATATCAGTCTTCTTATAGAGTCTCCTGATCTTGATTGCACATATCTATTTGAGACACTGATTGACGTGGAGGATTCTATTACTGATCCATCCTTCTCCACGTTCGATTTATTCGGCTCCACACTTTCACTCCAGTCAAACCTAGAGCCGACGATTTCTTTTGTGCTACCGGATCTCGATCACTTATTTACATATTATTCGCCGGTAGCAGACACCCGCCTGATTGTATACCTGGGTGTCCTCCTTTACACTGTTGAGTTCGTCGCTGTTCTCATACCGAGACTGCGACGACAGTACGGCATTCGACATACCGATGCCGTCCTGAACCTTGATACTGCATTATCCTAGCCTTTGCGCCCAGCTAGGGGCGTAAAATCTAGCGCTTGTTGAGAGGCACCTCAACATTGTACTCTTTTGTATATATGTGTTTGGTCTTAGTTTGATCTTTCTATCTTTCGTTCTTGTTTTCACCACAGGTCTCACCTAGGATTATCTTTGCTATACTTAGGATATTCCTCATCCTAAGTATAGGGGGGTGGAAACACTGGGTTGTTCATTCATTCTGTTTCATCATTTCCGTTGTGTTGCCTATACTTAAGGTGCTACACCTTAAGTATAGGGGGAGTGATGCCCCTCCACCTTGCATATATGTGTCGATTTTCTTCATTCTGCCCCTGTTTTGCTGCCTATACTTAGGGATATTTTACCCTAAGTATAGGGGGCAGACTCTGTACATTCTTCACTCGGATTTCCCTTCATGTACAGCTTGCTATACTTAGGATTATTTAATCCTAAGTATAGGGGGAAACCACCGAGTTCTCCTCATTCTATTCATTCATTCATCTCTGTATCTAGCCATTCCTTTTCACTTCCCTGTTACTAAGCACGAGTTATGTCTTCTTCATTTCTCTTGATCACTCTGAGGACATCGTTCGAGCTAAGTATAGGGGGGGTGTGTATATATTTCATATATACTTTAGCCATAACTCGTACTTTGTGTGAGTGTGTTAATAAATAAAATGGCTAAAAAACCTTAAAAATCACAAATATTTTCTTATAAAAATTATGTATATAGTACAAAATTTTTCCAAAATGCTTTGAAAATCAAAAGTTTGCAAAAATCTTGTGTAAATTTGTGTAGATACTTTTGCAAAACTTGCACTTCATGCATTCATCTATTCATGATTTCAAAACATTTTTCAAAAATTTTGCACGATTGTAAATATGTGTAAATAGCATCTTTGTATATATGTATATAATTTTCCTGGATGATAGTTGACATTTAAACTAAGCCTGGAATTAAATTGGGAAATGGAGCTTGATTAAGATCTTAATCCACCTAATTCTAAGAGGAACCTTATAGGGATTAGGGTTAAGGCTTTTCAGGTCCATAAGGACTTAAGTCTTTGAGTCCACTAGGATATGAGCATATGTCATCTTGATGAGCCTAAGTAGAACACTTAACAACACACGCATGACTCTTAGAGACAATGGCTTGACTTGCACCAGCACTTTACACATGGCTCTCCACGGATGAGGTGGTGAGGAGGCAGTTTCCTTTGGCTTGGGGTAGCATATGAGGGTAGTACTTCTAGGCGGAACCTCTCTTCTTCTTCTAGTGAAGGAAGTGCGTCTCAACTTGGTCTAGTGGTGATGAAGGCTAAAGACAGAAGCCGTGGGTTGCAATAAAGCTTCAAAAGAGGGATAGTCTACTGGCTCAAGAGGAAAATTTCATGTATATATGCTGCACCATGTAGATATGTTGTACAGATGCACTTGAAAAAAATGCAAAAAGAACTCCAAAAAAAGTGGTGGGTCGGATTGAAAATTTAATAACCCCACCGGAGTGTATATAGTCAAATAAAGCAAAAGCTTATGGTATCCATGTTACATCTCATGAAGCTTGCAGCGGGAGACTTAGCTACACTGGCTGAGCTCCCAAAAGTCTATACCTCTTATTCCCCCTCTTCTTGAGCCGGTTGCACTTGAACTTAGAAGGGAATACCCCGCTTCTCGAGGAAAGAGTTGCTAGACCGAGGCATTAGAGTTACGAGGTTAGGGGAGGTTGTTTCTTTGTTACTTCTGAGGTGGGGAGCTACATATCACTTACACTGCATGGAAAGATTCATGGTCATTAGAGTTTGTGTATGTAGACTTGTTCTGATCTGGTTTATTGAGGAGTCTTGTCCATAGATTGGTGGAACTTAGAGGTTGTTGAGTTTTAAGCTTAAGTCTAAATAAGATTCCTACACATTAATAATCCAAAGATCTGATCGAGCTCCATATTTCAATTTAATGAAGGCAAGTTTAATAATCAGCCTTAATCCATGTATATTCTCCTCTTTTTCTTTTTCTCGCTTTCTTTTTCACTTCTTTTTCAAATAAGTGTTTGCTAAGGGACTAGCAAAGTTAATTATAGGGGGGTGATGAATACCCATTCATCACTCTTTATTCTTATATTTTAGCTACAAAAACCTTTGCAAATACATGTAGATAGGTGTAAATACAAATAATTAGCAAAAAGCATGTATTATGTAAAAAAACTAATAATTAGCATGTTTTTGTGCTAAAATAAAAGAATAAAGAGACAAAAGAAAAAGAGGGAAATATTTAGAATAAATATTGAGCGACCTAATCCCAAGGGAGGGCTCAGCATGAGCCTGACCGCATAAAAACCCAAGTAGAGAGAGATAAGGAAGCTCATATGTGTATATACCTGTAAATAAATAAATAAAAATATTTTCCTCTAGAAATAAAAATGGATTATATTTATTTGTAAATATTTGTAAAGATAAAATCAAAATAAAAAATATAAAAAAAATAAAAAGAAAATTAAAAATCCCTTCACCATTGTATAAAAGCCATGTACATAGATCCCTTTATTTACTTATTTACCCTTATAAATAAATAAATAAAAATCCAATAAAATGTGTACGTACTCCACATTCCATAATGTAATTAAATAAAAGAAAAATCAAAAATAAAAATAAAATAAAAAGAAATAAAATAAAAATCAAAACCTATATTGTAAATATACCATGCATATGTATGTACATATCTATTTATTTCACCTATGTATATAAATAAGAAAAATAAAATAAAAATATCTTTTTATTCCTTATTTTATGATATAAATAAATAAAATATAAAATGGGAATAAAATTGTATAAAAATAACAAATTAAAAATCAAAATTAAAATTCCTATATTGTATATATACCTATGTATAGTACTATATTGTAAATACACTATTTTTATTTTGAAAAATTAATTAAAAATCATTAAAAAATAGAAAAAATTAAACACAAAAATATTTCATGTTTTGACTTTTTAATAAATCGGCCATTTACTATTTTTAAATGATTTTATAAATCTTTTACACGTGGTTGACTTTCAATGGTCCACGGGGGTTGTTGACCGCCCGGTCAACTCCCCCCTGTGGACCACTTCCCTTGCGGATCTGGTGGATGTCCTGATTTCTCCATTTATTCCCCACCTGATCCTACAACCAATTACTTTAACCCCGGGCCCCGATTAATCTTTGACCATCCCTGATTCTCGCCCGGGGTGGGTTTGATGGATCCGAGGCACGAGCGACTCACCCGACCTTCACCTTCCCGGATCCCTAGCCATATAAAGTTTCGTCACCGGCGACCTATTCTTCCATCTTTGGATCTCCCCCTCGACGCCTGTGACCTCCTCTGGAGTGCCTGAGTGACAACGCGTTCTCCGGAGTAGCAGCGAGGCCCGGGAAGCCGGGAGCCACTGATCCGGTGGTTTTCACCGTCGTGCGCCGCCGCGAGCGTGCCCAGCCTCGGGGAGACGACGCCCCCTTGCAGGCAATGACCCCGGAGCTCCCCGAGCTCCAGCACAGTCGGCAGCACCCGCCAGGTAGCCTCCTTAGCCTTTAGATTAGCTTAGCTTTAAGTTTTTAGATTTCGGTACCCGTAGCTCTGCCACCTCCGCCTGTCGTTTCCGATCACCCATTCGATATTCCGACCACGCCACCACCTTCGCCCGACCTCTCTCCACCTTCTCCACCCAGCCATTCCTCCTGTCTCGCCTCGGAGCAGGACCTCCACCCTCCTCCGCCGTCGCCTCGCCGGAGGGTGTCGCCCCGACGCACCCACTTAGTCATTTCACCCCCTAACTTGGTCGAGGCAATTTGCCCTCGACCAAGGAGCTGTTCTATGCGTTTTGCAGGTCGAGAGGGGCCCATCTGAGGGTCCAAGCATTTAGGCGCAGAAGCTCAACTCCTCCGCCGTCGTCGGGCCACTCCGGTGGCTGCCGAACTCATCGGAGGCATCCAGGAGCTGCAGATCACGGAGATGAAGCCTTTGCACATCTCAGCAGCAGCAGAGGAGGACCCCAGCGCACGCACGAGGCCGGCGAAACTCGCCGGCGACCTGTTCTTGAAGAGTCTTCCTCTGCCATCCGATCGTGCCCACTCGCCCAGATTTGATCAGAGCCATCCACTTGCGAGGAGCCTTCACCGTCTGATCTTTAGGCGATTTGATCTGGATCGCCCATCTAGCGAAGATGAGCCCTCGTTCCACAGTCGTCGATCACTCCACGTGGCATCCTCCTCACTGTTGATCCATACGAAGGATTCAGCCACTGCCTTCCACCGTCAGATCTGATACGTGACAGATTCTCAACCGTCCGATCTGAGCAGGGCTTCCTCAAAGAGGCGTCAGCGACTCACAACCGTCCGATCACGCACGTGGCGCCATCTCAGCCCTCGGATCTTAAATAAGGGGTAAATATCACTTAGGCCCCCTCTTGTTTTGTCTTTACTATTGAGTCCTGTAAATATTTTAGACAGTTTACTTTAGTTTGGTACATTTGCATTTGGGACCTTATAGTTTCTGGTATTTGCATTTATGCCCCTGTTTACTTGGACCACGTGCCTCGTCACGTGAACTTTATTGGGTTATTTGCATATATAGACCTATAGTTTCAGGGTGTTTCTGAATGAATTTATGTTTCCAAGATTTGCAAATATGCCCCTGTGAATGGTTTTATTGTGCATGTGCGTTATATAGTGGGCAATTTACACTGAAGCCTCTGGACTTTTATACGTGTTACTAATTAGTCCCAGGAACTTAATTTTTCTTGCAAATAGGTCCCTGAGTGCCTCAGGTCATGCGCTTTGCACGTGGATCCCTGGGAATTTTGCACCGGACCCCCTGGAACTTTCACTATTTGCGTTTAGGTCCCTGTGCACTATGTGTTGGTTTTGATTTTTAATAAAATAGCAAATCAACTCCAAATCCAATGAAATTGGACACAAGGCTCCTGCCATAGTGTAAAATTTTCTGGAATTTTCGGAGACATTTTTGTTTTGTTTTGATATGTTTAAAAATTCAAAAACATCCATTTTCTTTACTGTCTGATTTGAAAAATCACAAAAATATTAAAACTTATCTAAAAATTACAAAAAATAGCTACTGTTTGTCTTGGCTTGTTTGATTTTCTAGCCAACTTTGGCTATTTTTCAGTATATAAAACTCATAATAATTGAAAAACACTAAAAATTTTATAAAAATTCTAATAATTAATCTAAAAATCCAAAAATAATAATTAAGGTGCCCAAATTTTCCTTGTTTCTTTCTCTATACAGGAAAATTACCTCCAGGCTTAATGGGGACTTTTAGATATTTTATCTAGGTCCCTCAAGCTCTGCTGGACTGTACCATCCTTTTTGTGCATTGTTTCATTTTTAGAAAATCATACAAAAATCAGAAAATCCCAAAAATTCACTAAAAACAGTAAAAAAACATAAAATACACAAAAACATTTTTTTCTGGAATTTTTGCTTGATTTTTGATACATTAAATAATTGCTTGAACTTGGTTATTTCCTTTCTTCTTTATTCTCCTTATTAATTAAAAATCCAAAAAAATTAAAAACAATTAAAAATCCACCAAAAACACTTGTCTTGTATTTTATTTCATTTCTTGACTACTTCGTAGGCCGCAAGGCCATCACGTGCTCCTTGTGTTCGACCCTGGTCGCTATACCAGGGTAAAATAATAGCAAGACCGCTACTGATTTTGATTTGATTTTATCTTATATTGGTGGTCTCTTTTTCTTGATTGGCACACCCGAGCTATTGAGGTCGCAAAGACCACTTGAGACATACCTGATCACCTCGCTTGCTCGGATTTTCGTGTCATCAACCATTTACTGGCTACCTGATCAAATCGCTCTGCAAAGTATGTTACGGCCTGCTTTACCGGATTCTGAAGAGATCCTGACTTGAGAATGACTAACCCCAAGATGTCTAACGATAGTTCAGTTGTGGCTCTAGCCTAGTGTGTGTCACTCTCTCGTGCACGTAAAATAAACAAGGATGGGATGGCTCTCCTAAAACAGATTTTTAAATGAAGTGTCTTTTAAGATCAAGTTTGTTTAAGTAGTCCCAATTTTTATTACTTTCACTTTTTTAGGTATTTTTCAATAATCAAACAACGCCTAACGAATTTCTCGATTTCATGTGTTATTTAAGTTCAAAAATAGGAGGAGGAAGTCAAAAAATCCGATGCGCGATCAAACATTATGATGCATGCAAAGTCAGAAATGTGTCCTGTCGCTAGCACTCTACATGCAAGGTGATCCACGCATAAATTTAAAAACTAAATTTAAACTAATCTTTATGATGCATGAAGAAATGGCCTTAGACGAGCAACTTGTAATGATAGCCAAGAATGGTATCCAGCTAACTAGATCAAGTCCGGAGTCCGATCTTGGGAACCACTCAGTGCCTGCCAAAATGGGTCCTGCTAGCATTGTATGTAGTTCCTTTAACTTTTTGTGTTATGAATTATTGAGAAGGTCCAATTATGAACTATAGGTGCAAGAAATATCTAAGGGATTGGGCCTTAATTAATTACGTAGAAATCAAGAAAAAGCCTAAGTCTAAGGGTCAAATTATTCTGGAATCAAATAGAAATAAAAGGCAAGAAAGTAAAACCGGTGGAAACCGCGATGAGGTCTCCCGTGCACACCGGTGCTCGGCGAAACAAACCCTGATAAGCAAAGTGTCCAGAAAGTCTAAAGGTCCTGTATTATTACAACAAGAATAATAATGTGCTGGAAATAAACTAAACTAAGCTACTCTATCTAATATAACTAATTCCCTCTTGTCCTCCTACTCTTCCTTGGGTGCGGTTACTCCAACTGAAAGCCGCAACATCCTTGGGTAGTCCCTCGCATAAACATTAAAGCAGAACAATGTCAGAAAAATAGTTATATAAGATAGAGATGAAAATATACAAAAATATGAAAAGACTACTAAGTTGTGCTCCCCGACAACGACACCATTCTAATGAGAGGCCGAGCGACAAGGGTTAGCGAATGAAATAAACAGAGGGTCATTGCGACCTGGATCACAAGGCCTAAGCTCAATAAGAAAAATCAACACCACACAAATCAGACAATCAAAGCAGAAAATCAATGCCAGCGGTCTCTGCTATTTATTTAACCTGGTATAACGACTAGGGTGGAACTCAAGGAGCATGGAAATGTACGAAGTAGTCGAAATCGGATAAATAAAATAATATTTTTATTTATTTTTAGTTTTATAATTTTTTTATTATCAAATTAATGAAATGGGGAAATAAGCAAACAAGCACAAACGAAACTTTTTCACTTTTTATAAAGACTAAAAATTCTCAAAAATCAAGAATAAAAATATATTTATATTTTTCAAATATTCAGATAATATTGATTATTTTCTGATTTTTTTATAATTTTTATATGATTTTATGAAAATTAAGAAAAGGTAAGAAGGAAAATAGTGTACATCCAGGATTAAAAAGTAAATTTAAAATACTAAAAGTGCCCTAATATCCTGGTTGTGGTTCTTATGAAAAAGTAGACAAAAATATCTAATAATAGAAACTGGAATCCTATTTTTGATTTTTTAGAATTTTTAATTATTTTTATAATATTTTTTGAGAGTTTTTAGATTTTTAAGATTTCTATAAGGGACATGTTACTTTTATTTTATCAAAAATACACATTTATATCAATATAGGTGATATGTACAATACTAAGTGAGCCATATCTCTCTCTACTTATTTTACTTGATAATTAGGTCAAGACTTGACCTTCTCTTAGGGTTCGGGTCACTCTATATTTATTTTAAATACCTTCTTCCTTCTTTTCCTTTATTCTTTTATTTTTGCACAAATACAAGCTAATTATGCAATATTAACAGATGCATGCAATTAGCTATGTTATTGTATTTACACCTATTTACATGCTGATTTGCCAAGATAAATAGCTAAAATAAAAGAATAAAGAGTGAGAATCAGGGATTCATCACCACCTCGAGCAACATCCAATGCCACCTCCCAGTTCCTACCCACCAAGAAGAAAGATTCAAGAGCACCATTAGTAAAATGCACAATTGGTGAATTGACCTTCGAGTGCACATTGTTGATAATGGTGCCTCAATTAACCTCCTTCCTACTATTATTTTGGAGCACTTTGACTTAGAGAAACTGAAACCTATCTCGATGATTCTACAAATGGCTGACCATTCTCTGAAGAGACCAAAAGGACTACTTGAGGATGTCATAGTCACGATTCAAGGGCACCAATTCCCAGTAGATTTTGTTGTGATGGACATGGACCAAGCCAATACACTAAGTGAAACACCCATCATACTTGGACGACCGTTCTTAGCCACTGTTGAGGCACACTTTGATTTTGAAGATGAAAATATCAATGGCAAGATCATCGTTGTTGATGTTATCATTCCCACATCCATTGATTCTGAGACTGAAGACTATGGTTGGATAGAGAATTGTGATGTACTTGACATACAAAATGATTTTGGCGCTATCCATCTTTCAAAAGACCCTCTAGAGGTTAGTCTGAATACCTATCGCTCCACTTATAAGGATATAATATTGCTACATACAATCTGAACTCTGCACTCAAAGCTCCACCATGCCCTCTTACTGGTTGTGAAATTTTTAAGTTAGATGAAGCTTGGGACACACTAAACACGGAACTTGCATTGACTTCATCCATGATCATGCCCACGATTGAGCCACCATTTAAGACTATTTCATCGATAAATACATCAGAAGAAACTGCCTCTCTTACCCTACCGACCCCCATCGTCAAAGTGAAACCCTTACCGTAAGATATGAAGTATGCTTTCCTCGATGATGCACACACTCTCCCGGTCATCATTAATGCCAACCTAGATCACACTCAGGAAAGCAAACTTATGGAAGTTTTGGCTACTGGATGGAAAATAATTGATTTGAAAGGAATAATCCTGACATTCTGTACACACCACATATACTTGGAAAATGACAGTAAATCCTCTCGAGAAATGCAAAGATGATTAAATACTAGTCTACGAGAGGTTGTGAAGAATGAAATATACGAGTGGTCGAGTACTGACATCATTTATCCAATAGCTGATAGTCCTTGGCCAGGTCATCCCCAAGAAAGTTGGATTAACAATTGTAAAAAATGAAAAAGGAGAGGACATACCTACTCGAGTAGCAACATATTGGAGAGTATGTATCGATTATGGAAAACTCAATAAGGCTACATGAAAAGACCACTTTCCACTATCATTCATTCACCAAATCATCGAGAGATTAGCCGGAAAAAATTCTTTTGCATTTTAAAAGGATATTCTGGATATAACCAAGTAGCCATAACACCGGAGGATCGAGATAAACGACCTTCACCTGTCCTTTTGGGACTTATGTATTTCGATGCATGTCATTTGGATTATGTAATGCCCTATCAACTTTTCAAAGGTGTATGATGGGAATTTTTGTTGTTATGATCGGTGATTTCATGGAAGTATTTATGGATTATTTTCAATTTTTGGAGACTCCTTTGAGGAAAAACCTTGATTTTTGGATAAAGTCCTACAAAAAATGTGTTGAAGTAAATTTAATAATATCTTGGGAAATTCATATTTCATGGTAAGTCAAGGGATTGTGTTGGGGCACATTGTATCAAAAAAAGGATGGAAGTGGATCCTTCAAAAATCGAGACCATCACCCACCTGGGCCTGCATATTAATACAAAAGGAGTTCGATCTTTTTAGGTCACATCGGTTTCTATCGATGATTTATCAAGGATTTCTCAAATTTTGCTCATCCACTCACCAGATTACTTGAGAAGGACCAAGATTTTACATTTACCGAGGAAGCATTCGAGTCTTTCACTCTTCCGAGAAAAATCATCACTGAGGCACTCATAGTACAGTCCCCTGATTGGATCCTTGAATTTGAAATCATGTGTGATGCTTCTGATTATGCTGTTGAGGTAGTTTTGGGACAAATGAAGGATGGAAAGCCCTATGACATCCACTATGCCAACAAGACCCTTGATGACGCCCAAAGGAATTATACTGTGACTGAGAAAGAATTGTTGGTTGTTGTGTTTTCACTAGAAAAATTTCGATCTTACATCATAGGGTTCCACATCATAATTTACAAAGACCACTCTGCTATGAAATACCTCTTCACAAAGAAAGAAGCCAAGCTTAGACTCATTAGATGGGTATTATTGCTGTAATAATTAGATTTGGAAATTCAAGACAAAGTTGGAGAAAACAATATCGTATCCGATCACCTGTCAAGGCTTCCTTCGTCACCTTCACCAATCAATAACATGGTCCAAATTTCTGATAATTTCCCAGATGAGAATATATTGTCTGTCTCTCAACTCCCTTGGCATGCATATATCATAATTACCTCGCCACTTCTACATTATCTCACGACTGGTCGAGACACAAGAAAGACAAAACCAAAGCTTGAGCCCGATACTATCACTGGGATCACCCTCTACTATTCAAAGAGGGCATTGATTTGATATGGAGACGTTGTATCCCTGAATCTGAAGTCTCTAGTGTCCTATATCACTGCTGTGTTGGACATGCGAGCCCACGGTGGGCCATTATGCAATAAATGTTATTGCACATATCATTCCCTGATCTAAAATGAAGAGTAAATAATTTGCATAAAAGGTCCCTTGGTACAATTAGGGTTATGTACCATGGCTATCTTAATAATCATACAGTTGTTGATTCAATAATTGAATCATATAGGTTGGTGCTTGGATGAATATCTTAAGGGTTAGATTGAGGACTCATCAAGCATCGTCAAATGATTCTTTAGAGATGATCTCCATCCTGAGTAGGAGATGGCAATCTCACATAGGTTGATATTTGACCGACCTCTTTATGCAGGTCCTCTACATAGGAATAGAGATTCGGAGGTGTCAGATTAGTTAGGTCAAAGAGTTGACTTAACGAGATCGAGATAACCAAAGTCCTATATCGTATGCTGTCACGATACAGGCATGCATCCTCTGACCGGAGACAGATGTGCTACTATATGTCTAAGTATGTACATTTGGTAGATCAATAGGTTGATGACCTAACCAAGGTCTATACACCGGCGCGTTGGAGTACATATAAGGGCATATGAGTAATATGATATCTTAAAGGGATCATACAGGTTCACTACTGAACCAGAAGATATGAGCTCACTCGTGAGATATTGGGAAGAATCAAATTCCATGCACGATCATCTCGCTTTGGAAGCATGACTGGATTTGTAGGTTTGATATATATTTGTGGAAAGTATATGATTAATATCTAGGTACGATGTACGCTTTTGGAAAGTATATGATCGATACCAACTCCCACTGATCAAATGAGAAACTTATTGATAAAAACCCTGAAGTAGACAGTGTGAAGTTGATCTAATACTTTGGATTTATTCTGAGTCTTCCAATATGCAGGATGTACAGGTTTTGGGAATGTCTGAGGGTGATGTGATCATTAATGATTGCATAACAATGACGCTTCCATTCCTAGAGAGTGATGCAACAGGTTTGGATTTAGTGACTCCTCTCAGTAGAGAAGCAATCTGATCTTGGTCCAAATGTTGGACATTGATCTGAATGTGATTCAGATGCAATGAGAAGATTAGATTTGCAGTCTTGATTTAATCAAGCATCTATGGGAGGCCCGAGATCTGGATTTGAGATGTGATCTCAATATCCAAGTCACTATACGTGGAACAATACAATCGCCATGTCCTTATCTCCAAGTATCCACGGAGAAAGCGCATTATCCTTGAAAGAGTTCATGGATAATTTCATTGTTGATATAGTATCTAACCATCGAGAAAATGGGTAATTAAATGTGATTTAATTATCATGGATAATATGAACTTGATTCATATTATAAGGAGAGTTATCTGAGATAATTAAATGTGACTTAATTGTCAAAGATGTGAATAATGTGAATGTGATTCATATTATTTTGGTACATGAGAATAGAGATCCAAGATAATTAAATACGATTTAATTATCATGGATATGAATTATATGGATAGCACTATCCATATTAATCATATATATATTATAAATGTGATTTATAATATATTAGAGAGAGTATATTGTGTTTTATATTTGTTAATTAATTATTGATGTGAATTAGATTCACATTGGATGATTAATTAAAATATAATTACATTTTGTTTTGGGATGCGAATGTGATTCACATTTTTTTCAATGGCATGATTGCAATATTTCATAGAATAATTATGAATTATTTTTGTGAAATAATTTACAACAATTGTTGTTGTAAATCCTGGAGATATCATGAGATAATGTATATCATGAGATATGAGATATCATGAGATAATGAGATCTCATGAGATGTTGTAATCGTCCCCCCTTTTTAGGGGATATGATTTATCTCCTCATTATCTCTAAGGATAATTGAATGATTTAATTTGAATTTAAACATATTGATTTATCAAAATATATTAAATTAAATTAATTGTTGTTGTGTTTTTACAACAAGATCATAGCTATTAAAAGAAACACAAATCAATCTCAACCATTGATTGTGTGTTGTACATGGATTGGGATCCATGGACTCCCAAAACCCTATATAAGAAGAGACATCCATTGCTCTTCAAAAGATATATAATGAAATGAATGCTCTCTCTCTCTCTCTCTCTCTTTCTCATATGCCAATCCTCTCTCTCTCTCTCTTATAATGGTCATCCACCATGGATCCATTGTGAGAGTCGTCATCGACGCAGCATCGTCATTATGTTGCTAGATCATCTACTTGTGGATCTCCATCTCCTTCGGTGCATCTTGCTCGTAAAGAAGATGTTGGATCTCGTGTGACGAGATCAGGAGATCCGCCGCTTGGATCATCAACATGGATTGCGAGGAGCATGCGATTCATCCCCGCGCTAGCAAGCGTCTCCTCTGTTGGATCGGACTTGAGACAGGAGATCTCTTGGTTTAGAGACTTTATCACAACCACGTTTCAAGAGGTAATCCTATTACTTGTTTGTGTTTAGACGAAACGATCCGAGAAGCATTCTTGGATCACGTGGTTTCGTCACATAGAAAATTTTAATTTCCGTTCCATCGAGCAACTGTGCGACTAGTCGCTTCCGATCGCATTCGTTGCGATCATCATGCTTACGTGATGCACTTAAGGATTTTTCCCATATCCTTCTAAGTGGTATCAGAACCAGGTTGTTGAAGGTTTTGGATTAGATCCATGAACCTACGAAGATTTGGGCTCGTTTAGGTTCGTGAAGATTTTAGCATTTCAATTTTGCAGCACTGTCTTGTGATATAATTTAGGCCACGTTTAAAATGTTTGAGTTTGCGTAATTAGTGAAATAGTAGGATTTGAGTTTGTGTAATTTGGATTATGTTTTCTCACGATATGATCGTTTTATTGAATATATATCCACTGTTTCGGGGATGGTGATTAGTGACGTAATTAAAGAGTTAATTACGAGTCATAAACACCTAAAAATGAATAAATATCAATTAAGTTCTGTTCTAAATGAAATTGGAGAACAAAATAAATTTAGTTTGCATTAATTGGATTTAAAGTGATTGAGTTATGTTGATTTTAGTGAGTAGGGGTCACTGTTGGTAATTAACAAACTTGATCATGAACCTTGTGATTGTCATTCAAATAAATTAAGAGAAATTAATTGTTAATTTTCTGAAATGATTATTGATAAATATTTGTGAAATATTTAAATATGATAATTATTTCCTTGAATGAAATTGTATTAACCAAAATGATAAGATAGTTGATCTTGATCACAATCGGTTAAGATGAAATTTCCAACAAACATTGTTTTCATGAAAACTCTAGTTTATCCTACAATAGTTGTAGGACAACTTTTACATGAAAAACCTTGTTGCTTGAATAGGATTGGGGATTAGTTTAGCAAATCTCCTTATAATATTATCAAAATGGTTTTGATGAATATTATATAGTATAACTTGGTTGAAAAATCGATGAACAACTCAAGTACAAAGTGATTGACTCGACATTCTTTTTTCCCGAGGCAGATATGATGCCTAGTCGGGGATCGTTGGGGTAGTAGGTTACACCGTGTGTGGTCTGTCCCACTCCCGTCGGTACTGGCCATGACAATGGGTAGGGAACGATGATGCTTGAGAGATCATAATGTATTTTCTAATTATTAAAATTCGAATAATATGTATTTGAGATAATACCGTAATTCAAGTAACAATTAAGAATGTTTGTTGGATATTAATTGGATCATTAATTTAATATGATTAGATTAATTGGAATCCAATTAAAACTAAAACACTCTATTTTGAATAGAGATGTTATTTTCCTTGGAAGAATTAATCGTAATGAATATGATTCATAATGATTAATTAGAATTTGAATATGATATGGAGGATCACATAAGTGACATCCATGGTCTCCCATCAAGGAGAAGGGTTCCATCGCCAGATATTGTATGTAGGAAATGCATGTCCGAAGTGACAGCTCCTGCATACAATCCATTTGGATCGCGCTCTTCGCTTCTCGAAAGAGTAAGGCCGTATACGTAGTGACCCCAATATCGAGTCCTCATATTATTGGGGCGATATTGGATTGCTTATAACGAGTATTAAGCCTGTTGACGGTTGGTTCAATTGATGACGAGTCAACATCACCTTAGGGGTGGTGGGCCCAGGTGTTAAAGACGATTTGGAAGACAAAAGTTGGACTTGCAAGGCAGAATGTGTTCCCGCTTCTTTTTATCCGAGTTACAGGTTCTCATATTATTGGGATGTAACAAAGATATGGATGGAGATCCCAGATCTTGCTGAGATATAATGGTAAGTATATCTCTTACATTGAAAGTGATTATGAGAATGAACTTTCATTATTGACAAGGCAAGACAACTTTGATTTAAAAAATTCTAAATCAAAGTAGAATATATATATATAAATATATACACTTATGCAAATTTCTTATTTCATATAATCCTTCATTAAATCCGCTCAATGTTATACACAATAATAACCAGTAAAATATCATGGATTGGACTCATGATCCAGATATTGTACTTGCAGTTGGACACATAATGTATGTGGTTGCAATGTGCAAGTTTCCTCATAGTAATGTGGAATGACAATTAAATAGACAATAGATCTACAACCCTAGGGTTTGTATGTCTCTATAGTCTTGATATCATCAAATGTACTTTGGAAGTGACATGTCGATGATGATCGTAATTGTCAATTAATCCTTATAAAACCCTAAGAAGATGTTCTGGCATACATATATGCTCTCTACATTTTAATCATGAATGACATGGTTCACTGCATCATGCAGAATGGTAGCTCTACAAGATATGATGTATTCAAAAAGTTTGAATACCTACCTGAACCAATGTTTTAAGAGTTTAGATGGATGTAGATACGATGAATGTCATCATTCTACTGTCTATACTCTGGTCATTCATGAAGCTTCATAATATTCATATTGTATGAATATAATGTAGCATGTATAAATGTTGAAATGCTCTTACATTGAATTCTTTTGAATTTAACATAAGAGATCCTTAGTCTTAAGCAATGGTTGTTTATACATAAAGGGAGCACAGTGGAAGCATGGGCCAGACCCAAGATGAGAAGGATAGTCAAGGAGTTGACCGTACTTCTATGACTTCCATATGACATCCAAAGAGTTGGATGAATGCCAATACTGCAATAAATTGGTGTGTTGATAGTATGACTATCAAGTCTATCTAGAATCCTTAGAGAAAGACTCGAATAGAGCACCAGAATAATCTACATAAATCATTGATATTGACTTGCTTATTGAATAAGATAAAGTCTTATAATTGTATCTCAATCTTCTAACAACACTTGCAATAGGTTACATATGTTTTAGAAGACTGAAAAATTTGATCGTAAGGTTTATAGTTATCCACATGGATATTGATGCAATTGTTGCAACAATCTCTGTTGGATTGATAGACTTCTTAATTTCAGTGGGAGAGCCTTAGTCTTAGAGAATGTCTCTATGACCTAGATATTAGAATACACTCATCGTTTGTTTCTAAATGTTGGAAATAAACATGAATTCTGAGATAGAATTATCATAAAAGGTTATGATGGATATATTTCATATAGTAATCTAACATCTCGTATACTCCACAAAATTAGAAAATTAATGAATGTTTCATTAAGATTTCTAAAACTGAAAATTAAACCTTTAAAAGATCAATATGAGGAGGAAGATCATTTGACAATGATCTGGCATCAAGTTTTGGACATATGTCTGTTGATGAGATCAATGGACTAGCAAGATATGAAACTTTAGAATGACTAAAATTTCAAATCTTACATACGTGTGAATATAGTATTCAAAGTAAAATGTCCAATACACCCTACTCTGAGAATGGTGTTGGATGTTGAGGTATTCAAGATCTCATACATATTAAAGTATGTGGATCATCTATATCATAATAAACATTATGGATATGTGATATCTATTGACGAGTATGTATGATATGAGATTTCTTCTCTTCACCTAAGAAAACTTTGAAATGTTCAAAGATTTCATAATTTTGGTTTAGAACCAAATTTTGAAGAATGATGAAATGAATTTGATCTAACCTAGGTAGCTTTTACCTATTATATAAATTCAAAGAATGCTTTATGAAGACATGAATATCATTTCTATCTCAATCCTCCTAACACACCTAAACTCAATAGAGTTGTAGGGAGATACAATTGGATCATGTGTGACATGATTTCATCAATGATGAATTTTTAGCATAATTACCTGTTAGTTTCCAGGTATATATGTAGTAGAGACTACACTATATATCCTAAATAATATTTCATGCAAGTAAGCTGGAATCGAGCACTATAGAGTGATACTTCATTTGGAAAATAAAGGATGGTATTGGATACCTACTTTATAACCCTGAGATTCTTAAAAGATCTTATCTCTGAGAATGTGATTCTTAGAGGATGACTCTCTTGAGAATCAAGATGAAAATGAAGTAAAGGTCATTTAATCTTGAGATGATAATGAAGCTCCTGAAATCGGGAACTAAAAGGACAATCAAAGATGAAACACTAATACCTCTTCGAATGAGTTTGAGGATGTATTCCATGTGTCAGTTAAGTCTGACAATGATCAGACTTCATGTGATGAAGCTCCTGAGGATCATGACATGGAAAGATGGATTTTAGCAATACAGTCTAAAGTAGACTTCATATACAAGTGTTGTATATGGACCCTCGAGGATCCACCTATAAGGGTAAGACCCGTTAAGGTGTAAATGGATCTTCAAGAGAAAGGGAACCTAATGAGAATGTAGAGACCTTTAAAGCACGGTTTGTAGCCACGAGCTACACAGTGAAGAGAAGACATCACTTGCGATGAGACTTTCTCTTCAGTAACCATGCTTAAACCCATTGGATTATTGCTAACTGTAGCACACAACTTGGCTTTGACACCTTCGAGATGGAAGTCAAGATTGCATTCCTCTATAAATACCTTTCCAAGGATATTCACATGAAGTAGCCCCAAGGCTTCATGGTTGAGGAAAGCAAGATGTGCAAGCTAAACAAATCCATCTATGGACTCAAATAAGCTTCTTTAAGTTGGACCATAAGATTTGATGAAATTATAAATGTTATGATTTCAGATAGAATCTTGATGAACCATATGCAGCTTAGTGGGAGTGCCTTTGTGTTCATCGTGCTAAATGTAGATAATATCCTAATCATTTTAAAATGATATAAGGATGACAATAAGTGTTTTATAGACTGGCTATTCCATATCTTGAAATATGATTTCAAGGATACCTCTTAGATCTTAATTTTGAAGTTGTTCAGAAGCAAAGAGAAGAGGGTATTGGGATTGTCGCATTTGTAGTACACCTTGGACATATTCCATTCTTGAAAATTCCAAGAAAGGCTTCCTTCCCTTAAGATTTGGTACTGACCTATTGATGAATACCCATTCATCACTGTTTATTCTTATATTTTAGCTACAAAAACCTTTGCAAATGCATGTATATTCATGTAAATACAAATAATTATCAAAAGCATGCATTGTATAAAGTTTAATAATTAGCATGTTTTTGTGCAAAAATAAAAGAATAAAGAGTAAAAAGAAAAAGAGGGAAATATTTAGAATAAATATTGAGCAACCTAATCCCAAGAGAGGGCTCAGCATGGGCCTGACCGCATAAAAGCCAAAGTAGAGGGAGAAAGGGACTCATGTGTGTAGATATTTATGTAAATAAAATAAAAATATTTTCCTCCCAAAAATAGATTAAAAGAGGTACGTAAATATTTGTATATATTTATAAATATAAAAACAAGATAAAAATAGAAAAACTAAAAAGAAAACAAAAACATCACTCATGTACATAGTCACCTTGTATATAGTCCATTCATCTTTATTTAGCCTTATAAATAAATAAAATTAATTTCCAAAAATTCTATAAATATTCTATATGATATGATATAAATAAATAAAATAAATTAAAACAAAAACAAAATAAAAAGAACAAAATTAAAAATCAAAAATATTATTGTAAATATACCATGTATATAAATGTACATATGTATTTATTTCACCTATGTATATAAATAATAAAAATAAAATAAAAATATCTTTTTATTCCTTATTTTATGATATAAATAAATAAAATATGAAGTGGGAATAAAAATTGTATAAAAATAACAAATTAAAAATCAAAATTAAAAACCCCATGTTGTATATATACCTATATATAACCCTACTATGTAAATACCTTATTTTTACTTTGAAAAATTAATTAAAAATAACTAAAAAATAGAAAACATTAAAACAAAAATATTTCATGTTTTGAGTTTTAATTAAATAAGCCATTTGCTATTTTTATTCTAATTTCCAAATAATTTCCAGGTGGCAGCTACCCATTGGTCCAGGGGATTGTTGACCGCCCGGTCAACTGCCTCCCCTCCCAGGACCACTTCCCACGGGTTTTGACACCCAACCCGATTTCTCGATTTTTCCGTGTCCAAACCCGATCATCATCCCCCTAAACCCTGGGTCCGTTTTGATCACGTCACATCCGACACCCTCGCCGGGGTATCCGCCTCGAGATCCGCACTCCAGAATGCCCTACCCGACCTCTTCCAGCCGGACCTACACCCATACTTAAGCTCGAGCTCCGCCACCTTCATTCCCATCTTTGGCTTGTCGTTTCCCCCTTCCAGTGACCTCCACCTTCATCGCGAGAGTGACAGCTTGCCCCGGAGGTGTTGCAGCGAGGCTGAGGGCCCTCAGAACACTGATCCGGCGAGTCTCCACCACCGTGCTCCGCCCAGAATAGGAGCTCGAGCCTCGGACGTCGGCGCTCCTTGAGGCGAGGACCCAGAGCTTCGCAAGCTCAGCCACAGTCGATTCATCCACCCAGGTAGACCCGTTTCCTTTTGCTTTTCTCTAATTTCTCATTTCCCCCAATTCGCCGCTCCGCCGACCACCATAGATTCCGATCACGTCCGACCATCATTCGACCATCGAGCTACGTCATAGCCTTCGCCTTCTCCCCACGCACGTTCTGCATCCCTCCATCCAACCCAGCTCGCACAGGAGCTGGGGTTCGAGCTCCTCCATCCACACCCTCGCCGGAGCTCGCCCATACCGACCCCCCGACCACCTTCACCTCACCTAACCGGGTCGAGGCAGTTTGCCCTCGACCCGTGAGTCTTCTGGACCCATTTTGTAGGTACATCGAGGGCCATCTGAGGTCCTTTGACTCAGGTCCAGCAGCTACGCCTCCGCCAACCTCGCCGTATCTCTCCAGAGCTCGGTTGGGTCATCGGAGGGTACCACTCGACGCGGAGGCGCCTGACGATTCTTCCCCGATCACTAGAGCCCCGCGAGGAGGCTCAGAGCGAACGTACTGGGCCGGCGAAGTTCGCCGGCCACCTATTCTTCGAAGACCTCCGACAGCCGTCCGATCGCCTTCAACCTCCAGTTCTCATCTCGACCGCCCATCTGAGGAGGTTCCGCCTCCGTCAGATCCAGGGAGAGGCGATCTGGACCGCCCGATGCGCAAGGCTTAGCCACCAATACCCTCACCCGTTCGATCCTCCACGTGGCGAAGCCCCAGCCGTCCGATCATCGCGAGGAGCCCAGCTTTGGAGCGCCACCCGCATCCTGACCGTTGATCCACCACGTGGCGCTCATCCATCGGCTCGACTTAATAAAGGGTAATTTACACTTAGGCCCTGTCTTTTATTCTATTTAGCGTTTAATCTTGTAAATATTTAGTGTAGTTCTTTAGTTTCTGGAACAATTGCATAGAGGACCCTGTACTTGATTTCTTTCGCATTTATGCCCTTGTGTATGGTGTAGCACGTGCTTCGACACGTGGTTTTCTGGGCTTTTTGCACTTTATACCTTGTAGTTCTAAGATGTTATGGATTGAATGAAAACTTTTGGATTATTGCATTTATACCCCTGTGCGTAATTTAATAGTGCATGTGCGTTTATTTTTGGGTTATTTGCAGACTAGCCCTTGGACTTTTGGTACATGTTACCAAATAGTCCTCGAAGCTTGTTTTCCTTACATTTAGGTCCCTGAGTGCCTCAGGCACGCGCCACGCGCGTGTTTTCCTGGGTATTTTGCACCGGACCCCCCAGGACTCTTGGTATTTGCACTAAGGTCCCTATGCACAGTAACAACTTTCTATTTTTGAATAAAATAACAAATCAACTCCAAATTAGATGAAAATTGGACATATGGCTCCTGCCATGATGTAAATTTTTTTATAAATTTTGGAGACATTTTAGACACTGTTTGGTATTTTAAAAATTCAAAAACATCAATTTTTGTTACTGTTAGACTTTAAAAATCATAAAAATTATTAAAACCTATTTAAAAATTACAAAAAAATTATCTACTGTTTGTTTTGGATTGCTTGATTTTCTAGCCAATTTTGGCTATTTTTCATTATCTAAAACACCACAAAATTGAAAACACTCAAAAACTCATAAAAATTCTAATAAATAATTTAAAAATCCAAAAATAATAATTGAGGTGCTCAAATTTTCCTTATTTTCTTCTCTATTCAGGAAAAATACCTCCAGGCTTATTGGGGACTTTTAGATATTTTATCTAAGTCCCTCAAGCTCGGCTGGACAGTACCTTCTTTTTCATTCACTGTTCTATTTTTAGAAAATTAAATAAATATCAGAAAAATCTCAAAAATTTACCAAAAACAGTAAAAAACATAAAACACCCAAAAATATTTTTATTGGAATTTTGACTAATTTTTGATACATTAAATAAATAGTTGAATTGCTTTCTGTACTTGTTTTCTTTAGTTTCTTAATTCATTAAAAATCCAAAAAAATATAAAAACCCTAAAAACCACCAAAAATACTCTTTTCTTCTCTTTCATTCTATTTTTGACTACTTCGTAGGCCGCGAGGCCATTTCGTGCTCCTTGTGTTCGACCCTGGTCGCTATACCAGGTTAAAATAATAGCAAGACCGCTATTGATTTTCGAGTTGATTTTTATATTGGTGGTCTATTTTTCTTGATTGATCGAGCCTGATTGCTTGGGTCGCAATGACCATTTAGCACCTTATACCCGAGTGGTCAGGTCGGTCATCAGAATGGCGCCGTTGCCGGGGAGCACGGCTTAGTAGTCAATTTTTTAGTTTTTCCGTGGTTTTCTTTTCGCGGCTTTTTGTATAGATTCCTGTAGATATATTTTTCTGACTTTTTTTACAATAATCTGGTCTGACACTTGTCTTCTTTCTTGCGAGGGCCCGAGGACCGCGGAGGAGACTTTCGAGGAGCCGACGCAACCACGGGATTCGGAGGCGGCTCCCTTCTGCACGGAGCCGCAGGAGAGAGCGAGAGAGGAGCTGAGTGAGAAAGGAGCTTAGATTAGTTTTATTTCCCGTATAATTTGAACTGTTGTAATAATACAGGTACTCAGAGACAGTTGGACTCTCGGGTCTGTTTCGCCGAGCATCGGTGTGCTCGGGGGACCCTTTAGACTAGTTTAGATTTTTCACATTTTTTTCGCGGTTTTAGCTTTTTAGCTGCCTTTTACGGTTTTCCGCGGTTTTTCTCGAGCCCCTAGACTTAGGATTTTCTGCTTGACTGTGCCGTAATTAGTAGGATCCCCACACTTAATTGCTTGCCTGTTCCTATAGAGCGATAATTGGACCTACTAATAATTCATTAATAAAAATAGCTGAGTCGCTTTCCTGAGAGCCTATGCGCCGCGAGCCTTCCCCGTCAAGCGCTACTCCTGAACTCGACCTGTCGAGAAGAGGAGGGGTGGGTCTAGACCGGACTCTTTGGATCGAGGGCGAGTGATCAGCTAGATGGTTCTGTCGAGTAGAAATTGTCTGTTTAGGACTCGGTTTTCACCGCTGCACCATATAGGTAGTTTCTTTTTAGTATTTAAATTCTGCGCGGATCATCTTGCATGTAGACTGCTGGAGTTAGGTACACATTTCTAGTTCTGCATGCATCATTGATTTATCGCGCATCGGCTTTTTCGTCTTCTCCCCCCTGTTTTTGATTTAATAATCAGGAGAACCGAAAAATTCGTTAGGCCTTTGTTTTTATTGAAAAATATTAAAAAGAAAAAAACCATAAAATTGGGACTGTTTAAGCTATTGATCCTAAAAGACACTTGACTGAAAAAAATTTGTCTTGGGGAGAGCAACCCCCTCATTGTTTGGTTTGGTTGCGCGAGAGAGTGACCCGTTCACTAGGTAGAGCCCTCCGGTGTTATTCCTGACTGATTACCGACTCTTCCGTGCGGGCTAGTCGGTTGGGGTAGCATCGGGAATCCCAACAGGTCACGTAAGCGCTCTGATAGATTGTTTGTTCACCTAATAAAATTTGACAAGATAATTTGACCGAGCCTTTACGGTCTTCAGCTTGTGTTGTGTTGGTGAACAGAGGGTTTGGTTGCCGATCATAGTTTATCCAGATCTCATCCGCCTTAATCGTCAGATCACGATGATGGGTAGACGCTCTCTCTGGCTGCACCGCTTTCGGGTACGTCTACCCGGTCATCTAGGTTGGCCCGCGAGAGCCGAGACCAGCTCTCCAAGCCCGAGTATGATTCCGCCCTGTTCCCCCTCGATCCCCTTTCTTTCGGTTCTGAGAGATATGAGCCAGATGAGAGATTAGCAGACTTGACAGCACCTGAGTTTGGCTCATTTAATTTTGCAGACGCCATGGCCGGCAGTTCCAAGGATCGCTCCCGAGGTCCACAGCCTGAGCACTTCGTATTGGACCAGGGCGCGATCAACTCCACCCTGATCGCTCCCTCGAGTTAGTGCAGCAGCAGCTGAGGGATCAGGGAGCATTCATGATGGACATGAGGAGAGAGATTGAGCATATGAGAGCCAACCGCGAGAACTGCAGAGGATCAGGAGGAGGACCCGACGATGCGGCAGCTGCCGCCGCAGCCGCAGCCGCAGCAGCAGCCGCAGCAGCAGGAGGAGCACCACCACCACTTAGATCGATGCGGGAGAACCACAATCCCGGGTTGAGACACACCGCTGGGTAGTACTTCCAGCCATCGTGGGGGACTTCAAGTTTCCCCCGAACACTTTGCAGCTCTTACCTCGGTTTCACGGTATGGCGACAGAGGAGTCTCATCTCCACCTGCAGGAGTATGAGATGATATGCAGTACTGTCCACGACCGTTAGGTGGACCAGGATACGATCTGGATGATCGCTTTTCCCTTTTCCCTAGCCGACAGAGCAGCCACCTGGCTGAAGCACTTGGGGAAGTTCGTTTACACCTGGGAGCAGCTCCGCACCGAGTACTTGAACAAGTACTATCCACTCGGGTGGACCAATGCAGCGAGAGCCCTCATCAGCAACTTCTCCATGCTCCCCAACGAGGTGAGGCATGGGAGAGGTATCATGAGCTGACTGACCGATGCCCGCACCATGATATTTCGAAGCCCAACCTTGTGCAGAGCTTCTTCAGCGGGCTGACACCAGAGCTCCAGGGCTTGGTGAATGCTTCTTGTGGCGGGTCTTACTTCGCCAAGGATCACGACCAGGTCTGGACCATCTACGAGGAGATGGCCGAGAACTACATGGTGATGTCCCAAACCAGGTTGTACACTCAGGGCAGACCCCAGCAGCAGCCTGGACCCGTGCAGTACCAGAGGATAGCACGGGTCGATGCCGATCCATCCAGTTCATCCGCAGTAGAAACAACACAGGCAGAGTCATCCGTTGCGGATATGGGTATCATCAGTGAGAAGTTAGATCGGATGGAGCTGATCGAGAAGAAGCAGTGCCAGGGCATCACTCAGATGGAGCAGATGGCACAGACTCTGAGCGACATGAAGACCCAGCTCATGTGTCTCCAGGAGGCACAGACGGCTCCACAGCCCCGTCTTCAGTCGCGAGGCGATACCGGCAGCAGCAGCAGCTTGTTCCAGCGCTCCAGCTCACACCAGCAGCCTAGACAGGTTCACCATGTACAGGAGGAGCCGTACCAGCAGCAGCAGCCCTCTTACCAGTCACCACCATCTCCAAACATGCAGATGGTGGTATACCAGCCGGATCAGCCTCTGGCAGTACTCCCGCCAGCCCAGTACGATGCAGAGCCGTTGATGGATGTCAACGGGATTTGGTATGACCGTCCTCAGCATGGGATCCGACGAGACCATCCCGGATTCAGGTGGGGGAGTGGAGGTACCCAGCCCCAGCAGCAGCCATCTGGCCAGGGAGGCCAGTACAGCCAGCAGAGGGATCACCAGCATCAGCAGCCCCCAGTTTACTAGTCACAGCAGCAGTCATCCTTCGTTCCTCGTCCCTATCAGCAGGGACAATCTTGGAGGCGAGAGCAGCCTCACCAGCCACACCAGCAGCATCACCCTCCTACCTACCCCTCTCAACAGCAGCAGCACCAGTTCCAGCAACCTCATTACCAGAGAGGCTACCCGTCGGGCTCTCATGGTCCACCATACGAGAGCCCCGCCTTAGACGACATAGCCCGCCTCCTCACGGACCAGCAGGCTACTTTCAGACGGGAGATGGACGAGTTCCGCCAGGAGATGCGGGACATCGTGAGAGGGAAGGCCGCCATCCCTTCCCAGATAGAGTTGAATCCCAACAGCCTGAAGCGGAAGTCTGAGCAGGTAGTTTACACTGAGTATGCCACTCCTAGTGATCCGTTTGATGATATGTCTTCAGATCTTTTTGATGCTGATTTTGTTACACTTAGGAGCGGTAGGGCACCAGCAGGCGGCGTCTCGTCTGAGCGACAGCATGAGGATACACCTAGAGCGCCAGATGAGGAGGAGGAGAGCGGTACTGAGGCCGCTCATGATGATGACGGTGGTACTGAGGCCACCAAGGATGCTGATTCCACAGGCAGTACTGAGGCCGCCACTTCACCAGTTCGAGGAGGTGGTACTGACGCCACCCGAGTTGCCGAGCCAGCACGCGGTACTGAGGTCGCGAGACATCCAGCAGAGCCAGCCCGTGGTGGTACTGAGGCCACCGGTGTTCATGTAGAGAGAGCTGTTGTCTTTCCTTCCACTGATGTACCTCAGAACCATATTGTGAATAAAGGAAAAGGTTTAGTTTACACTGGTCCCACTGTGGTGCTTGATGTATGTGCGGATCCGGCCGTCGAGCCGTCTAGACCTATTCCTAGTCCTTCATCTGAGAAGGACCCTGTGATCCCCTTCCCTAGAGCCCTTCAGATGGGGAAGGGGAAGAAAAGAGAAAAAGATCCAAAAAAGAGAGAGCAGGAGGAGTTCAGCCAGAGCATGATTGACAGATTTCACATACAGCTGACCCTTCAGGAGGCTGATAACCGCCCGACTGACTAAGGTAAAGGTAAAGAAATGGTCGTCGCGACCTCAATCAATCAGACTGGGTATATCAAGAAAAATCAACCACTCAGAACATGTAAAACTAATCGAGCACAAAAGAGAGCGGTCCTGCTATGAGATTAACCTGGTATAGCACCCAGGGTCGAACACAAGGAGCACAGATTGGCCTTGCGGCCTACGATGTAGTCAGAAATCCGAGAGAGTATTTTTTAGTGTTTTTAAGGGTTTTTATATTTTTTTAGGATTTTTGGAATATAAGGAAAACAGGAAAAGCACCCAAACCACTAACTTGAACAATTTATTTAATGCATTAAAAATCAAGCAAAAATTCAGACAAAAATATTTTTATGTGTTTTATATTTTTTTATGTTTTTGGTGAATTTTCGAGATTTTTCTGATGTTTATTTTATTTCCTAAAAATCAAACAGTGCGAAAAGCAAGGGGTACTGTCCAGCCAGGCCCAAAACCCAAAGATAAAATATCTAAGAATCTCAAAGGGACCTGGAGGTAATTTTCCTGTATACTAGAGAAAACAAGGAAAATTTGAGCACCAAAATTATTGTTTTTGCGTTTTTAAATTATTTATTATGATTTTTAGGAGTTTTTAGGTGTTTTTAAGTTTTTAGGGTTTTTACTCAATGAAAAATAGCCAAAATTGGCTAGAAAATCAAGGAACACTAAATAAACAGTAACTAATTTTTATGGAATTTTTAAAAGGGTTTTGATATTTTTTTGGGGTTTATGACTCTAAACAGTAGCAAAAATAAGGGTTTTTGAATTTTTAAAAATAGCAAGTGAAATCAAAAATGTCCTCAAAAATTCATAAAAATTCTACACCATGGAAGGAGCCATGTGTCAAATTTTCATCGAATTTGGAGGTGATTTGATATTTTATTCAAAAATAAAGGAGGGGCACTGTGCACAGGGACCAAAGTGCAAATACCCAAAGTTCTGGGGGGTCTGGTGCAAAATACCCAGCAAAACACGTGCCAAGCACGTGCCTGGGGCACTCAGGGACCCAAATGTAAGAAAAATAAGTTCCAAGGGCTTATAGGTAACAAGTACCAAAAGTCCAGGGGCTTATCTGCAAAATACCCAAAATAAAACGCACATGTGGAAATAAATCACGCACAGGGGTATAAATGCAAATAAGTAAAAGATTTCATTCACTAAAGAACATCCAGAACTACAGGGGTCTCTATTGCAAATAAACCAAAATATCACGTGTCGATGCACGTGTCCACAACTGGCAGGGGTATAAATGCAAATACGAGAAAGTACGAGGTTTAATATGCAAATATCCCAACGTAAATAAAATTCCTAAAATATTTACAGGACTGAAAGCAAACACATAAACTACGAGGGGGCCTAAGGTAATTTACCCCTTTATTAAGTCGAACCGATGGATGAACGCCACGTGGATAAATGGACGGCTGAGAAGGGGGTGGCGCCCAGGGCTCCGGTCCTAGACTGTGATCCGACGGTCCAGGTGCTGCCACGTTGCAGATCGAACGGTGGACGGACGACGAGGCTGAGCTGCGCTGGATCGACGGTGGAGATCGACCCTCGAATGGATCTGACGGTTGACGCTGCTCCTCAAATGGACGAACGTGATTGGATCTGGAGCTCGGGGGTCAATCGGACGGCGGAGGAGGATGGTGGACGAACAGGGCTCCGGCGAACTTCGCCGGACTCGTGGCGGCGCTGGTCTCCTCGTGGACGCTCGCTGAAGGTTGGAGAAGGAAGCTGTGAGCCCTCCGCGTCTAATGGAGCCCTCCGATGGCCCAACCGATCCTCTGGGAGGTCCGGCGAGGTCGGCGGAGGTGGAGCAGCTGGACCAAGTGGTCCAAGCCCTCAGATGGGCTTGGATAGACCTGCAAAGTATCCCAGCAAACTCGCGGGTCGAGGGCAAAGTGCCTCGACCCTGTTAGGCGTGGTGAAGGTGATCGGGGAGGCGAAATGGGCAAGCTCCGGTGAGGCGATGGACGGAGGAGCTCGAATCCCAGCTCCTGTGCGAGCTGGGTTGGGCGAAGGGGTGAAGAAGATGCGGAGAGGTCTGGCGAAGACGATGGTCGGGTCGGAATGACAAATGGGGTATCGGAGGTGGCTGGCGACGGCGGCGGAGCTACGCTAACAGTAAACTAAAAATCGATATTTACGCTAAACTATGGCCTAAAGGATCTACCTGGGTGGTGCGGAAGACTGTGCTGGGGCTTAGCTAGCTCCCGTCGTAGCCTCGAAGGGCGTCAAGGCCTGAGGCTCGAGCTCCTGCAAGCGGCGGAGCACGACGGCGCGAAGCTGCCGGATCGATGGTCGGGGCACCCTCTCCTCACTGCAACAGGGGCAAACGCGAGCTGTCACCTCGGTGATTGCTCTGGAGGTCACGGGAATGAAAGTGGCGAGCCAAAGATGAGGCGCGGAGGCGGCGGAGGTCGGGATATATATGGAGACAGGGCCGATTAGGGTTGAGTGGAGGCAGCTATGGAAGGCGTGGATCCCACGGCGAAGGATCTGGCGAGGATGTCGGATGAACGGCGAAGAATCCGGGCGCGGGGTTCGCGGGGGCGACAGGCTGGAGACGCGTGGAGAAATCGACGAAGTCGGGTCGGGCGCGAGTCGACGCAAAAGGAAAGAGTCCGCGGGGGAGTTGACCGGGGTCAACAATCCCCTGTGGACCAATCAGGAGCTGCCACGTTTTTATTATTTATTTTTTTGTTTATTTAATTTAAGGTAGAAAAAGGCCGAATTAAGAAAAACTCAAAACATGAAATCTTTTTCTTTTATTTTTTTCTATTTTTTGGTGATTTTTAATTAATTTTTGGAAATAAAAATAGGGTAGCTATATATATATAGGTATATGTACACTATATAGATTTTAATTTTTGATTTTTTATTTGTTATTTTTATGTATTTTTATGCCCATTTTATATTTTATTTATTTACATCATAAAATAAAGAACAAAATGGTATTTTTATTTTATTTTAATTATTTATACACAAGGGTGAAATAAATAGTTGTATGTATTTATATACATGGTATCTATACAATGTATTTTTGTATTTTTAATTTTGTAATTTTTATTTGATTTTTGTTTTGTTTCTTGTGATTTTATGTATTTACAATACGTAACATAGAATATTTACAAAAAGTTTAGAAAATAATTTTATTTATTTATAGGGTTAAATAAATAAAGGATGATGGTCTATGTACATGGTGAAAGGGCATTTTTGGAATTTTGATTTTTAAATTTTTATTTTGTTTTTAATAGTTTCTAAATATATACAAAATGTATACAAGCATATTTTTGGGTGAGGAAAATATAATTTTATTTATTTACAAAAGTATGTACACATGAGATCCTATCTCCCTCTACTTTGGCTTTTATGCGGTCAGGCCCATGCTGAGCCCTCCCTTGGGTTAGGTTGCTCAATATTTATTCTAAATATTTCCCTCTTTTTCTTTTTACTCTTTATTCTTTTATTTTTGCACAAAAACATGCTAATTATATCTTTTTACATAATGCATGCTTTTGGTAATTATTTGTATTTACACATATTTACATGTATTTGCAAAGGTTTTTGTAGCTAAAATAGAAGAATAAAGAGTGAAGAATGGGTATTCATCACCCCCCTATGCTTAACTTTGCTAGTCCCTTAGCAAACACTTATTTGAAAAATAAGTGAAAAAGAAAGAAAAAGAAAAAGAAAAAAGAGGATGTACATGGATCAAGGTTGAATTATTAAACTTTCCTTTATTAACTTGAAATATGGAGCTCGATCAGATCTTTGGATTATTAATGTGTCGGAACCTTATTTGGACTTAAGCTTAAAACTCAACAGTCTCCAAGTTCCACCAATCTATGGGCAAGACTCCTTAATAAACCAGATCAGAACAAGTCTACATACACAAACTCTAATGACCATGAATCTTTCCATGCGGTGTAAGTGATATGTGGCTCCCCACCTCCGAAGTAACAAAGAAACAACCTCCCTCAACCTGGTAACTCTAATGCCTCAGTCTAGCAACTCTTTCCTCGAGAAGCGGGGTATTCCCTTCTAAGTTCAAGTGCAACCAGCTCAAGAAGAGGGGGTAGAAGTATAGAGTTTTGGAAGCTTAGCCAGTGTAGCTAAGTCTTCCGCTGCAAGCTTCATGAGATGTAACATTGATACCATAAGCTTTTGCTTTATTTCACTATATACACTCCGGTGGGGTTATTAAATTTTCAATCCGACCCACCACTTTTTTTTGGAGTTCTTTTTGCATTTTTTTCTTTTTCTTTTTTTTTCAAATGCCTCTGTACAACATATCTACATGGTGCAGCATATATACAAGAAATTTTCCTCTTGAGCCAGTAGACTATCCCTCTTTTGAAGCTTTATTGCAACCCACGGCTTCTGTCTTTAGCCTTCATCACCACTAGACCAAGTTGAGACGCACTTCCTTCACTAGAAGAAGAAGAGAGGTTCCGCCTAGAAGTACTACCCTCATATGCTACCCCAAGCCAAAGGAAACTGCCTCCCCACCACCTCATCCGTGGAGAGCCATGTGTAAGTGCAGGTGCAAGTCAAGCCATTGTCTATGAGAGTCATGCGTGTGTTGTTAAGTGCTCTACTTAGGCTCATCAAGATGACATATGCTCATAGCCTAGTGGACTCAAAGAATTAAGTCCTTATGGACCTGAAAAGCCTTAACCCTAAGTCCTATAAGGTTCCTCTTAAAGTTAGGTGGATTAAGATCTTTTCAAGCTCCATTTCTCAATTTAATTCCAGGCTTAGTTTAAATGTCAACTCTCATCCAGGAAAAATTATATACATATATGTACACAAGATGCTATTTACAAATATTTGACAATCATGCAAAATTTTTTAAAAAATGTTTTGAAATCATGAATGATGCATGAGGTGCTAGTTTTGCAAAAAGATATTTACAAACATTTACACAAGATTTTTGCAAACTTTTGATTTTCAAAACATTTTGGAAAAATTTTGTACTATATACATAATTTTGATACAAAAATATTTACACAAGCTTTACACAAAAGATTTTTGAAATCATTTTTACAAAAATACTTTGTACACTAGCTATGTATGTGCAAGATAAAAGAGGTTTATGTACATGAAAAATTTTTAAATTTTTGTGATTTTTAGCCATTTTATTTATTAACACACTCACACAAAGTACGAGTTATGGCTAAAGTATATATGAAATATATACACACCCCCCTATACTTAGCTCGAACGATGTCCTCAGAGTGATCAAGAGCGATGAAGAAGACATAACTCGTGCTTAGTAAAAGGGAAGTGAAAAGGAATGGCTAAGTACAGGAACGAATAAATGAATAGAATGAGAGGAACTCGGTGGTCTCCCCCTATACTTAGGATTAACTAATCCTAAGTATAGCAAGCTGTACATGAAGGGAAAGCCGAGTGAAGAAGATACAGAATCTGCCCCCCCTATACTTAGGGTAAAATATCCCTAAGTATAGGCAGCAAAAACAGGAGCAGAAAGAATGAAAAGAATACTCGCAGGTCCGACATTCCCCCCTATACTTAGGGTAAAGTACACCCTAAGTATAGCATAATCACAGGATGAGAAAAGGGATGTGGGACTAAAGAATAGAATGATATGGACAACTGGATCTATACAGACGGAAGAACAGTGAGAATCAGGCGTGAGATGCAAAAGATGTGAGTCAAGAGACCACATCTCACGCAAAATGAATAGCGGCAATAATAACGTCCCGCGGCTCATGATCTAGAAATGGCTTGAGCCGCTGGCCGTTCACTCGAAAGGTACTCTCAGAAGATAACTCAGATATATCAATGCTACCGTTATCGTGTACCTTTCTGACCAAGTAAGGTCCCTTCCATTTGCTCTGTAGCTTCCCTGGAAATAATCGTAGCCTTGCATCAAACAACCATACTTTCTGTCCAATCTCAAAATGCTTGTGGCTGATATGAGAATCATGCCACTCCTTCACTTTCTCTTTATAATGTAGGCTGTTTGAGAAAGCTGTATCTCTAAGCTCTTCCAGGGCGGCTAACTCTGCCCTCCTCTGGTCTCCTACACCATCTGGATCCATAAGAATATCTGTAACTGCCCAAAGTGACTTGTGCCTCAGCTCAACAGGTAGATGGCACGGCTTGCCATAAACAAGGCGAAAGGGAGATGTGCCCAATGGAGTCTTGAAAGACGTCCGATATGCCCACAAGACCGAGTCCAAAAGCTGTGACCAATTCTTTCGGTCAGGGCGGACGACTTTCTGTAAAATATTCTTGATCTCCCTATTCGACACCTCAGCTAGACCATTCGTCTGTGGATGGTAAGGTGTGGCAACACGATGGTCTATACTGAACTCGCTAGCAAGGGCCTTCACCTGGTCGTTGACGAAATGAGACCCCCCATCAGAAATCAAAACTCGTGGAACCCCGAACCGCGTGATGATGTGCTTCCTCAAAAATCTGCAAACTGTCCTCGCATCAGCGGCTCGGGCGGGGATAGCCTCAACCCAACGACTAACATAATCTACGGCCAACAGAATGTACTCAAATCCCTGACTCTTAGGGAATGGACCCATGAAATCGATGCCCCATGCGTCAAAAACCTCACAGAAGTGAATGGGCTGCATCGGCATCATATCACGCTGTCCA